>CM076578.1:1170418514-1170475091 GCA_034641835.2 Pinus albicaulis
CCTTAATGTTCCATTCCATCATTTAATCTAAAAAGATCCTTTGTTATATATGACTTGCTCCTTGGACCACTCTTGAAATTGTTGCACAATTAAAACCTTTTGTGACTCCATAGCCCAATGGATTAAGTGTTGTTTCATACCTATCCTGTCAGTTGAACCTTATTTTTTATTATTCACACCTTCACCCCTCTGAAACTCTTTCATTTTCAGGACTTTCCACTCAATTAAAGATCACACCCAACCAAACAAACAAAACCCTTGTTCATAATAACTAGCCTAATTTCACACTAAAAACCTTAAAAAGATAAATCAATATTTGAAACTTATAGAGAGATCCATCTCTGGATTCAGGAGGGCTAGATCCTAGAATCCCAAAGTGGTTTTTGATGTAGTCTCTGCAGCATTTAGTCTTGCCACTCTACCAAATTATAGATGCCCAACATTTCTGGGGACCATAGTGGGGATCTTCTGAAGTAATAGATAACTTCACAACTCAGATAATCCCATTTTTAAACAAATGAATTAAATTTCTGCCTAGAGTGGTTTTGATTGTTGATGGTGAACAGCTTTCAAGCCCTGTAATCAAGTAAAAATCCTTTACCTGGTGACTCCACTGAACATCAGTAGGCTTGCTGATTTTATTTGGTTTTCCAAAGACTCCACAGGGAAACCCTTTATCATAATATCATTTAAAATCAGTACAGAAGACTCTGAGGATTAAATTTTTCTCTCTAAAAGATCAGTTAGCCTATTAAATATTGTTATATTCGGCTAAAATTTTCTAAATAGTGGGTCTAAAACACAACACTGTGGCTTCAAAAAGAATTCATACTAGGAGCCATCCTGACCCAAATCCTCCTGAGATAGTTGATAATCCTAAAAGTATACTTAGGAAATCTCCTAAGGCTCAATCTTCAACTGTTGTTAAGTCAATCCATAGAGCTAATTCTGTTCCTAAAAACCTTACAGCTCTACAATATTCACAAGTCGACTTAAGAAACGCATTCAGAACTAGGTCACTTGATGATATAGATCATATATTTTTTGAGTCTCCACCTTCATCCCAAGATAGAGGTGAACATCCTGGTAGCAGAGAAACTACTACACCTGATTTTCATTTCCTTCATAATTTTGGCTTCTCTCATCCTAGATCAGCTCAAAAATTTCTTGCTGGTACATATACATCTGTTCTTCACACACCCTCTTTTTAAACCACCCCATTCCATCAACCCCCTCCTATCTTACATCCTCCACCTATAAACCCCCCATTTTTCCCACAACCTCCTATCATGGCAACATGGTATGCTCCCCTAGTCCTTCATTTACGTCTAGTCAATCTGCCACAGGACTATCAATCCAGGATACCATTATATGATGCCAGTGGTGCTACTACTGCTTCACCACATGTGGACAAGATGAATGACTATTTTGATAGAAATGAGATTGATGATGAAACTGTCAAACTTAGGTTATTTGCTCAAAGTCTAGGGGGAGAAGCAAGAAAATGGTTCAAAGGCTTAACCCCTCAAAGTATTAATTACCTCCAAGCTCTCCATCAGTTATTCTTAAACAAATAGGAAGTTAGAAAAAACCCTCTCCAAATACTTTCAGATTACAACAACCTCAAAAGAAACACTGGGGAAAGTGTCCAAAATTATTGCACTAGGTTCAATAGTGTTTATAATGCACTACCCCTAGACTTGAAACCAACAAAAGGCTTAGCTTTGGCCAAATTTCCTGAAGGATTTGATCCTGAAATGGCATATCAACTAAGAGAAAGAGATCCATTGACTTTGGAAGACATGTAAAAGGGAGCTCTTGTTGTGGAAGTAAATCTGATAGAGAAAAGAGTGAGAATGAGGAATGAAAAGAAAGTATCATTTAGGGAAGAATCTACCCCCTCCACATCTAGCTCGAAAATGGAAAGGATGATGGAAGAGATGATGAAAAAGATGAGCATACTTGAGAGAACACAATCTAGAGAAAGCTAATTAGCTCCCCAAAACATAAATCAATCTCAAAATCAAAATCAGAACTTTAGGAGAAATCAAACTCAAAATAGACAAAGAGAGGATGATCAACAGATCAGACCTCCTTTCCAAGAAAACTATGTAAGTGAGGTTGAAGAAACAATTGAAAAAACAGAGGAAGATGACATAAACATGTTCGGAGTAGGCAGTGACCACTTTGATGTTCCTATTAATAGAAAACAAGGTCTATATACACCCTATGATGATAATAGAACAGAGGATGAACATTATTATCAAGAGCTGGAAAATGTCATCATAGAGACCCCAAAAGAATATGACATTAGGAGTAAAAAGAATCAGGAAGATCCCAAGAACAAAACCTCTGACAATTCTACAAAAAACAGCCCTGTGAGTAAACCCAAAAACGTTAAACAAAAATACAAAAAAGTGGCTGTAAATTCTGATCAAAACAAAGATAAAGGCACTCAAATGAATGAAAAACAGAGTGCAAACCTTAGCAGCATTAGTACTTCAACTAGTGCTCCTATTAAAACAATTTTGACCAATGTAAATAGAGGAAATCAACAAGCTGGTTTTGCTGATAAAGTGGTGATTAACAAGGCTGAAAAAAACATTGTAAAAAATCAGCTGCCTTTTAGTTTGGAACAGGAAATTTCCAAGATTAAAATCTCTGTTCCTCTCACTGAATTAGTCACCCAAGATTTCTATAGATCACAAATTTTGAAAGCTTTCAACATAGAAGAAAATAATGGCATCGTAAACCTCAGTGACGACCAACCAGAGCTCTTATTTGGTCCTAAGATTGAAGGAAGATACCAAGAAGGCCCAGTTCATCCATTTTATGTTAGTTTGAAAATTCATGACAAAATTTTACACAATGCTATGAATGATTCAGGGGCCTCTCATAACTTAATGCCCAAAGTAGTAATGGAGAGTCTAGGCCTTGAAATCGCCAGACCATACAAAGATCTATATTCCTTTGACTCCAGTAGAGTGAAATTTTTAGGTTTGATCAAAGACCTTTGTGTGAACTTAGCTCAAATTCCAGCCAAGTGTGTAGTGATGGATATTGTAGTGGCTGATGTACCCCCCAAATATGGTATGTTGTTATCAAGATTGTTGGGTGAAACTATTGTCGTTTAATTCCGTCGTAGTACTTGCCCAACCATTTAAATTGTCAATCCGAGGTTCGTAAGCTTACGAAGCACATGCACTATATATGCAGGACCGAAGTGAACTAATCTACTCTGAAATCAAATTAATCTAGGAAGGCATTGAACATCAACTATGAAAGCAGGAAATCACATAAGAGAAAAGCAATACAACATGTGAAGAGTTGAACGACAAACGACATATATGAGTTCACAATAATAACGCCATCTCAAATTACATTACAAGAATCAAATGTCAAACCATGAAAGCATACAATAAAATAATATGAGTCACAGTTAAGAATCCCCCTTCTCCTAATTACAATACTATCTCTCCAAACTCAAAAACTAATGAACTAATGAATTCCTGAGATCCTGAACTCCCCAAAATGAAGAGAGAGCACTCTCTTATATACATGAAGAAGCTAACCATCTCATTCAACCACTCTCAACTACTTTCCCATTATTACAAGACATGATCCCTTTGAATTCTCCACACATCTCTCACATATCTTGAATAAGACATGCCAACCAAATCCTCCATGATCTTCTCCTTAGGAATAGGCTTGAATAATTATCTCCTTAATATGGTGGAGGAGATATTCCAGAAGTTTAGAATTAATCCTTCACATTTCTCCTACACATTACAAAGCTCACACATTCTTGAGATATATATTAAAACATGTATATTTTCTAATATTTAATCATAAATTCACTTATAATACAAAAATGAATAAAGTGGAAAATAGGAAGGTGAAACCAAAATGTATTTATGAAAGTGATATAATGAAAGGTTAATGGGATGATGAAATGTAAGGAATAGTGAAGGGAAAGGTGGATGAAATACGACATTTCTGAAGCCCAACATCCCCCCCAACTGAACTTGTTGCATGTCCTCATGCAACCATGCATGGATCTCTTTGGCATCTGAACTTTGGCTTTACATGATGATGTCTTTTTAATAATGAATGTTTCTAGGATATGTGCAGGGCATGAGTAACAACTTTCATTTTCTTATGGTTGGTTCTTGTGTGACAACCATGAATACAAAGAATGTTGGTTCTTGTGTTAACAACACTCATTTCGTTTTCTGTTCTCTTTTCTTATGGTTGGTTCTTGTGTGACAACCATGAATACAAAGAATGTTGGTTCTTGTGTTAACAACATTCATTTCACTTCTTGTTCTCTTGCTGCAATAATAATGTAAATACTCACTGGAAATCATAAGCTATCAATGTGCATAAGAAAGCCCTTTTTGTAATATTCATGAAATATGCCAATATGTATATTGATGCGTGTGAAACAAAGTGCAACAAAGTATCGTTGGAAAATAAATGTTGGTGAATGGTGGATAAGAAAAAAAATGGAGTGATAGTGGTGGAGAAATGGAATCATGGTAGCGAATATGTAGTGAATATAGTCCCCCCCCCCAACTGAATTGGTTGCATGTCCTCATGCAACTTGGCGTGGGTCATGAAAGGAAATGGAGCATGATGAGGGAATTTTCCAAAATATTCAAGTCAGCATATAAGGAATTGCATGATTAAAGATTAGAAAACAACATACTTCCACTTACCCAAGAATGATGAACTATGCAATAGGAATGTAGTTGCTGCTGCTGCTGAATCATGAAAACGTGACTGGTATCGTAGCTGTAACTGCTGTAACTGCTAGATCAGAGAATATGTGATTATGGTTGCAACTGCTATAACTGCAACTGATGTAACTGCTAGAACATGGAAGGTTTTACTGCAGCAGGATCATGAAAATGTAACTGTGAATGCTGATGCTGCTGTAACTGGATCCTGGGGAATGAAGGAATATGAACTGCTGATGCTGAATCATGGAAAAGACAAAGGCTGAAAGTGGAACTGTGATACTCTCGTAGATCAAAATTCATGCTGCGGTAACTGCTGAGGGAGTCGTAAAAAAATGTATAGTCTTCGTCTGCTACAAAACTGATGGTACAAATCTAATCATGCGAAAGAATGTGTTGATGTCGAGCATGAAGAGAAATCATTGGATTACCGGCCATTGATGTATGCCGTTAACCAATGCGAGGCAAACTCACCATTGATGTCAATGAGTGCCAAGGTACTCGGGTACATCTTGCGAAATGCGAATAGAGGGGTTGACGTCGAGCCATTTGCAAGATCTGACGATCAAGGGACATTAATGTATTCCCATGATTGTCAGCGAGAGAACTTGCCATTAAGGCATGCAAGTCTCAAGGTACCCAAAAGGAACTCTAGTCTATTTCCCAGATAAGGTGCTGAGGTCGATGGGTCAAGACTTGTTGAAAGGTGGGCCTTAAGGAATCCCACATCAGTCAACGCGAGTTTATACAAAGATATTTGGTAGGAATATAAATGGAAAGAACTCACGGACAAGCAGTGTGGATCAACATGGCGAGGAAAGCAAGGCAGTGTAATTATGGAAAGGGGATCAGTTTTATTCAGAAGGAAAACTAGAAGGCAAATGAGCTGAAAGGGATAAAGGAATGTATGCGATTTCAGAAAAATAACTGTGCATGAAGTCGTGAAAGATAAGGTAATGGAAAATAGGCTTCAACACAAGGATGGTCAATCAGCTTTGAAGGAGAAGTGTTACAGTGTTACTGCATGGATAATGGAAAAAGTGGAAATGTTGGTGTATCAACATGGTCACTGTGTAAAAGAAAACATCAAGAGGCGCAAACATCATGATGTTTATGGCGAGTTACAGCTCCTTCAAGCTGTTTATGAAAGCACGCTTCTCACAAAGTTCTGTGATCTTTGAAAATCACTTCAGCAGCAAAATGCGATCATGTCCGAAACCTGGAAAAAAACTTAGTACAAATCCTGTATGAAAACTTCGTGAGAGCATTGTAAAACATAAGATGCGAGAATAAGCACAAATGCGAGCAAAAGAAAGAAACTGTGTGTTAACCTATTGCCTGTGCTGATTTCATCATCGATCGCTATCAAAGTGACTTCAAGAAACAAATTAGTGTTAAGCGTACATACATGCATTCATATTGTTTTCAGGAATTTATTAAAAAGTCCATTTGCAATTTTCATGAAATTAAAGGCAAAAAGAAAAACAAAACAGGCAAAATTAAAGTCAGATCTCCATTTTTTCGCATGCTTCGCAAAGTATAGAAACAGTGTCTTGGTGCTAGCGAATCTTCAGTTTCTTGCTGATTTAGTTTCTTAGATGCACTTGTTAAATTCATTCAAGCAATTGAACGTTGGGCAGAGTATGATTCGCGTCGATTTGCTGCAATAATGTCACTTACTTCTCTGCAAGATTGGGCCTGTAGATCGTCAGATTAGTTGAATATTCAAACCATTCAATTGTAGCACTCTGATAATCCAATCAGTGTTCCTGGCATCATGAACATTAGTTAAATGGAAATAGTGAGCATGAAAAAAAAACAATCAGTTTCCGGCATAAAAATCCAGCATAAGCATAAGAATAAAAAATTCTTCTCCAATATTAATGCTTGGCAGCATTCTCTTCCTGAGACTGTGATTTATAGGATATTGAACCACTAACATTTTTAAGAGGCACAACAGTATTACAAATCGGCATAACTGTGAAAAATTTAACGACTTCAGGGACCTTGTTGCAAGTGTAGCATGTTCACAAACATGAATTTTAGAGCAAACATCATCAAAATCTAGATATTTCTTCAAATTTGTCAAGATAACAGGTCCATATTCAAAGACAAGTTTCTTGCATTCCTGCTCATGACCTTGGACACGTTTGCAGCCATCTAGCAACATCTCAATTACTTTCATCTTGGTCTCAGGGTCTTTTAAGTGTTCCTCAATCTCCAGCATCACAGATTCACAAACATCACTGTTATTTTGATTTCTATTTAGAGCAAGCGATGACGAATCACTGCATATACTTACCTTCTGACAAAACTCCTTCGGACTGATAGTTGCAATCTCTAATAAAATGAAAAGCAATAGCTAGTTAGTAAGATATTCACCATCTTAGTTCACCCTGTTACCTTCACAACAATAAGACTTGCAACCAAATAATTGGAATTTTTCCATGTAAGGGACCCAAATACGTGCTGACCCCTAGAACTGTTCACGGCTTTTAGCGAACCATTAAATGTTTTCTTTTTCCCCGCTGGTAGAAAAGTGAAGCTCTGCAGGCTCAACTAACACCGAAACTCCAACACGAGACTGCACATATGCTTTATAAGTCACAGGTCCCTCTGCTACATTTGTCACAGTTCTTCTCACAGTTGCCGACCCTTTCGGTGCCGAGACAGTGATGGAAGGATAGTTTAGGTTATATATTTTAGAGGGTCGTGCTGGATAATTGAATGCATTCCATGATAGGGGCATAGCGGTCGACCATAGATATACACTCGGGACCAAAAACATCGAATTTTGAACATGTCTGGTGCAGCACAGCTAAAACTTCTGACTGAGTGGTGTTCTGACTGACATAGTTTGTTGCATCTTCTATAAATTGCTCACACATTGTACAAGTTGTCTCATCACCTGCATCAAATGAAGGGGTATTTATGCCCATGCCTAACTTGTATTGCAAATCATTGTTGTTGTTGTAACTGGCGTACTCATTTTTGTGACAAAAGGCCATTCCTGCTGCCAAGAATACGTCGCTGATATCCAACGAACAATCGATCGTATCGAAGGCATGCACGTGATAATTATCCCGAAAAATGAAAGGAAAGGCCCCGGTTGTTTCTGCTGAATGTGGCGTAATAGTTTCAAAACACCTCTATAAAGCGGCACTAAATTCCCCAACAGCGTGGCATTTGCATTAAGTAGGCAGACTTACCTGCATGTACAATCCTCTCACACGCCATAGAAAACACACAGGGATCGACATTTCTTGTTTGATTTTGAACTGTAAGCTCAGCCACCCGAATATGATCCATGATACAGCCCTCCATTACAGAGTACATGGTAACAAGAAATGAAAAGCTGAATTCTCAAGAAGCTGAGATGATTGATTGATATCTGACAAATCTGTTTCTTGCATAGACTTTCGAGATGTCATCCACAGAGAATGGTATACCCAAGTCGTCATCCAACAAAAACGAACTTCTGCCATCAACACACAACTTCTTGGGGAATCTCAGAACTTGACACTGCATGCTTGGTATTTGCATCACAAGTTGTTAAACGCGGTTTGTCATTATCCCATGGCTGTTCATACTCGTGCTTCACACTGAATGGTGTAACTTCAAATCCAACTATGCGTGCAGAATCAGTTTCAACATCCCGATTTCTATTGTTCGGATTGTAATTTGAATCAAAACCCTTTCAGTCTTTGTTTGAAAAAAAATTTGCAAATTTGAATAATTGACAGGTCAGTAAAACCCTCGGAACCGTTAATCCACATTACAAAATTAATTTAAACCTAATCCATCATGTATAGAGTAAAAATCTGATAATAACTGAAATTTTAGGTCAAATTTGCCGCAAAAGAAGGTTTTCTTACGAAATTAGCTGACTCCATCTGTAGGTTTCCTCCGCCGCCTTCTGAGTTTGACGGCAAAGAACGGCAACGCCAGGCATACGACAGACAACGTATTTATGTTTTACTGCAATTGCTGGACGTACTCACCGGTCGCCCGACTCGCCCCTGACAACGAAGGGCTTTGACTGGGTCAGTAGATGTAAAAATAAACTCATGACAAACAGCGCAGTTTGCTTCGAAAACCTTATCATGACATGCACACATTACAATTACAGTTCATGCACGCAGTTGTGTAGTGAGCAGCGGTATACTTTCCTTTCATCATCAATCTTCTCCTTGAAGTCCTTTACGGCCTTTGCATCTGGCTTAATCTTGCAAACAAAATTGCAAAGTCTACTTTCTCTCATTTCGAACACATAAGGCGAGTTTTCAATGCGATCGCCCCGGAGAACTTTCAGAGATGTCGACCATCATAGTTGGGGGGCAGTATTTCAGAGAATAGTACTCGTAAGGAAGCCGAGTCTTTATGAAATTCAACTTGTTCACTTTCACTTGTAGCTTATCCCCCTTGTTGAAATCTTGGGGTGCGACGCCGGGAAGATAAAAACAGTTGGCCCGGAAGAAAAGTAGAAGAAGAGCCGAAGCCAATACGAGGACTTTCTTTTCATATTTGCAATAACATCTGGAGACACACTGTGTGTGCCATATTTATCATCCAGTACATGGTACTGATTCTGTACAATTGTTGTGTGCTTGCATTTGCTTGGGATCGAGATATCTTAACTGCGTTTGCTCTTGGTGTTCTTCTGGAAGTGTCTCAGCAGCCAGTAAAGCATCAAGCATTCCAAAATACACAGTCAGGTTTCCCAATGACTTGCTACAGATCGGGCCTCGGTTGAAAGGCCATGCACTCGTTTCCATAAGGGTTATCCACGTCTAATTCACAGCTTGGAAGCCATTTCCATAATTTTGAATCTAAATAGTAAACACAAACGGTCGCTGTCGTTGGAGATAATGATATGAAGCCAATACAATCCCCCATTTCTTGACACCTGATGCCATAAGTACCCTTTGGAAGTTGCTCTATTATATCTAGCGGCATCTGGGCAATCGCCTCCCAAAACCATGAAGAATTTGATGAGTTTCGATGAAATTCCCAAATAACGAATCCCTTGGGGTCAGGCTGGGCTAACACCAGCAGAACCCGTGACCCACAGGTGACTAGAGAGAACCTTTCAAATACTTTGTTCGCATCCGGCAATGGTGATATGTCGCATATTCACAATTCTCCTTCACCTTGTATGCTAAAAACTAGCATCTTGAGTATTCTGACAGGTCCACGTTCAATGTAGAGACAAAAAATAACCATCACAGAATATCTTATCGCTAATTATATCTGGAATCTGTCCCGCTATTCAAGAGATGAGACGAGACGATTCTGATAATTTGTCTGCTGAATGTGTTGTAATGTTGAATTTGTGTGCCCTGTCTGCCCTAGATTCCCACAATCGCAAAAGTTACGGGGAATTGTGATCTCGGTGATCATCATAATCCTTTAATCTCAATTTAGGAAGGCGAATCCATAAAAATAATGATACTGATCGTCATATTGATGGGATTTCGTCCCTATTATCTTGAAATGCCAAAAATAGTGTAATAACCCGTGGATTTTGGCCGATATTTTTCAATCATCTCCCTCATAGTATCCCAAATTAGGTGTGAGAAAATTCCAGCGTTCAAAATATGCAAACAATGAGAATTATCTTTTATTTTATTTTGGTTTCATTCGTTGCTGCTCATCATTTTGGTTTTGATTTGTTGTTTGCAGATTGCAGGTTTATGAAGGTCGGGCGGAGAGATGGCATCGCTACAGCTTGCAAATCCAACGAAACTGACAGTTATTTTAGTGAAACGATGAACCTAAGAAATTTCTGATTCAATTGTTTTTGCAGGTTTGCTGTAAGTTTTAGTGTGCTCAGAAAACGCAGTTTCAGCAACTGTTCTGATAAAATGCTAGACACAGTTTCAGCCATTGTTATAAAAGCGCTAGACACAGTTTCAGCAACTGCTAAACACAGTTTCAACGACTATTCAGATAAAACCTCAGTTTGTTTTTATTCAGCCTCAATTCATGGTTTATTAAAAAAAAAAAATTTCGCAAATGGAGAAAAGAGAAAAAAAATGATTTGCAAATTAATGATAAAATCGATTAGGCATATTGCAATTTTTTTTTTTTTTTTAAATTCCTGAAATTAATCTAGATCATTTTTATTTTCTGATCCTCGTGATCGCACTAAGCGCAGAGGAGAGCATACTTATTCTAGGAAAAGAAAAATTGAGAATGAAAGCAAAGCTTGCCTACTCTATACTAATTAGAATTTTAAAAATTAGTTACGTGTAATTAAATTTCCAATGAAGCCATTCACGTAGCAGTAACAACAATATATTCAATAGCCATTGTTTAACTGAAAAATGAAAATATTCCAGCGTGAATGAGTTTAATTGCTGAAACTGCAAATCAACTAAATAAAAATAAAAAAATGAATCTAATCGAGTACTTACCTGGAACCATTGTTCGATAAGACTTTGATAGGCATGATTTTTCTTACTTAGATCATGTTGTAGCTCCTCGTCTTCTTCCTCGATTTCCTGTTCGAATGATTGTTCGCCATCAGATGTGCAGGATTCTTCAGATGTTGAATCTTCGTTTGTTTCTTGGGGAGTAGTTGAACTTTTAATTCTTGTCAAGATCTCTTCTTCCAAGGAGGAGGAGATCCCGACTTCTGCTAGGATCTGAGTAAGTAATTCCAAGCTGACACTCATTGTTAAACCATGTTGAAAAAGGGATTCTTACTGCACCCAAAACTTAAATCTAAAAAACTTAAATGAAAATAAATTACTTGCATAAAATAAAAACACTCATGCTGAAACAGAAAAAAAAAAACACTCTTCACAGTTGCGGAAATCAACACACTTGCAGAAACTGAAAACCACACTTGCAGGAAAGAAGATCAATCAACCATAACAGAGAACAGGACCCTATTCCTCCAAGCAGGAATCTTCAGCACCTGTTTCCTGATATCAGTCATACTGCAGAAAAAGAAGATTAATCAACGAAGAACAGGACCCTATTCCTCAAGCAGGAATCTTCAGCACCTGTTTCCTAATATTCACACTTTGCAAAAAAAATCAAACTGAACTTCAATCCATCGTGCTTCCCCGGCAACGGCGCCAAAATGTTGGGTGAAACTATTGTCGTTTAATTCCGTCGTAGTACTTTCCCAACCATTTAAATTGTCAATCCGAGGTTCGTAAGCTTACGAAGCACATGCACTATATATGCAGGACCGAAGTGAACTAATCTACTCTGAAATCAAATTAATCTAGGAAGGCATTGAACATCAACTATGAAAGCAGGAAATCACATAAGGGAAAAGCAATACAACATGTGAAGAGTTGAACGACAAACGACATATATGAGTTCACAATAATAACGCCATCTCAAATTACATTACAAGAATCAAATGTCAAACCATGAAAGCATACAATAAAAGAATATGAGTCACAGTTAAGAATCCCCCTTCTCCTAATTACAATACTATCTCTCCAAACTCAAAAACTAATGAACTAATGAATTCCTGAGATCCTAAACTCCCCAAAATGAAGAGAGAGCACTCTCTTATATACATGAAGAAGCTAACCATCTCATTCAACCACTCTCAACTACTTTCCCATTATTACAAGACATGATCCCTTTGAATCCTCCACACATCTCTCACATATCTTGAATAAGACATGCCAACCAAATCCTCCATGATCTTCTCCTTAGGAATAGGCTTGAATAATTATCTCCTTAATATGGTGAGGAGATATTCCAGAAGTTTAGAATTAATCCTTCACATTTCTCCTATACATTACAAAGCTCACACATTCTTGAGATATATATTAAAACATGTATATTTTCTAATATTTAATCATAAATTCACTTATAATACAAAAATGAATAAAGTGGAAAATAGGAAGGTGAAACCCAAATGTATTTATGAAAGTGATATAATGAAAGGTTAATGGGATGATGAAATGTAAGGAATAGTGAAGGGAAAGGTGGATGAAATACGACATTTCTGAAGCCCAACAAAGATCATGGGGAGCTAAGTTACAAGGAACAATGCAAATGGATATGACTTATGCTACCATCCCTGTTTTTAATCAAACTATAAGACTTTATAGGGAATCTCACATGCAATACATGGTTAGTAGCCAAGAGAGACCGGAAAACTCTCCTCTTTATTCTGTGCATACAGGCCTTGACTCATTTATTCTCTTCAATAATGAAACATTCAATGAGAAAGAAATATTAACTGACCTAGTGTCCACCCCTCATTGTAACATAGTGGCAGATATAGAAAAGGAGGAATATAAGACAAAAGTATCAAAAAAATTTTCCAAAATAGAAAATCACAGCAAACTAATCACAGGTCTAGGGTTACAAAACAGTCATCCATTGTTTGTCAACCTTGAGAATCAAGAGAAAAATCCTCAACATAATGAAGAATATGAGGAAATAAACCAAATTCAACATAGTACTAGCTTTCAAGAACAATAAAAAAGAACACAAGATAAAGAGGATAGTAGTCAAACTAGTAAATCTGAAACTAATCCTCTTTGGAGTATGAATTTTGATGGGTCTTGCACTAAGAATAATGCTGGGGCAGGCATATGGATACACAACATTGAAAACAATCATGCTGAAGGGCATTCCTACAGGTTAAGTTTTCAATGTACAAATAACATAGCAGAGTACAAAGCCCTCCTTTTAGGCCTACACTTATTGAAGAAATTAGGGGCCAAAAGGATAAAAGTTCATGGGTATTTAGAGTTGATTATTAGGCAAGTGAATGGGGAATATAGTGCCAAACAACCCAGACTTAGAGTCTATAGAAATGATGTCATGGACTTATTAAAAACATTTGATGAATTCCAACTTATCTTTGTCCTAAGAAACCAAAATGTCCTTGCCAATGGTTTAGCCTTTGCTGCTAGAACTTGTCTAACACCTTATGAAACCAAGCAATGTACCATCGAAGTCAAATTTAGACCAGCTGTCCCAGACAATGAAAAATACTGTCCAGTATTTGAGGGAGATAAACAAATAGAAGACTTCCTACAGTCCAAAAATGAATTTGAGCCACCAAGTTCAGATTCAGATGATGAAAATGACTGTCCTATTGAAGAAAACCCACTCGATGAAGAAGTAAAGTCTCCAGAGATGGCTGATATAAATCTATTGTCTAATAAAATTGAACATATAATAGAAGTTAGTGCAGATTTAGAAAAAGAAGACTTAGAAATGCTGCAATATAACACTCAAAGCTTGCCAAAAGGACTGGTCCCATTAGAAGAATTGTTTGATTTCAATGATGTTGCCAAAAAACCAAAACTAGAATCTGTTGAAACTGAAGTAGAAGAATGTAACATAAGCAGTGAACAAAAACCAAAAATGATTAAACTGTCTAAAACTTTGCCAACTCACATTAAACTGAAATATATTGAGCTCTTTAAGGAATTTTCTGATGTGTTTGCATGGAATTATGAAGACCTAAAGTCCTATGATACAGAAATAATTTAGCACAAGATACCCCTCAAGGAAAACTAGAAACATTTTAGACAAAAATTGCGCAAAATAAACCCTGTTCAATTACCCCTGGTTGAGAAAGAAATTAAGAAAATGTATGATGCTGGAATTATAGTCCCTATTAGATATTCAGATTGGGTATCTAATATTGTGTCAGTTAGGAAGAAGACAGGAGAAACAAGGCTTTGTATTGATTTTAGGAACTTAAACAGAGCCTCATTGAAGGACAACTACCCATTACCTAAGATGGATCACATTTTACAAAAGGTAGTTGGTTCTAGAAGAATTTCTTTGCTAGATGGCTTCTCAAGTTACAATCAGATATTAGTACGTTCTGATGATCAACTCAAAATAGCCTTTACTACACCTTGGGGTACTTTCATGTATGTGAAAATTCTCTTTGGTTTAATGAATGCTGGTGCTACATTTCAGAGAGCCATGGATATTGCATTCTCAGAAGAATTAGGATCCTTCACCATTATTTACCTTGATGACATCACTTTTTTTTCCAAAACAGATGAAGAACACCTAGAAACCTTGAGAAAAGTCTTTGAGAAATGCATAAAATATGGGCTATCTTTAAATCCAAAGAAAACAATGTTTGGTCTCCAAGAATGTAAACTTCTTGGACACATCCTATCAGAAAATGGAATAAGGATAGACCCAAATAGGATTGATGGTATATTGTAGATCAACCATCCTAGAAACATTAAGGAACTTCAATATTTTATTGGGAAGATTAATTTATTGAGAAGGTTCATACCCAATCTAGCTGAACTCCTTAGAAACATGACCAATATGCTTAAGAGAGAAGGAGTTAAATGAACCTTAGAAGCAAAGAAATCATTTGAACTAGTAAAAAAAGCATTAACCAAAACACCAGTTCTCATTAGTCCTGATTTTACAAAGGATTTCTTCATTTTTTCATTTGCATCAGAACATATAGTGGCTGCTATCCTATTACAGAAAAAATTGAAGGGACAAGAGTAGCCCATTGCATTCTTTAGTAAGGCATTAAGAGATACACCTCTGAAGTACAATATCATGGAAAAAAAAGCCTTTGCCTTAGTCAAAGCCTTAAAATACTTCAGAGTTTACATTTTACATTCCCACATAATTGCATTTATGCCAAATTCAGTTGTAAAAGACATTTTACCCCAAGATCCAGATGGAAAAAGAGGAAAGTGGATTGCTGTGATACTTGAATATGATTTAGAAATCAAGCCCACTAAGCTCATTAAAGGCCAAAGACTAGCAAAATTAATGGCTGAGTCTAATTTTGAAGCTCTTGATATAAACATTTTAGATGCATTAGATGAATAGGAGGAGTTGTCAACTCCCATTATTGAGGATCATTTTCTATTTTCATCTTGGTATGCTTATATTTTATATGTTTTGCTCAATTTAAATACACCTCCTAGTTTGTCTAAAATGAAGGCAAGGTTTTTAAAGTTGAAAGTTGTTAATTACTGCATTTTGGATAAATGTCTATATTGAAAAAATGCTAGTGGATTATTACTTAAATGTTTGCCTGAGAATGATGCAGATAAGATCAAGCATGAGTTTCATGAAGGAGAATGTGGAGGCCACCTCTATTGGAAGACAACTGCCAATAAAATCCTTAGAGCTGGTTACTACTGGTCCACCCTCTTTCAAGATGTCCACAAAATGATTATTTCCTGTCATGAATGCCAACTCTTTGAAGGCAAAAGAAAATTGCTTCCCCTTACCTCTGCAACCAATCACTGTTGAAGCTCCTTTTCAATAGTGGGATCTAGACTTCATTGGGGATATCCATCCAGCCTCATTTGCCTAACATAGATGGATCCTCACTACAACAGACTATTTTACCAAATGGATAGAAGCCATCCCTTCTAGGCAAGCCACTGACTCTGTCATCATAAAATTCCTTGAAAATCATATCCTGTCTAGATTTGGCTGTCCTAGGAAAATTATTACTGACAATGCT
Source organism: Pinus albicaulis (assembly GCA_034641835.2). Classification (NCBI taxonomy): domain Eukaryota; kingdom Viridiplantae; phylum Streptophyta; class Pinopsida; order Pinales; family Pinaceae; genus Pinus; species Pinus albicaulis. The sequence continues at coordinate 1,170,434,712 of CM076578.1, forward strand.
GCTGCATTTGGATCCAAAAATATGGTTGAATTCTGTCAAAAATATCAGATTACATTGGGCCATTCTACTGCTTATTACCCTCAAGGTAATGGGTTGGTAGAATCCTCAAACAAGAGTTTGGTGAATATAATAAAAAAGTTGCTGGAATAAAATAAGAAATCATGGCACACAAAGCTAGTACATGCATGATGTGCTAACAGATTAACACTTAAGAAATCAATTGGAATGTCTCCCTATTAGGTAGTTTATGGAGCAGATGCAATTTTTCCAACCAGTCTAGGAGTGCCATTCATGAAGCTGATCCAAGAAGTACAGTCTAAAGAAAATGATATGAAAAGAAGAATCAATCAGACTATACATCTTCAACAAACCAGAGAGGAAGTCTACAATAGAGCACTGCACAAGCAATAAAACATCAAGAAGCTGTTTGATAAACGGACAAAGTCAAGTGATTTCAGCATTGGTGACAAAGTTTTGAAGTGGGATTCCAGGAGAGAAGATAAGGGCAAACATGGAAAATTTGATAACTTATGTTTAGGCCCTTATCTCATTCATTCTACTGCTAGTAACAATGCTTATTTCTTGCAGGAAGAGAATGGAATTGAAATTTTTGGAGGTCCTGTCAATGGCAGGATGCTCAAACATTATTTTTCTTAACTATACCAGTTTGAAGCTTTTTTATTTTCCCTCATTGTAAATTATCATTGTCTAAACATTGCATTCAAAGTTATAAAAGAAAAATACAAAAAACAATAAAAAATAGAAAAGTGGGCAGAATGAAAACAAGAAAGGTACAACCCCATACCAAAAAGAGAAATAAAATCTGAAAGTGTGCAAGATTAAATACCACTACCACAAGAAACACTTTTTGTTCAATCATACAGTCAAATCATGATTGGATAAGTTTAAATTTACTGCTGATAGGTTAGTGAATTTGATCAGCCAAACAACACAATCTTGGATTATCATTGAGGTAGATTATGATAGAGGAAACAAAGGTTCAAACAAATTCAATATCTAAGCCTATGATTCTCAAATAAGAATGACTCTAATTAAGATTAAATCTTGAACCAAAGATAGAAAACAAACTGGTTCCAATATGCTCAAAACTTGAACCAGATGAGAGAGAAAAAACAGGTCAAACAAATTGAAAACAGAGCTGAAGAAATAATGAGGGATGTTTTTTTGATTTTCAGATCTTAAACCTTTACATTTTGTTTTAAAAATTTTCTGCAAATAAAATCTATGTGCAGCTTGTTTTTATTCCATAGATTTGCAGCAAGTCAAATTGCTTAATCCTGGCTTGGCTACTTTTAAATTTATGGTTTTAGAAATTAGAGAATAAAGGTCTGTCAGACAGTCTAATCCTGACAGATAGTAGTTAGGTAGTGAAACTTATGACTTCAACTGCTTAATCTGAATTCATGGAGAAATAAGAGTAACTTAGACTAGTTTTATGTTTTCAATAAAAAGAATAAAATATTTATGAAAAGGTTTGCTAGTCCAAATGCACTCTGAAAGAAGAAAAAATGTTAGGATCATTAGGAATGGGTAGGTAGAGATGTTTTTTGAAGAGTTGTCATTTTTCAAAATTGCTGCAGAGGTTATTAGATCAAAGACAGATCAGCGAAAAGAAAAGAAAAGTTGCTGCCCAATGGATAAGGCATTGGTTTACTGAAAAGCCAGAGATCAATTGATGAGGTTCTGGACACCTAAAGAACCAGCTGTCCTCCCCATGTGGAGCCACTGTTAGCCACCTATAAAAATTTGTCATATCAAATCGTGGCTAAATCTTTTTAGCCTTCAAGAAACAATTCATGTCCAAATTGTGAGTTCTTGAAGTCTTATGATGATAATTACCCTTTGAGTTAATCTTCACTGATGTTTCACTATTAGCCCTCAAGGACCTTGCTATTTACCAAAAGAAAAAATCATTCATAAGGCTCCATTTTCCATTCCTTCATTTCACCATTTCACTCTTATGAAATCTCCTTTTTCCCTTTATCCCCTCCACAAAATTCCTCTTCCTCCTTTCATTTAACTTCTAAAGCACCAAAACCCATTTTTAACCTTATATCTCTCGTTTATTTGGTTTAAATCCCTTCATTTTTCATCTATCAGAACTCTCATTTGGCCTTAAAATCTCTGTTTTAGGCCTAAATAGCAGTCTTTTGCACTGTAAAGAGTTAATCCCTTGGGGGATTATATCCTTTAAAACCCTCTATCTCATATGACTAAGCCCCGCAACCAGGTGCTTAGAAACATAAACCCCCATGCAAAAAGCCTTTTCTTTGCTTATATTGCATTTCCCAACGTTGTGGTCCTGAAAAAATATGGACCGCTGATCTGCAGAGATCAACGCCCATCGAGCCTCCCTTCCGTTGCCTTTTCGCCTCCCGTCCCTTTTCTCCTTTCAAAATTCTCTACCTCATCTTTAAATCCCAGTCATTCATTCTCGAGATCCTACGATCGGGACTAAAACCCGATAACCCATTGCACTTGTCTGCTATGCGATAAAGGCACTGATGCAATTGTTAGTCCCACCATACATCCTCCGCGCATCTTTGGATTGATCGCATTCCACCCACACTGTCCGATCTCCCGACGATCATCCAACGGCTTAAACTCAATATCGCACAACTTTTTGACCCGTTCCACAGTGCGCTACTTCCGCACGATAAAAATGGTTTTGGAAATCCACGTGTTAATTGATGAATGGAATCGCGTTCCAAAAGTTAATACCATCTATCCCCCCAAATGCTGCGCGAAAACCACAGATGGTTTTCCTGAAACTGCTTCTTCCCAAATTCGCGCCAAATTCAAAATTCGAAACCTGTTTCGCCTCTGCCAAGGGTTTCTCCCTTCTACCGCTGCATTTGTCCATCCTCACCGTTGTAGACCGCCTCCATAAACCCTCCAATGCAATTTTACCACAAATCACAGGGTTTTATAATAAGTTTTTGTGTTTTGCAGGGTTTGATGGTGTGGCTCTGTGTATTTCCACAGTCACAGACAGGTGACCAGTTCAGTCCAGAATGACGATTCTGTGGCTTAAATCAATGAAGGAAGGAACCAACGGGTTTCCAAATTTAGGTTATAAGTGGATCGCGACCCCTGATCTTAGATGAAACCCTCCAACTGACAGAAAACCACCTGTGCCAGTGAAACAAAGTAGTAAAGTGTATCAAAATGAAGAAATTAATGATAAAGGGATTTATGCCTAAGCCTGAAGATCAGGGTTTTTAATCCACATGTTAAAGAGATTAAGACAGTGTTAAAGAATGAAGACCCGAAGGTGAAGATCAAAGCAAAGACAGAAGATTAAAGATTTTAATCAAAGCTTAAAGGATCAAGGCACAAATAAAATATCAAAGGCCTAATCCACAAATGAAGATCTCCAGAAAAGCCTCGAATGCCACATCATAGGGGCTAATTGAATCCTTAGCCTACCAAAAATGCCACCTTGCGGCCTTCTACCTCAAAGGAATACCCAGATCAAATCTCAGTCAGAAAACATTAAGACCAAAGGCTGCTAACAATTATTACAAACAAAAGAAAATATTTCATATTGTTAGTAAAGTTATTGTAAAAGATAAAAAGAGCCTCAAAAGTCAAATTTTCACCCACTAAGCCTAAAAAGAAGAAAACAAAGTTAATGAAACAAAGTTGTAATTCAATGTTTTCCTGCCTTATGCCTTGCATGGTTTTCAAGGCTAGGAGTTGCATTTAGTATGAAATTAATGATATCTAACCTTGGAACTCTTCCACCTCTTCTTTCTTCTATAAATACTTCTGAAGAAGATTAGATGTTGTTGGTTGTTGGACTTTGATGTAATACTTTCTGTTCAGAACTTTCTGTATGTAAATAGTTCTCAAAGGCTGTTGAAGCTCTGTTTGTGATCAAAGAAGTTAGACTGAGAAGAGAAGTTGTTGCTGTACTGAAACATTGGACTTGAAGTATGTAACTAGATTGACATTAATATACAAGCTGATTCATGGGATCTTGGTCTATACCATTGGTGAGGTACCTCTCATTGTACTTGTTTTCCTTCTTATGTTTTCCATAAAGTTGTCCATTTTTCTCTGATAAAGAACAACAAATATAGAGTTAGGATTTACTTTTAGAATTACCCTACTCTCACTGATAAGCTTTATCTTTATGTTTTCCTCCAATTGTGTATTTAAGAATGATTTAGTACAGTCTAAACCAGTCAAAAAATATTGGTGAGCCCATGTCTTACTGTTTAAAACTTTAAAAAATTGTTCTTGGATGATTTTTTCATTACTTGCTAAGTAGATTTGGACTAGGAAATTTTATGGTTTGCCCTGTCTTCTAGATCTTTCTCCAAAGGTTGTTTGAAAGTTTCCCTAAGAGTATGCTGAAAGCAAGCCTAGATTTTAATGATATCTTACTTGATCTTAAGCTACACTTTGTTCTCTTATATGTTTTCATCCTTTCTGAAAGTAGTCATGGGGATTGTTGGATTGTTTGTCTGATAATTTGGCTTTAGTACAAGCTTGTCTAAAGAAGTCTATGGTTAGCCTTGTCCTTTGGCTGGTTTCAAAAAATTACTTAAAGGCTTTTCCATGTTCAGTAGAGTTAATTTATTCTTGATTGAGATGTTAGCTTTATTTTTTCCTCAACACCTTAATGTTCCATCCCATCATTTAATCTAAAGAGATCCTTTGTTATAGATGACTTGCCCCTTGGACCACTCTTGAAATTGTTGCACAATTAAAAAATTTTGTGACTCCATAGCCCAATGGATTAAGTGTTGTTTCATACCTATCCTATCATTTGAACCTTATTTTTGATTATTCACACCATCACCCCTCTGAAACTCTTTCATTTTCAGGTTTTTCCACTCAATTAAATATCACACCCAACCAAACAAACAAAACCCTTGTTCTTAATAACTAGCCTAATATCACACTAAAAACCTTAAAAGGATAAATCAATCTTTGAAACTTATAGAGAGATCGCTCTTTGGATTCAGGAGGGCTAGATCCTAGAATACCAAAGTGGTTTTTGATGTAGTCTCTGTAGTGTTGGGGTTCCTATGTTTTGGCAGATTTGACAATACCAAAAGATAAGACAACATCAGAACCACTTTGGGACCTCAGGATCTAGCCCTCCTGGGTCCAGAGAGGGATCTCTCCATAAAGGCAAAGAATGATATATCTTTGAAGCTGAAAATGAGGTATTAGGATAGTTATGAAGCACAAAGGGGGGTTTTAAATGATTTGGTTGGTTGTTGGGTTGAGTCAGAGATCATTAACTGAGAAGGTTATGGAATGAAAGGAAACAAAGCAGCAGGATGTTTCGGCAAAAGAAGATAGGTTATGAATGTGCCATCCATTGGGCTATGGAGTCATGAAAGGGGATTAATTTCATACAAATAAGCAAGGATTTCGTAGGGCAAGTCATCTATACTAAATAATCTTTTAGATAGATAGTGGAATGGAAAATTAAGGAATGAAGGTGAAAGAAGGAAAGAAACCCAAGTGCAGTCTGGAGATCAGGTAAGGGATTTTAACCTATCCTACTTTGACATACTCAGAGGAAAATCTCAATGAAGATACAAAGGGCAGCTTAAGATCAGGTCAGAGGTCATCTAACTCCAGGCCTGCTTCAGCATATTCCAAGAGAAAAACAGAGATAAGATTTAACACAGAACTAGGCCTAAGATCAGAGAAGGGCTTTTAACCTTCAATGCTTTGACACCAGCTCCAAGGGATCTTAGAAAGGCCAATCTATTGGAAAAGGACCCTAGTGGACAGGGCTTACAATAAATCCCCAGTATCCGAATTCTTCCAGCTTAAACCCAAAAATAACATCTAAGCAACAAACCTTGAATTCACACATCAGTAAGCATCGGCTGGACCAACATCTTTAACTGGTTAAATTACATAATTTGTTCTTAGATTCACTATCAGCAGAAAACATCAAAGACAAGAAGAGCAGTGGGCATTAGGGTACCATGCAGGGGTATATCCTAAGCCTTATTTACTGATTCTTATCAGAGAAATATGAACAACATGATTAATAATGAAAAAGAGAGGAAACATCACCCGTAAATAGACCAGGATCCTGTGAAATTGCTTGATTAATTGATGTGAAAAACCAGTCACATACACTAAGCTCAATGGCTGATACAATCTAAACTTTCTCCTCCCATCCTACTAAATTACAAGCTACTCAGATACTTCCCCCAAAAACTGTTCTAATAGTCGAATGGATCCCTACAACTAAAAACAACAACAACAACCTTTACAATATGTTCTTCGGGAGTTCTTATAGGAGAATGAATAACTGGAGTAGATGTGAATTAAATTGACTCATTAAGATAGAGTGGAGGTATAAGGTCGAGCCCACTCTGCCTTAATGGCTCTGCATCGCTGTATGTACTCTGCAGTATGGTCTGGGAGTCTTTGTCAGGTCGATATTTGACCTCGGATGTGTTCTTGAAGTCCTTTTGGCTGTTTGGTACTCTGTGGTAGCCTTCTAGAATAAGTGACATGGATAGAGAGTCTGCAGGTCTCCATACTTCCATTACTGCTATTTTGACAGTTTCTTTAAGAAGCTTCTATCAGTGTACTAACTGTTAAGGGCCCGAGGAAGCATGGAGACTGCTGTAGGAAGGTGTCCTTTCTGAGAAAATACGTTTAAACACAGATATGGCTTTGTTTCATGTGCTTAGACCTTGATAGGTCTCTTGATCATCTTCATGGTCTTCAAACTGCGTCTCTGTCCTTTGAACAATGAGATTAAAGTGTTAAATATTTAATGACCGGATTTAACCCCTTTAATCCATCTCTGCTGGTTCACCTTGTTGTTGCTGTAATGGCCTCTTTGTGCTCTCAGCCACAGTGACTATTGACTGTGGAGACAAAGTGAATTTCTTCTCTCTGCAAACCCTACACAATGCAAAAAATCATTATAAAATCAAGGGAATGGTGGAAGATTTGCTGTGGAGGCCATTGAAGGGTGGCAGAATGGTGAATGCAGGTGAAAACAAGTGGAAGAACCATGCAGAATGGTGGAAGAATGGACCGATGAAGACTTGGTGTAATAAGGGTCGTAGACCATTGGATCAGATATGGAAATGGTGATCAATGGCTAGGATTTATGAATGGAGGTGTTAATAGAAGTGGGTCGGAAGAAATAATATTTAGTGTAAAGCCCAAAGTTTAATGCTTGGGCAGAATACAAAGGAAACAGAGAAAAATGAATGAAAGCGGGGTCTTTGGATGGTGGGACTCGGCGGGTGGATGGCGATCTTGAATGTGGACCGTTAGATCATAAAAGAGATCAACGACGGAGATATTTGGAAGAGACTCTGTGGAAATCCGATGGAAGAAAGTTAAAAGGGGATGCAATGCGATGCGAACCGTTAGATTAGATCATCGGACGGTCGAGATTGATTATGGAGGTTGTGGGAACAAAGGGGAGGAAGGTGGTTTTGGATGGGAAAACCACTGGTGTCGCGTGGCTTTTGGGTGGTTTAGAAAAAACTCTGAAAAAACGTGATATAGATCGTTGCACGACACGTGGCAGAATAAAACCACTTTCATCGCGTAACTCTGAAACGTTAAAGCTCAGACAGAAAATTTACACGATATGTGTGTGGGATGTCGGATATGGAGCGGAAAGATCAGACGATGGAGGATGGAGTGCAATGAGGGAAAGTGCGCTGGTGGTAATGTGGGGACAGGTCAAAGGCGGGTTTGATCTCAGCTGTCGGATTTGAAATACGGACGGTCAAGATTAAAAGGGGAAGCGGAGGCAAAAAGGGTTATGTGAAAGGGCAAGATGAATGAGGGCCATTGGATCTTTAAGAGATCAACGACAGAGATTGATCAGAAGGGGAGAAAGACGGGGGCAATGAGCAGAGTGAGGAGTAATCTGGACCGTTGGATCCAGATGGATGAACGGCTAGGATCCAATCGGGACTCGCCAATCAGCGGAGGTCAAATGCAATGGGATTGGGCGCTGCGACGGTGTGATTAAGCGACCGCCATCTGATCTGGAAACAAATCGATGGTCTATATGTAATCGGAGGGGTTAGTGTAGAGGGGCGATGGGGCGCGTTGCAGAACAAGCGCTGACCGTTAGATCTTTTAGAGATCAACGGCTAACATTGCACCCGTGGGTTTACAGAACAAAGTTTCTCGCATCAGAAGAAATCAATTAACAAAATAAATGCACACATCGTGAATCTTCCGATTGCGATAGGCACCCAGGGCTTAAGCGCTTGGTCGCGGGTGAGGGTTACGTGGTGGGGAAGTGGTTAAGGGGTTGGCCGAAAGGGGCTTAAGCCTATTATAAAGTAAAAGTGGGTTTTTGGCTTAATTTTAATGCTTTTTAAGGCCAAAAGGAGGTATTTGGTAGAGGGAATAAGGGGTTTTAAGACCAAATAAAGGATATTATAAGGCTTAAACAGGGTTTTAGGATGATTTAGAGGGTTAATGAGGGATTTTGGAGGAATTTTCAGAGGGGGAAAAAGGTGATGAAAATAGAGGTTTAGTGGGAATGAAAAAAGGGGAAATGGAGGTCTTTTGAGCATTTTCTTCCACAAACAGAAAGGCTTTTTAACTGGAAACAACAGTGAGGATTCTTCAAAGGGAAAAAAACAGAGGAGGCTTCAAGAATGATATGTTTTCAGAGAAAATGTATTTCTTGAAGGCTTAAAAACATTTTAGCCACCGGTTTGCTTGTCAAAAAATTTATAGGTGGCTAACAGTGGCTCCACATGGGGATGACATCTTCTTGAAGGTGTCAAGAACCTCAGAAAATAATCTTTGGAGTAGGCTAGATGCCTGGTACTTGACACATCTTTTATTTTCTTGGATCAGCTACCACAAATCATGAAGACATCATATCAATAGTAATATTCTCCCAAACAACTACCTACCCATACTATTGTCCTAACATTTTTTTCTTCTGGGTGCATTTGGACTTGTAGGCCCTTTACATCATCAATTTTTTACAAACAGGAAAAAAACCTATTCTATTTCTACCCTTATTACTCCATGAGACCAAATTGAACTGTTGGCCTCATAACTTCTCTACATAAGCTATATCTGCTAGGATTAAACTGTCTAGCAGAATTATTCTCTACATTCTAGGACATAAATTGAAAAACTGTCAAGCCAGGATTAGGCTGTCTTGCATGCTGTGGGCCATGGCATGAAGACACAACTTCTCATGGACTGACACTTGTAGAAATTGAAAAACAATTGACTAAATGCTCACAGATTGAGCTTTATTGAGCTTTTCCTACCTACTCTACTCTACTCGGAAATATCTGATGCTCTAGGTGATACAATAATGCCAATGCAGCCTATCAAGCAATAACAAAAAAGGGTAAAAGCGCTGACTGCTCAATAGAGACAACCATAGGGTGCTCTATATGTGGTTCTTCAAAATTGAGGTCACCATCAGTGGTGACCACTCCTGATGATTTCAACCCCTGCGAAGGATCAATGCTGGAGAATTCGAGCTAATCAGGGCCTCCATATACTCTGCCACAGGATCAATGAACACATGATGTACACTTTCTTCTTTCAGGCCTCCCATGACTGGTAGGCTATCTATATCTTGGGCAGCTTTGATTACTGCATCTTCCACTACATCTTCAGTATGGCTTTTGAAAGCCCGATTATCTTCTTCTTGTACTTCAATAGGCAGTGGAATTTCCTCCTTCTTAGGGGGAGGGAGACTTTCCAAAAATGCTCTCGGGTCTCTGAAATGATATGATTTTTCTTGTGAGTTCAAAAGTTCAATCTCAGCTTCATATCTTTCAACCAGCACTTTTAGAAAAACTTTCTTAAGCTCGGGTTGATTATTAAATCTTGAGCTGGAAAAGAAAGCCTCTGGAAGGTCCTTGCTTCTAAGTTTTTCCAGTATCCTTGATATTCCACAACGAAACTCTTCAAGGGGGCTCAGCTCCATTTCTGCAAATTGCTCAGAGTCTTCCATTAGTGAAGTGACTGGATATTTAGCATGGATGATGTTGTAATGCGACTGGTCTTCCAGTTGAGTCATGTGAAAACAAATATAATCAGCGACCTACTGATCACTAGTGGAGTCTTTTAATCATTTAGGAAATGTGGAGTCACCATGTGGAGGATTTAAGATTTTACTGTCCACCATAGTGATTTACTGCCAAATCTAGGTTGATTGGTCCTTTATCCCCAGCGGAGTCGCCATTATGTTGGTGACGACAATGGGACACAAGACCAAATATAGCAGTTAAGGGCACTCAACATTTTTTCCCTAGTGGAGTTGCCATTATGTTGGGGTTCCTATGTTTCTGCAGATTTGGCAATACCAAAAGATAAGACAACATTAGAACCACTTTGGGACCTCAAGATCTAGCCCTCCTAGGTCCAGAGAGGGATCTCTCCATGAAGGCAAAGAATGATATATCTTTGAAGCTCAAAATGAGGTATTAGGCTAGTTATGAAGCACAAAGGGGGGTTTTAAATGATTTGGTTGGTTGTTTGGTTGAGTCAGAGATCATTAACTGAAAAGGTTATGGAATGAAAGGAAACAAAGCAACATGTTTCAGCAAAAGAAGATAGGTTAGAAATGTGCCATCGATTGGGCTATGGAGTCATGAAAGGGGATTACTTGCATACAACTAATCAAGGATTTCATAGGGCAAGTCATCTATACTAAAGGATCTTTTAGATAGATGGTGGAATGGAACATTAAGGAATGAAGGTGAAAGAAGGAAAGAAACCAAAGTGCAGTTTGGAGATCAGGTAAGGGATTTTAACCTATCCTGCTTTGACATACTTAGAGGCATCTCTCAATGAAGATACAAAGGGAAGCTTAAGATCAAGTCAGAGGTCATCTAACTCCAGGCCCGCTTCAGCATATTCCAAGAGAAAAACAGAGATAAGATTTAACACAGAACTAGGCCTAAGATCAGAGAAGGGCTTTTAACCTTCAATGCTTTGACACCAGCTCCAAGGGATATTAGAAAGGCCAATCTGTTGGAAAAGGACCCCAGTGGACATGGCTTACACTAAATCCCCGGTATCCCAATTTTTCCAGCTTAAACCCAACAAGAACATCTAAGCAACAAACCCCGAATTCACACATCAGTAAGCATGGGCTGGACCAACATCTTTAACTGGTTAAATTACATGAATTTGTTCTCAGATTCAATATCAACAAAAAAAATCAAAGACAAGAAGAGCAGTGGGCATTAGGGTACCATGCAGGGGTATATCCTAAGCCTTATTTACTGATTCTTATCAGAGAAATATGAACATCATGATTAATAATGAAAAAGACAGGAAACATCACCCGTAATATAGACCAGGATCCTGTGAAATTGCTTGATTAATTGATGTGCAAAACTAGTCACATACACTGAGCTCAATGGCTGATACAGTCTAAACTTTCTCCTCCCAGCCTACTAAATTACAAGCTACTCAACTACTTCCCCCAACAACTGTTCTAACAGTCGAATGAATCCCTACAACTAGCAACAACAACAACAACCTTTACAATATGTTCTTTGGGAGTTCTTATAGGAGAATGAATAACTGGAGTAGATGTTAATTAAATTGACTCATTAAGACAGAGTGGAGGCAAAAGGTCGAGCCCACTCTGCTTAATGGCTCTGCATTGTTGTATGTACTCTGCAGTATGGTCTGGGAGTCTTTGTCAGGTCAATATTTGACCTCAGATGTGTTCTTGAAGTCCTTCTGGCTGTTTGGTACTCTGTGGTAGCCTTCTGGAATAAGTGACATGGATAGAGAGTCTGCAGGTCTCCATACTTCCATTACTGTTGTTCTGACAGTTTCTTTACGAAGCTTCTGTCAGTGTACTAACTGTTAAGGGCCCGAGGAAGCATGGAGACTGATGTAGGAAGGTGTCCTTTCTGAGAAAATATGTTCTGCTGACATTAAACATAGATATGGCTTTATTTCATGTGCTTAGACCTTGATAGGTCTCTTAATCATCTTCATGGTCTTCAAACTACATATTTGTCCTTTCACAATGGGATTAAAGCGTTAAATATTCAATGAACGTCTTTAACCCCTTTAATCCATCTCTGCTGGTTCACCTTGCTGCTGCTGTAATGGCCTCTCTGTGCTCTCAGCCACAGTGACTATTGACTGTGGAGCCATAGTGAATTCCTTCACTCTGTAAACCTTTCACAATGCAAAAAATTGTTATAGAATCAAGGGAATGGTGGAAGATTTGCTGTGGAGGCCAGTGAAGGGTGGCGGAATGGTGAATGCAGGTGAAAACGGGTGGAAGAACCATACAGAACGGTGGAAGAATGGACTGATGAAGACTTGGTGTAATAAGGGTCGTAGACCATTGGATCATATATGGAAATGGTGATCAATGGCCAAGATTTATGAATGATGGTGTTAATATAAGTGGGGCGGAAGGAATAATATTTAGTGTAAAGCCCAAATTTTAATGCTTGGGAAAAATACAAAGGAAATGGAGAAAACTGAATGAAAGTGGTGTCTTTGGATGGTAGGACCCGGCAGGTGGAGGGCGATTTTGAATGTGGACTGTTAGATCATAAAAGAGATCAACGATGGAGATCTTCGGAAGAGACTCTGTGGAAATCTGATGGAAGAAAGTTAAAAGGGGATGCGATGTGATGTGAACCGTTAGATTAGATCATCAAAAAATTGAGATTGATTATGGAGGTTGCGGGAACAAAGGGGAGGAAGGTGGTTTTGGACGAGAAAACCACTGGTGTCACGTGGATTTTGGGTGGTTTAGAAAAAAATATGAAAAAACGCGATATAGATCGCTGCATGACACGTGGAAAAATAAAACCACTTTCATTGCGTAACTCCGAAACGTTAAAGCTCAGACATAAAATTTACGCGATATGTGTGTGGACCGTCGGATATGGAGTGGAAAGATCGGACGGTGGAGGATGGAGCGCGATGAGGGAAAGTGCGCTGGCGGTAATGTGGGGACAGGTCAAAGGCAGGTTTGATCTTAGCCGTCGGATCTGAAATACGAACGGTAAAGATTAAAAGGGGAAGCGGAGGCAAAAAGGGTTATGTGAACGGGCAGGATGAATAAGGGTTGTTGGATCTTTAAGAGATCAACAACGGAGATTGATCGGAAGGGGAGAAATACGGGGGCAATGAGCGAAGTGAGGAGTAATCTGGACCGTTGGATCTGGATGGATGAATGGCTAGGATCCAATCGGGACTCGCCAATCGGTGGAGGTCAAATGCGATGGGATTGGGCGTTGTGACGGTGCGATTAAGCGACTGCTGTCCAATCTGGAAACAGATCGACAGTCTATATGTAATCAGAGGGGTTAGTGTAGAGGGGAGACGGGGCGTGCTATGGAACAAGCACTGACCGTTAGATATTTTAGAGATCAACGGCTAACATTGCACTCGTAGGTTTACAGAACAAAGTTTCTCACATCGGAAGAAATCAATTAACAAAAGAAATGCGAACATCGTGAATCTTCCGGTTGTGATAAGCGCCTAGTTCTTAAGCTCTTGGTCTCGGGAGAGGGTTACGTGGTGGGGAAGTGGTTAAGGTGCTGGCCGAAAGGGGCTTAAGCCTATTAGAAAGTAAAAGTGGGTTTTTGGCTTAATTTTAATGCTTTTTAAGGCCAAAAGGAGGTATTCGGTAGAGGGAATAAGGGGTTTTAAGACCAAATAAAGGATATTATAAGGCTTAAACATGGTTTTAGGATGATTTAGAGGGTTAATGAGGGATTTTGGAGGAATTTTCAGAGGGGGAAAAAGGTGATGAAAACATAGGTTTAGTGGGATTGAAATAAGGGGAAATGGAGGTCTTTTGAGCATTTTCTTCCACAAATAGAGAGGCTTTTTAACTGGAAACAACAGTGAGGATTCTTCAAAGGGAAAAAAACACAGGAGGCTTCAAGAATGATATGTTTTCAGAGAAAATGTATTTCTTGAAGGCTCAAAAACATTTTAGCCACCTGTTTGCTTGTCAAAAAATTTATAGGTGGCTAACATGCAGCATTTAGTCTTTCCACTCTACTAAATTACAGAGGCCTAACAGGCATAATCTCTAATATTTTTGTTGTAGTCCCCCTGTGGCATGAGTTTATCATTAATGACCAGATTGTTAGGCAAAATTCTTTGCCTCAAGTTTTCAAACTTAACCATAAACTTGGCTATGGCTATGTTCATGTTTTCACATTTTTCCTCTAACTGATTCATTAAATTCTTCTTTGAAATGACTTTCCTTATTTCAAGGATTGTCTCTGTTCTATCAGTAATTTCTATTTCTTCAAGTTCTTGCTTGTTCTTGCTGTTGAGAAATTTGATTAATTCTAGGGCCTATTCAGGTTTTTCACCTAGCTCATCTTTTGTTTTCTGAATTTTTGCTTGTGCTGCCTCTAGTAAACCCCTCTACTCATATATTACCTGGATTGATGGCCACACATCATTGATGGCTTCAATGATTTTATTCCATAATTGATTCTTCACATAAGACATTGGCTCTTTCAAGGTTAAGTCCTTTTGTAGATTTTTCAACTTAGTATTTAACCTGTTAGCCCTTTGTTCATGAGTTTTAGCATTGATTTGGGCTAGCTTCTTGGTGTCTTCAAGATTTTCAATTACTTTCTTCAATCTATTGATCTCATTTGTTTGAAGTGACATTTTCTCTATGGCCTTAACTAGTTTACTAGCCTCATTGGTTGGTTGCATTGTTGATGTAGATGACTCTGTAGTTGAAGTAGTAGATGAGGTCACTGGCACTGCAGTAACCATTGGTACTTTGGGTTCCAACTATTCTGCAAGTGTTGAAGGCACATCTGTAGTAACCATGGGAATTAATGTAGGAGTTTCATGTGCTTTTGTAGTTTCTCTTTCATGGACAAGCTTTTCCATTTGGATCTCCATTTCCTTTATCTATCTTGTTAATTGTAGAATTAAATTCATCATATCATCTTTCTAGCTTTGCTCCTGTACTATTTCTTTGGATTTTGGATGTTCATTTGGTGGAAGCTTGAGATGTTTCCTTAGTGCTGCAATATCCTCATTCTTTTTCTTCACTAACTGTTATGTAGCTTTGACATTGGCAGGATCATATCCTACTTGAATAACCAACTCTTCTAAAGACTTAATCCTAAGATATTTAGCATATGAGGAATCCTTATCAACCTTCATTTGATCTCTCATGTTTATTATGGTATTCTGAAGCTTGTGGACACTCATAGATTTTGTAGTAATGGTAGAATATAACATCTCAGAAGTTTTCTTGTGAAATTCAATTTGATACAGTGCATGGATACTTTCTATTGGCACTTCAAGATCAACTTTCTTGTAATCTGCTACTGTCTTGGGAGTCTTGAATATTGGTTGAAGTATTGACATAATTAACTTCTTGTTTTAATAATAAAAAGAAAAAAGAAGTCTGTTATGGATACCTGGTATTTGCTTTAAACACTAAGAATACATATCATTTTTTTATTTCTTCATTCTTTGTCTTAATCTGCTTATATTTCTCTCTGATATCAATATCTTTATCTTCTGCTGTCTGTGAGGAGGATGCCTCCACATTCTACTGCTTTTCAATTACCTATATATTAGAATTATCAGGATGTTCTTCATTTAAACTCTATGTTGTTAGTTCATTTGTAATAACTGTAGCTGCATCTGTATTTGTATTTGGCACATCTTTATCTTCCACTTCTATGATCACTTTTCCTTTATCAACTGAATTGATCTTAGGTTTTTTATTATATCTAAGTTTAAACCTATTTTCATTTGTTGTCTCAGTAGCATATGTACCTTATTATCTGACTCTCTTAGTAGCTTTTTCTCCTTGATTTGCAGTTTGCAAGGTGTGACTAGTATTACCCTGTTTAACTGCTTCTACCAAGGTATTTTCTAGCCACTCTATTTGATTGACATATTGTTCAATCTCTGGTTTTTTCTCATGAATATAAGGTGTTAGTTTGCGCTTCACCCTCATTTTGCTTAATATTCCTTATGGATCATAATTCCATGAGAATATTTATTCAAACCTGTACTCAAGTAACTATTTTGCTGCTTCTTGTTCTGCATCTCTGTGATTACAAATAAATGGTCCCACCTGATTCTTCAACTTAAATTGGGTATTCTTTTTGGCTACTAGGAAGTTGATAGAATCTGAGTTTAAGATTTGCCTGATATACTCCAAGGAAAAAATTCTCATTTGCACATATTTAGGAAGTTTATAGGGTAACAGATTGGATCCAAAAACTCTGATTTTTGTATGTTTTTGATATAAGTTCCAATATCTAGTTCTAGTGTGCTTTGATAACTGTAAAACTTTCTTCATTTCATCACTGATTCTTGGTTTTTCTGTATTTTTTAATATTTTTATCAATGGATGAATAAATTAATATGTAAACTTTGCATAACTAAACTCTGTGGACTCTTTTCAGATCAAAGAAGTCCAAAAGATGACTGAAAGTGGATTTTATTCAATATCAAGCTTTTGAAGTGTAATTGGGAACTTGTCTTCTTGGAAATATAAGAACATATGGAAAAGGAAGGATGTATACCTGAATAATCCCTCAGTTGGCAGTTTGACAAGTTGATCATGGATATCATCGGCTATGTATTCAGCATAATTGAAAATGACAGAAGGAGGCTGTCCTGGTGCAAAGGTAGACATGAAACCTAGGATTGACTCATCTATATGTTCATCTGTAAAATACCCTAGGATAAATGACATCATGGATATGACATGCCTTGACCCTTCTGGTAATTTTGAAGTAGAATATGGAGGGTTGATTTGTGGAATTTCAACATGTAATGGCATGAACACTTGGAAAATCTGAAACCTTATGGGAAAGTCTAGGCCAATGTACAACTTTGTGAGTGCTTCTACTGACAAAGGAACAAATTTGGGATCAGGTTTAAGTTTTAGCATCTAGTTTATTGACTCAGCAGTAATTATAAACACTACTTCTTTGTTTGCATTTACAATTGCTCTATGTTCAGGAGAATAATGGGTTTGACATAACCTAATAACCTATGGACATTGATGGGTAAGTGGGACAACATATTTGGGTAGGTTCGACTCCCAAATTTGGACTTCTTGAACTTGATCCAATGATTTTTCATAACTCCAGTAGTGGAGGTCTAACAAATTGAATTCAACAACTAGATCTGCTATTTTATAATCCACATCTACTAAAGGTGTATGTTCAATGTCTACAATAGGAGGTTGTAGAGGATTTACAATAATTGCAGTCTTGAAGGACATGGCTGGATTTGATTTTGACATTTTTAGGCTTTATAGATAACTGAAACTCTGTATTTGGGCTTTTTTGGACTCTTCTATAAGATCAGATTATTTATAGATGTGTTTTTTGATTTTGACAGAGGTTCTTTGGATAAAAATAAGCACAACTTGGTTTTCTCTAGAGTTTCAACCTTCAATTTGGCTTTCAACTGTTCTTCAAACTCTTTTACATGTTTAGAGATAAGAAATAAAGGTTTCTTATGCTTTTTTCAGACAAACAAGACTAAAAACTGGTTCAAATTAGGCACAGAAGGGTCAGGGTTACCTGCAAAGGTTTTCTAGATAAATGGAGAGTTTTTTTCAAGGTTTGCAAAGACTAGAAATATTCAATTTTAATTTAAAACCAGACACCTTATTGATACAAGAGGTTTTCACGGTTTTTGTAGTTAATTTATTGTTTTCGGGCATCTACAGGGTCTTTCTATCGATAATCAGGTTTTTTCAAAGCTTAATTTCTTCAAAAAATTTCTTTTCAAATGATAATAGGTTGTTTTTCTTTGGAAAATACCTGTTTGTGTAACTATTTTGGTCTTTAACTAGCTTTTGAGGCATAAAACAAGTTTCTAGTAGCTTTGAAGGTTTGTGGAAGCAAAGGGGACGATTCTAGTAGTCTTTGACAGCAATGCGGGGCCTTCTCAGGTTCGCTGGGCGTAAAACCAGTGTATTGGCTTTGTTTCTTAGTCAGAAGGATAAACACATAGAAAGAATGCAAAGAAGGGCTTTTGACAGTGCATATGGAAGATTTATCTAATGTTTTAGGTTTAAAGAGCCGACATTTAATGGTGGTCATATAAGAAATAGAGGGCAGTTTTGGCTTCAAAGGAGGAAAACCAGAGGTAGTTATCACGTAGGTTTTGAGTGGTATATGGTATTGCTGGATCGAATGCGATCTAATGAAATGTCAACACATGGAGGAGAGAGAATGTTGAAAAACCACCTATTTTGCATAGTTTTAAATGGGTTATGATCACGCAATTAAAAATGCGATATGTCTTTATGATCGTCGGATCTGAGGGGGTTAATGCGAACAGTGGGGATTAAATGGGAAAGCTTCTCGGCAGTAGGGCATGGGGCCCAGGCTTGATATTACGGTGGAATTAATTTTAATATCAAAAACCTTTGTTTTTTCATTGTAAAATAAATGTTTTATGATGGTATGGTGGGATAGTTTTAACATTGTAAATATATGTTTATAACGTAAAAAGCATTTTATTATTTTATTGGCGGGTCAAATATTACATGGTAAAATAAAACATTAACAAATGTTTTATGTTTATTGGGAGCAGGGTTTTAATATAATATAACATTTAACCTATGGGGAATATGGCGGAGTTTATTTTTGGCACATGGGATATATAAACCATAGGTTAATGTTAAATAAGTGGGTTGAGATATTTTAAATAAAAATGAATTAATATATACGGGAGGGGTATTTATAAGGGATTTAATACTTTAAGTTAAAAAATTAATATGAAATGAAATAAAATGAATCAAAATACATATAATTTAAACTAAGTAAAACGTAAATAGGCATTTTTAGCATAAAATTATCCCATTTTAATATTTACACATAAACTTAGGATAAGATGTATTTTGTGAGTTTTTGAGTGTTTTTGGATGAAAATGAAATTAATTAAGGGGGGTTTTACTTTTCTTAAGTAAAAAAGGGTTTTACTTAAGAAAATGGATTATAGTTTTGGAAAAGAGTAAATATGCTGCAGAAAATGGATTTTATAAAGGGAATCCAATATTTTTAACCAATCAGTTACTAAGCCTTGGGTCTAGTCCCAACATAAGTTAGAGAAATTCTATGAGCCTCTTTAACTGAAGGTTTAGAATACTGGATCATTGTGGGGGAGGGAAAATTAGTAATTTTTCCCGATGATGCTTTATTACATGCCTTTCACAACTGCTTTCTACCTACCCATCGTTATCCTAACATTTTTTTTACTTCATTTTCATGGGTGCATTTAAGCTTGCAACCCTAAATCCATTTTTCTTTTAAAGCATAAATCTATCTAAGTCTAACCTTATTTCATCAGAGGGGTCAGATTAAACTGTTGAGCTCCTCATTTATTCTCTAACTATCTACTGATTTTTCAAGTTTAAATTGTTCGACATATCTTTATTCTCTATCTAAAACATGAAATTCAAAGCATGAAAAGTTAATATTAAACTATTTAACTGATCATGGATTATGGCATTTTGAACAATTTACACATAATCATTATTCTAGCAGTAAAAGTAAATAGTAGTGGAATTTTGACTTGCTCACTTTCATGTCTTATTTTTATTTTTATTTCTTTTGGAGTCCATTTTTATTATTTTTGATCTTTTCTTTTCTAAGTCCTTTGATATTTCTTTTAGGACTTTACCCTCTTTTCATTTTTTATTATTATTATTTTCAAAATATGGGAAAACAACTTGCAGAAAGCAAGGTATGTACATATTTACAAGACTATCAAAGTCAATTAAAAAATTATGAACCCTATTATTATAGGACCCTAACAGTGGCTCCACATGGGGATGGCATTTCCTGGTGAAATGGCAAGAACTTTAAGACTAGTAGCCTTTGAATTTTGACTGAGCTGACCTTGTAAGTGTTTTCTAATCTCTGAAATTATTTCATACTTATGATATTTTACCTCTCAAAGTTTAGGGCCTTCTCTTCGGGCTTCAACTCTATTAGGAAAACATCCAATCCAATCTAAAATCTTCAATGTATATGTACAATGGTCAAAGTAAATAAAACTAACTAATTTTTATCTCTAAGGAGTAGTAGTGCTTCAACATTCTGCCATTTACTGGTCCATCTAGCATATCTGATCCATCCATTTCTTTTAGAAAGAAAGCATTTTTACCTTTGTAACCATAAATAACATAACGTCCTTTCCATAGAAAATCAAAATTTCAATGTTTACCTTTCTCTTCTCTTCTTGAATCCCATTTTAACACTTTGTCTCCAATGTAAAAATCATCTTCTTTACTCTTTTTATCAAAAAATTTCTTTATTTTATCCTAGATAACTTGAGACTTAATATAAACCTCTTCTCTTGTTTGTTGCAAGTGAATGGTTTGATTTATCCTTCTTTGAATGTCATTTGTTTCAACTTGTAATTCTTGGATAATCTTCATTACTCATACTCCTAAGGAAGATGGAAAAACATCATCCATTCCATAGACAAGCTGGTAAGGAGATGTACCAAAGGATTTTTTGTTGGTAAGTCTATCTACCCATAAGGCATTGACTAACTTCTTGTTCCAAGTATTTTTGTTATCTTCTAGTAACTTCTTGATGATGTTTACAGGGATTTTATTTGAAAATTCAGCAAGGCCATTACCTTGAGGGTAATATGCAGTAGAATGGCCTAGGGTAATGTGATATTTATGGAAAAAGTCAATCATCTTTTTAGATTTGAATGCAACTGCATTGTCAGTAATTATCTTTTGGGGACATCCAAATCTTTAAAGTATATTTTTCTCTAAAAATGATATAATGACAGTGTCTATGGCTTGCCTAGAGGGTATGGCTTCAATCCACTTGGTAAAATAATTAGTGATTGTAGAATCCACTTGTGTTGGGCTAATGATGGAGGGTGAATTTCACCAATGAAGCCAAGACCCCATTGTTGAAATGGCATTTCAGTTGAAATGTGTTTTAAGGGAAATGGTAAGAGATTTTTCTTACCCTCAAATATTTGATACTTGTGACAAGAGGTCATATACCTTTTTACATCTGTAAACAAAGTAGGCCAGTAAAAACTAGCTCTTAGTATTTTGTCTATAGTAGTCTTCCAATAGAGATGTCCTCCACAGTCACCTACATGAAATTCTTCTAATACTTTGTCAACTTCTTCTTTTAGCAAACAATTTAACAAAATTCCACTATGATTCTTCCAAAAAAGTACATTGTCTAATATACAAAATATTACTGCCTTAAGATTTAAGAATCTAGCTTTTGTTCTTGATAATATAGGAGGAGCTTGTAAGTTTAGTAATACAAATATGATATCTGCATATCATGGTGAGTCTGAAAAGGCTTCACTGATCTCTGGAGTCACCATCTCTTCCTGATCATCTACTTGAGCAATAAAATTTATTTCTAAGGTATGACAATTTGATTCAGCCATGAGTTTGGCTAAAACTTGACCTTTTATAAGTTTAGTGGGTTTTATCTCTATAAAATATTCCAAAATTGTGGCAATCCACTTACCTCTTCTACCATCAGGACCATCCTGAGTTAGAATGTTTTTTACTACTGCATTTGGGACATAGGAAATGACGTGAGAATAAAAAATGTACACTTTAAAATCTTTAATGGCCTTCACCAAAGCTAGGGCCTGTTTCTCCATGATATTGTATTTTAAAGTGGCATCTCTAAGTGTTATGCTAAAGAAAGCTATGGGCTGCTCATAACCCTGGTCATTTTTCTGCAGTAAAATTGCAACAATGGTGTGTTCTGAAGCAAATGAAAAAATGATGAAATAATTTTTAAAGTCAGGACTTATAAGGACTGGGGTTTTGGTTAAGGCCTGTTTGATGGATTGAAATGATTGTTTGGCCTTAATAGTCCATTTAAGAACTGAATATTTTTTAAGCATGTTGTTAAGCTCCCTGATTATTTCAGCTAAATTGGAGATGAATCTTCTTAAAAAGTTAATTTTACCTAGAAAGGCTTGTAACTATTTTATGTTTATGGGAGGACTAATGTTAAGAATTGCTTCTATTTTGGCAGGGTCTATTCTAATTCCTTCCTTAGATATTATGTGTCCTAGTAAGTTACATTATTCTAATCCAAATAAGGTTTTATCAGGGTTTAAAGGGATGCCAAACTTTCTACATTGAATAAAGACTTGTCTGAGATGATCCAAGTGTTCATAATCAGTCTTAGAAAATAAAATAATGTCATCTAAGTAAATCACTAAGAATTCATGAATTTCTTTTACAAAATATATATCCATAGCTCTTTGAAAGGTCGCCCCTGCATTCATTAAACCAAAAGGCATTTTTACATACATAAAAGTGTCCCAAGGAGTAGTAAAAGCTGTTTTGGCTTGATCCTTTGGTTGGAATAAAATTTGGTTGTATCCTGAAAATCCATATAAAAGTGAAATCCTACAATAACCAACTACCCTTTGTAAAATGTGATCCATCTTTGGTAAAGGATAATTATCTTTTAGGGATACTTTTGTAATATTCCCTTTCTTGATCCAGTCAAAGTGGACAAAATCGATCCGTGGTACTTACTATGGTATTTAACCATGGTATTTGTTGTCGATTTCCAAGAAAAATAATAAAATAAGGTCTGTAGAAAGTCCATCAAGCCTATAAAAGGGGAGAGAAGCTAGGCATTTAGATTCATTCTGGTTTTATCTATCTTATTGTGTTTGGGTTGAGAACTTAGCCTGGCCAGTTCTAACATTGATCCCGGGATGAAAACCCTGTGGTGAATTTGACTGGTGGATCCATCCAGGGTCCATGATTGTGCTTCAGTGTTTTTTTTCTATTTTAAGGAGTAGCCAAGCATGCCATTTGCAGGAGCTCAAATTTATTGTATGTGAATGTATTCTATTTTTAGCTAATAATATAAATAAAACGCTGCATTTCCAGATCCCGTCTATGTTCATGGTTTTTAATGAATGAGATTTTATTGAGAACATTAGAAATGTGCTAGATCTGACTAAATTATAAGGTTTGGGATCTTACAGTGATATCAGAGCTGTGTATCCTGCCAGCCTAAGGGTTTTATGTAGGGATTTTCGGTGGGATTTCTTCTCACCCTAATCCTGCATCTTCCAGCTTCGTTGGTATTTGATATCACCCTAGTTGATTTCCTAATTTTTACGTCTTTTAAGGTTATGAAAGATGAGTAGTGCTGGAACCGAAGAAGATTATGGATATGGAGTACTCTTTATAGCTATAAATATAGTAGCTATTTCGGTCTCAAATCAGTTACAGACCAGTCATTCCAAATTTATCCATTGCTATTTGTTATTTGGTCTTAAATAAAGATAGCTCTTAATAAAATAAAATAAAAATGGAGTGTAAGAAATATTTTGGGAAATATATATCTATATATATATATATATATATCTATATATATATATATATATATATATATATCTATATATATATATATATATATATTGAGGCTTTGACTTCTTCATTGTTACATTGGATTATTTTCACTACTATTATTATTTTTAGGTGATTGATTTCCTTATGGAGGTAGAAGATTCAAGTGAGTTATCAAAAGGATTTAGCTCAGTTTTATTGAAGAAAGCCGAGGAGAGAAGAAAAAATATTGAGATCCATTGATGCCAAACAAAAATGTCATCATTTTACTTTTGGAAATGCCACAAGAATCAACATAATGATACATCACTCGATTCTATGGGCTACAATACTTCTATGGATCATAGATTGCAATAATATACAAATCAGAAGAAAGAGAAAAACAATAGTCCTATCTCTCGAAAGGTCCATTTTATCCTTCAGCAGTCAAAATATATCCAGAAGGAAGATGTAAAAAACAAGTTTCTCTTTGAACTTGGATCCAAATTGCAGGGTACAAAGTTAGAAGATGTCCTCCTACAACTAGACACATTAAATATGGCTTTGAGCTTGATAGAGAAATCAGAATTGGAAGGGTCAAGTTGGGCCTTGAAGCCATCCATGCTTGCTTTGATACAACCTAGGTTCTTGGAGCATTCTTGTGAAAATGTTAGACTCATAGTTGCCTCTTTTATCAGTAAAATCATAGCTTTAACAACACCACTAATGCCCTACAATGAAGACATCATGAGGAGGAATTTTCGGGTAATGGTAGAAGCACTCCAAGGGTTAGACAATGCCACCCTTATTACATTTTTTCATAAGCGCACAATTTTGGAATGCATGGAAAAATTTAGATTTGGTATACTCATGCTGGATCTAGAGTGTGATGACTTAATCCTTCAGATGCTCCAATACTTCTGCACTGGAATCACAACGTCTCATCAAAACTTCATAAAAACAGACATGAAAAAGATCATGTCTCTGATCTTAGGAGAAGATAGGACCATTTGTGAAAAATTGAGATCCAAATTGTTGGCCATTTGGAGGAAGGAGCTAATTGTATCACCTACTACTTATGAACTAGCTGAGGGGTTGATCAAACAAAGCATCAAAATGCTTAGAAATAAGTTAACGAAGGAGGAACTAATAAATATTTGCGGAGACAACAAGAATGAACTAAGGAGGAAAGGCTTATGCTTTGTATGCAAGGGAGTTTGGGCACTTGACCATTCATGTCCATATGATAAGGAGGCAACAAGGATAGAAAAATTAGATACTTCTTCAGATCATGGGGATTCATCCATAAATGGGTTTCTTGGTGTTGGTGAGAGAATAGGTCTTGCAGAGAAGACCTAGGTTCAGGTTAAGGGCCAACAAGTTTTTCTGCCGTAGTCTAGCTTCACGCCGGCATTTGCACCCTACTCCAAAGAGCCGAGAGTCTCACCCGAGGCGTGCCATGACCTTACTAAGGTAGGGAGTCGATCGGTATCAACCCAACAACATTGATACGGTTGAATCAAAGTTATGTTAAAAGTCTAAACAACCGTAACACAATGTTCCATGACATATATATCTCAGAAATGCATTCAGACTTGTAGTAAATAAAATTTTAAAATTTCTTGCAAAACCATTCATTCAAAACCATAACAAACATCCAAAACAACACTTCTGATTATATTAAGAATCGGTTATTAGTGACAAACTATTACAAGGCTCAACTGCGTGAGCGTGAGAAGAACAGTATACAAGAAGTCCTATTGGATAGAGATCAATACATAAACACAGATGAATGGAGAACAGTACAACACAGGAGCTCTCCCGCGGCTCCCTACTACTTGATCTCGTCTGCACCAACCAACCTCTCTTTCTGCTGGCCGAATGCGGATTTGTTCTGCTGCCAATGCGACTGAAAATTCCTCCTTTCTTCTCGCTTGGTTGTCTTCTATTTATTTCTGTTAGTTGGGAGTTCTACTACTCATTTCCTTCCACGCTCTTCCACCATATATGCTTGCTCTCGCAATAGCCGCAACACCTGTCCTTTACTCCTTCGCAACCTTGACATATTTCTGCCTACCGTGGTTGCGTTCCACCACGTACTAGATGCAATTCAAAATCTGTTGAATTTCAAAACAAGGGCCCCAACAGGCCCCGACCACATCCTATTGACTTGCCTCGAGTCAATTGTCCTACACTGTCACTACTTCCATGGGTCCACTCGGCCCTGCTCCCAGCTCTTCCTGCCTCCCTTCTCCTGGTTTTTCCAAACAAGGGCCCCAATTCTGGGAACTTGGTTAGAGCTAACTCCTTGAGTTCTTGGAAGGTCGTCATGGCCTGCTGCCATCCTTGCATTAGCTCATTAGTTTCGGCCGTGATATTCGTGACAACTTCTTCTCCTACATTCAGCGGCAAGGCACCAAACACGGTGTTGATCTGAGTATTGGCCTCAGAGGCCAATTGTTGCATTGTCTGTGCACTGATTTTTACGGGATGTCGAAGCTCCCATATGGCTTGCTTGGATGCCATTGAGTTCTCCTCTATTTATTGTACCCAGACTTCTAACATGTCTGCCTATGCATAAAGTTGGTCGAGTCCAGTTTGGTTTGTTACTTCCTAGATTTCTCTTGATATCTGTTGTAGTTGTAGCAAGACCGGTTGTGCCTTCAGGATAAGGGCTATCGAGCATTCTTGTAGACCCTTCAGTAGGTCATATGCTTCTTTTGCTGCAGTACTCAGAACTTCCTGCATTTTCATTACTTGGCCCTGTCTTTCTGATATTTGTGCCACGTACACAACCATTGGGTCAAGTAATGCGGGTCAGGCTTCCAATGCTACCTTGAGTTCCACATTTTCCTACTGGAGGTTTGAATATGCCACCCTGAGGTGGACCGCCGGCCCGACTACATCGATTTCCTGCATCTCTTCTAGTATTTGGCTGCTTCTAGCCATTATTATAGGCAAAACGTCCCTGAATACTCTGGTTATTGTCTCTAGTTTTTCTTGTAACTGCTCCTTTTTTGTCTTCAGCTGTTCACTCTCTTCAGTAAGCGTGCTTATCTATTGTTGTTGCTGCTCGCATTTCTGTTGGAGCTCTGAGTGGAGTCTCTCAGCTTGCTGTGCTGCTCTCTGAATGAAATGGTACAGTTGGGTTGTCCCCCATGTTTCCATGCTTTCGGTACCGGAGGTACCCTGATCTGACATTCGTGCATGGAGTGGTTGTCCGCTGGGGACAGATCTTGCTGACTGGTCCTGCGGTGATTGTGGCAATTTTTGGTGCAGTATCCGATTGCTGGATTCAACCATATGTAGATCTAGTTGCCCTTCTTGACCTAATAGGTCAACTAGTTAGAGCGGAGTCTACTCGAGGAGTGACCCAACTATTTCTTCCATTGACTAGTCTATCTAATTAATGAGTTCGGTAAAAGTAGTTTGAGAGATCATGGTTGGGTCAATTGGGGGTACCTCTTCTATACCCAAGTTAACCTCCAACCCGTGGTCCCCATTATTTATTCTTCTGACTATTGGGTTCAACATGGTGGCTGATGAAGTGGATGGTGCGAAGTTGTGGGGTTCCCAGGAGATGGATGAGGTGGTGGGTGCGCGGTGGCGATATGCGGATGTTTAATAAATCAAGGGGGCATATGGGGTTGTGGGGTGGTAATCCTCTGGCCTCTTCAAGCCCAACTATCAACTCTTCTCGGATTGGTACCCCTACACTCAACTGTCGAGGTGGATCCTCCCTTGTGAGATCGACCACTAGGCTAGATCCTACAACCTTGGCCCTTTTTACCTTTGGTTCCGCTGCTGGTTTCACAGCTTTACTCTTTACAACTAGCATGGTAGCTGCTGGGGATGGTGAATTAAACAAAACATTGGGTATTGGTGCAAATATGGAGGCTATGCTGGGAGATGGGTTGGAATGGGATGCCTGAAATTCTAAAAATGTGGGAAATGTAGCAGCATCGCTTGTCAGTACCTGAACTGCTCTATTAAAATTTTTTACCTTTGTGTTCGGCTGCTCAATGATCAGGAAAAGCTGTAGGTTTGAAATCCTAGTCAATGATTCCTCTGAAGTTTCTCCTGGTAGTGGGTTTGGCAACATTCTGTTGAAGATGTACGTGTAGACTCCCTCCCTAACCTCCATCGCCACTCCTAACCATGAACAGACCTCCATGTGAAAGGCAGCTTCGTCAATCTGGAACTTCAGGGGCCTCATCTTGAACGTTGATTCCAGTACACATGTAGGCCTAAGAAAAGTCTGCTTATGTGTGATTCCGAACCATACTTGGTCTCTATATCCATCTAATAGATTTCTTGGAATTCTTTGTTGACTCATCATGACATCAACCATCTAGCCATACTAGACTCTGAAAGCTTCTGCATTCACTTCTTTTGTGCTAGGGTCCCTGGACACTTTCCACGGCACAAACTTCATTGCCACAGGTTGGTCTTTTGCTATCTCGACCGGTATCCTGATGCTTGGGAAGGTCCATTTCCACATGGGCAACACCATGATCAAATATCCATAAATAAACCTGGTCGCTCTCTTGTAATTGTCCTCGGAAGCTTCGAACAATTCTTTTAGAAGGAAAGAGCATCAATTTAGCCTTGTCCCTTGGACACAATGCTCCGCAACCGAAAATGTATCCAGTGTGCACTCCCCTTTTGTATAGTGCCTCATTGTCTTGCTAGCAATTAGGTAGCAAGCGAACTTGACCTACGGTCTGTTAATCAATTCAATATTTTCTCCTTTCCCTCCTCTTCTAGTGCCATACTTGGTGCAGTAGTCCATGTCTCCCAACTTCTTTGCCCTCTTAGATATAGTTTGGAACGCTGATGATACGTCCCTTCCCTCTTGCGACAGTCCAGTTAATATGTGGATGTCTTCGACATGAATTTGGATTTCCTTTCCTAGCCATAGAGAACCATTCTGAATCCTGCTTAATAGAAATTTTGTGCACTGCATCGCAGTGCCTATAATCCTGAACACTGGTAAATTCCTCAAGTTCAGTATCGTGTACTATTGGATGCCCCTAAACTCTGGCAGAACTCTTGTTGTTTCCCACCCTACTTCTGTTGCATAATTCTCTATGTACACCTGCCTTTTTAGTGTTGGAAACTCGAAAGAATCTGTAAGGTCTGTGTCGATCATGGTTGCACTATTGTATTTACCTAGAAGAGACTCCATCTTTTGAATTCTGTTGTCAATCTCCTGCTCCACAACCGCTTGGCTTACTCTGGTCATTCTGGCTCGTCGCTGGTATACCTGTAGAGTAGTTCTCACTCTTTTCTCTTGAATTCCTTCTCCTAGATGCCTTCTCTCTTCTGGTTCTGGTTTGGCTTCCCCTGCTCTTTTGGATGTTTCTTATTCTAACTCATATTTTTCCGGCACACTCACGCTTCTTTGCATGCGGGTTATGTAAGTAACTTGCACGGGTGAGGTTGATGAGACCACATAACTAATTAATTTTTCTCCGGCTTCTCCCATGGCTACAATCATGTGATTAGTTAGTTGTTGAGGTGGGTTCTGAAATTGTTGACTGTGGTTTTGGGATTTGGGCAGACGCGACGATTGGTGGTTATGTCTAATTATGGAAAATTTATTATGGTATGGGTGATGCTAATTATGGCAATTATTTCCAAATCTTGGTAATCCTACAGACTGACATTGGTACTATGCGTAATGATGATGGCCTGATGTTTGGCACGCTTTTCTATCTGACGTGGATGACACGCTGGATACTACCCCTCCTCGACCACTATTGGTTGCATTGCGGTCTCTGCAACACAACTGTAATTTATTTTATTATTTTTTGTTTTGGTAAAGTGGAATCCTATCTATGCTCATCTCGGGTGTGAGAGAGTTATTGACGCTATTCTACCCTACTAAATCCTCTTAGTTGCGAGACTTATTGGAAATGAAATGATTAAGTTACTCTTGGTAGGGCTTCAGGCGTGCGTCGTTGACCCAACCTTGTAGAACCTGTCCGTTCAATTGTGCTAACCGAACTGCTCCTAAATCTTTGATTTTGATGACATGAAATGGCCCTAGCCAATGCATCTAGAGTTTCCCTGGGAATTTCTGGTATTTGATGTCATATAGTAGAAATTTCTCCCCGACCTGAAAAAGTCTTGTGCCTAATGTGTCGATCGTGCCAAGATTTCTGCCTCTCCTTTTTTACCTTCTGGTGAAATTCGGTAAGAAATCGTCCTTCTTCAAGTTCTTGCAGCTCCTGCAATCGCTCCTTTAGCGATTCCTCTTTTGATAGCTGGAGTGTTGTTGCGATTGGAAGGCTTGGTATGATGAATTCCACTGGGACTACCACTTCTCTCCCGTAAACTAGATGGAATGGTGTTTGGTTGTTTAGGTGTTTTACCATTGTTCAGTATGCCCACAGTGTTTCTGGTATCTGTTCATCCCATTCATCGCGCTGCGCATTGCATATCTTCATCAGGCCTTTCTCTAGTATTTTTTTGAATGCTTCCACTGTACCGTTTGCTTGTGGATGATACAGACTACTTTTATGGTGTTGTATCATGAAGCTTTCTATGAGGGATTTAATGTTGTCATTGATGAAGTGGGTACCTTGGTCGCTGGTCAGGATTTTTGGACACCCAAATTGGCTGATTATATTTTCAAATATGAATCTAGTAGCAGTATCTACCGTGCAGTTTCTCACTGGCGCCGCTTCTGCCCACCACGTTAGGTAGTTGGTTACCATTATTATGTACCTCACCTTTAAGTACCTTGCAGCTGGTGTAATTGGTCCTACAAAATAAACTGCCAACTTTTCAAATGGCTGCAGTACTTTTATCGGATGGAGTGGAAGCTCATCTCTGTGGGATGGGCGTCCTGTCTGCTAACAAACGTCACATTTCTGAACAAATTCTTTGCTGTACTTATGCACTGTTGGCCACCATAAGCCTACTTGTAGTACCTTGCATGCCGTTGGTTTATCTCCCATGTGCCCTCTTGCAACACCACTGTGGCTTTCCCATAGTACAGCTTCCCTTTCGTGGTCCAAGACACATCTTCGAAGAAACTGGTCTAGCCCCATCTTGTATAAGTGTCCCGCTATTAGCTGATATTCCGTAGCTTGAACTACCAGGTTCCTTTTCTGTGTTGAAGTATACTCCTACGGACACTGTCCTGTCATGAGGTAGGCTTCCATCTCGTTCAGGTAGTCTGGGATGGCTTCTACTTTGAAAATATCAGCATCTGGTAACTGATCATCTAGAGATTCCCCATTTTCTCCATTCTCTAGTTGGGATAGGTGATCAGGCACTACGTTAAGTCTTCCGGGCTTTACAATTAATTCAAAGGTGAACTCCTGAAATAGTAGGAGCCATCTGGAGATTCTCCCTTCTAAGACTAGTTTGTTTACTAAATATTTCAATGCTGAGTGATCTGTGAAAAAATTGAACTTACCTCCCAACAGGTAGTGGTGAAACCATTGCCAATGCCTCCCACTCTGTTGTTGTGTAGTTCCGCTCTGTTGTGGATAACTTGCGACTGGAAAAATATACCGGATGATCGACTAAACTGTCTCCTGGTTGAGCCAAGACCGCTCTGAGCGCAATGCTAGAAGCATCGATGTGTACATGAAATTGTTTGTCCCAGTTTGGATGGACTAGTATTGGTGCAGTCGCCAGATTTTATTTTAGGGTATCTAGGGATGTTCTTTAGCTGTATGCCACTAGAACTGTTCTGATTTCTTCAATAGCTTCTCTAATGGCACTGTTATCTTCGCGTAGTTGCGAATGAAATGCCGGTAGTAATCTATGTGGCCCAGAAGTGATCTAAGTTGTTTTACTATTTCCAACACCTCCATACTAACTATTACTGCTACTTTGGCCAGGTCTACGTAGACACCTTGGTTACATACCATGTGTCCTAGAAGTGTTCCAAACTGTACGGAAAATATACACTTCTTCAGGTTCAACGAGATCTGCAGTTCTCGACATCTATCAAACATTACTCTCAATAGGCTCGCATGATCCATTAGTATGCTATAGATAGTCTAGTCATCCATATAGACCTCTAAGAACTTCTGGATGTATTCTCAGAAAGTAGCTATGACAATGCGAGAGAAAACTACTGGTGCATTTTTTAATCCGAATGACATCACATTCTATGCAAACGAGCCCCATTCACTGGTGAATGTTGTCTTTTTCTTCTCTTCCTCTGCTATCCTTACTTGATGGTATCCTGAAAATCCATCAGTGAATGAGCATGCCTCATTCCCCGCAACGTTGTCTAGGACTTCGTCGCTGAATGGAGTGGGAAAAGGGTCATGGATACAAGCATTGTTTAAGCTTTTGTAATCTACACAGACTCGTATCTCATGTTGGCAATATGATGCAGAGTGTTGTCCTTGATGGAAACCCATTTGATGTACATGATGACAACCTACTAGATGAAGTTGTCCTTGATGGCAAAGAAGAAGAACCTGAAGCAGTAACTAAGAAAAGAGAGAGACAGAGAGGTAGCAGAGGCAGCAGATGAAATAGAGGAAGAGTGCATTTAGGAAAAGGTAGCAAGGTAGACTATGAATCAAAGGCAACGAAGATGTGATACATGCGAAAGAAATACAAAGGCACAGCAGAGTTTTGGTGTACAACAACACGCATTCAAGAAGGATGGGAGAAATATAAGGATGAATGAATTGTCATGGGCCGTAGCCACAAATTGCAGAGGAGAGTTGATTATGGTGTTGGGTAGTGCCATTTTACAGTGAAATGAATACAGTCAAAGTTCCAGACTATGGAGGAGCAGAGTTTATTTAAAAACAGTCATTTTGGATGTTTAAGCCCTCAACAACCAAGTATGAAGAAAATTGAATAAAACAGTGGAAGTTCTATAAGTCTTTGAAAGCGGCAAGACAAGTGGTCCCTACCACTTGAGCGCAAATCACAAAGCGCAGTTTTTGAAGTTTCAAGTGTCTTGTTGATATGGATTATTTGCGATGTACGATCGCCGCGCCATCGCACGATCACAACATCGCAATGTCGCAACATCACCCTCCACCCAAGCCAGAGTTTGTTGATTGTTGCGATATGCGATCATCGCAATATCGCAATATCGCACCTTTGTTATTTCCGCCATCGCAAGTTCCGTTGTTTGCGACGTGCGATCATCGCGCCATCGCACGATCGCAATATCACACATTCAAGTGTTCCAACTACGATGTGGGCCAGGGGTCAAAGAATGAAATCCTGTTTGTTTGAATATTGAAGTCTAGGTTAAAATTTCATTGAAATTTGATGAAAAGTAATGTTACGGGGACAGTGTAAAGAATTAAAAAAACTGGAGGGGGTGCCTCCGCAGTTGACCAAGAAATCAAGCGCTGACCATAAATCAATGGTGGAGAATGACTACGGGAGCACTGCATGCCAAATCAGCATCAACCGTTTGGTGCCTCCGCAGGGACCCACAGAGGGGATTCGCAAAATATATTTTATGTTGGGTTATGCTGAGATTGAATATTATTGAAGGGGCCGAAAGGTTTTGTGGATATATATATATATATTACTGCTAAGTCAGCGGCACGTTAATTTTTATTAACCTTGAAATAATATTATATGGCAGAGTACTTTTGGGATGATTCATGCATGGAAGAACGAAGGTTGGGGTTTTCAATTTAAAATGGCTCGATTTTTAATATGCTGGATTGTCTATTGTAACCCTGTCCAGGAATACCATTAGCGGTTCGTGGTTTTGACTCATGGTTTTAATTAAGGAAATAACTATATAAAGGTAAAAGACTACTACTCGAGGGTGGATGAGTGCGGAAGAAGAGTGAATTCCTCTAAGGAATATCTGTATGGACAGACGACGTGCTTAATTGATGATTCTGATTCCATGCCGCATCCATCGTAGGAATGAACCTGGGATTCATTCAATTGAAGAATCGATGAAGAGCTAGCACATATCTGATGAAGAACACATATGGATCCGGGTCATCTACATTTAAAGTGCATATGACAGTTGGGGTTTCTAAAGATTAACACACACAGAAGGATACACGGGATGTTGAATGTGTATATTCTCTGAAGTCTGGATTACTTCTGATGTTTGGGTTACAGTGGTCTCACTGTTCTGTTATGAAGAATTGCGCTACCCTACAATGTTTGAAGATATATACGTGGTTGTATTCAGTAAAAGCGAGTATGGGAATTGAAGTCAGTTCTGAAATGTGCGTAGATGCATATGCAGGTTTGTTTCTGTTAAAGCACGTGCATACTAAGGTTCAGTGATGAAAAAGCGTGGAAAGAAATGTCTGATCTGTTCTCCTGTTTTACTGCTATGATGATCTGGGTTGTTCGAATATTGTTTATGCTGCTATTGGTTTGATGAATTATGTGGGTTGGATCCAGTGTGAAAATTAATGAAACGTGGACCATAGAGGTGCTGAGGGTTGTTGCCTTCAGTCAGGGGGTCGTAGCTCCCTTCCAGGTGAGGCTGGTAAACGAGAGCAGGGGGTTGTAGCTCCCTTCAAGGAGAGGCTGGTAAACGAGAGCAAGGGGTTGTAGCTCCCTTCTAGGAGAGGCTGGTAAACGAGAGCAAGGGGTGCTCATTGCAGGAAATCGTAAAGACATAGTTGTAAGATGTTTTCTTTATAATAAAACATTAGTTACCAGACAATCACAGTGGTGGTTTTCTCCCGACTTGGGTTTCCACCTAAAATCTTGGTGTTCATGTGTGATGCTTATGTGTGATGGTTTATTCTGTTATTACTGCACATGTTTACTGTTAACTAAACATCAGAAGAATGAATTTTGCATAGATATAAATAAATATTTAATTGCTTAATAAGATCTCTGTAGATACATTGGCTTCAGCAAAGTAGCGTATGGGTTTTAGTGAATGAAAAAGTAAAAATTGTTGAGTAAGTCCTAAATACTGATTCACCCCCCCCCCCTCTCAGTATTTTTCCCAACAATTGGTATCAGAGCCAGTCCTTCTGGAGAAGCTTGATCGCTTGAAGGAGATCTGTCGCAATGGGAAGTCATGAAGGGGTAATGTCTATAAGGCCACCTCTATTCAATGGAAGTAATCTGATATTCTGGAAGTTACGAACAAAATCATATCTACAAAGTCTTGGTGCAGAAGTATGGGCAATCGTGGAAGAAGGTTATCAGTATCCGGGAATTATTCCTATTGATGTGGCAGAAAGGAAGAAATATGAAATCAATGTCAAAGCAGTCAATGTTTTATTAGGAAGCATGTCTGAACCAGAATTTTCCAAAGTGATGCAGTTGAATTTAGCAAAAGAAATATGGGACAAAATCATTCTGAGCTATGAAGGAGATACAAAGGTAAAAAGTTGAAAACTCCAGACTCTCAGAATTGAATATGAAAATTTAAGGATGCATAGTGATGAGAGTATTGCCAGTTTCTTCTTACGTTTAGATGATATTGTAAATCGAATGAGAAATTTGGGTGAAACCATAACTGATACTACTCTAGTGGAAAAAGTCTTAAGATCTTTGACTTCAAAATTTGAATCTAAAGTGTCAGCTATTGAAGAAAGGCAAGGTATGCAAACTCTTACTATTGTTCAATTACATGGTATCCTGACTGCTTATGAAATGAGACAAGGAGGTCCCTCTCAAATCAAAGAAGCTTCTTTTAAGGCGTGTGCAAAAGGAAAAGAAAAGGAAGATGTCAAGGAATCAAATTATATATCAGAAGAAGAAGAAGCAAATTTTGTGAGAAGACTCCAACCAGGTACTAGAAGATTCAAAGGTAAGATTCCCTTCAAATGTTTTGATTGTGGAAGAGTTGGTCATTATGCTGCTAAATGTCCTTATAGAGAAAATCATGATAAAGGGAAACAATTTGAAAAAGGAAAGAGTTATTATACAAATGAAGATAATGATGAGGATAAAGAAGATTCTGACAAAGATCTGCAAGTGCTCATGGCAAAGAAGCAAAAGAAGAAGGCTATTCAAAAGGAGATATCTCAGAAAACATGTGCAGCAGAAAATGAAGAAGATAAAACAGGTACTGATTGTTGCTCTTGTGATTCAGTTTCTTATGCATGCAATAGTGAAGATAGTGAAAGTAATGTTATGGATCTAGAGGAAGCTATCAAGATCAAAGTTGAAGATCAACAAAGATCACTTAAAGAGAAAGACTCTATCTATAAAGAAATGATATCTCAAATGAAAGGACAGATTGAAACAATGAATGGTCAGATGGAAATGTATCAAGGACAGATAGACAAGTATCAAAGGTTGCATGCTTATGCATCCAATCGAATTAAAAGACTAGAAGTAGAAATCAACGATCTAAATGCAGATCTCGAAAAATCAAACAAGAAGAATGCAAGACTTGAAGCTGAAATCATCTCTCTCAAAAAAGATCCGGAAATATCAAATAAGAAGAATGAAGAACTTGAAGCAGAAATCATCTCTCTGAAAGCAGATCTCGAAGCATCGAATAAGAAGAATGAAGAACTCTTACAAACTTTTGAAGAACAAGAAAATGGGTTGAAAGAAGAGATTCTAAATCTAAATGATCAAGTAGAAGATGGAAGAAGGAAAGAAGAAAGCATGAAGAAGCAATTCCAAAGAATGGAGGTTGAGGTAAACATTCTCACAGGTAAATTAGAAGAAAAGGATAAACTCTTGAGGTTTCAAGATAGTACTAAGATTCTGGACAATATTATTAGTAGTCAAAGGTCTCTTTCTGTTAAATTTGGTATTGGTTTCCATGAAACTGTTAAGGGAGAATCCAGTTCACAAGGAAGTGCTAAAGATACAAAGGATATCAATGCAAAACCTGAAGTGGTGAAAGAAACAAAAGGGCAACCAACAATCATGAATTCTCAAAGGAAATCTTTCGCTCCTAAATATAGAAGTATCAATAATGTTGAATGCTTTAAATGTCATAATCATGGGCATGTTGCAGCAAATTGTAGAAGCATATTGTTTCAGTCACAAACAAACCGACTCTACACAGAAAGGTACTCAGGGTCCTTTAAAGGATATTGTTTTTTATGCAGCAAGTATGGTCATAAAGCAGCTGATTGCAATAGAAGAAAGAATAGAAAAACACACTATGATCCTTATGCCTATTTTTCTGGTCACATAAGATGTTATGCTTGTAACAAGTATGGACATGTGGAAAAAGAATGCAGGATGAACAGATCTAAGAAATTGGATAATTTCCAGCACACAAAAGGAAATTTCAAGCAAAGCTGGAAAAAGAAGGAGGACCGGTCAGAAACGTAGGGAATATTGACCCTACTGCAGTCATCCGCTTCTGAAGCTTACTTCTCTTAATGACTGCAGGAGTGATGTGAGATACATTATAGGGATTAGTAATGTATCATCACAGGGGGAGTGATGTTTGATGATTCCCATGATTGTTTTGGTAATTCTGGGTATGTATATTTCTGATAGTGCATCTGATGTAAAGAAGATAGGTACAGGTGGTACAACTTCAGGGGGAGATGAAGGAATGTGAAAGTTTCCATATTTCACTTGCCATACATGGTTTTTGTGAACTAAAGATGTGTATACACACGAGTTACAACGGAGATAGTCACGTATGCATTTATGATAAGAAAGTTAGTATGACAGATGAAGATCAAGAGCACAGGTTCAGGGGGAGCATCAGTCTAACTGCCAATGATTGTATTATTGGCACTGTATCTGCTTATTACTTAGTTATAATTGATGATGAGATTATGGATGAGCCCTATTTACTTTTTGCTGAAGAGTTTCTTTTCACACATGGATAAGATGGAAGTCTGGTGATTCAGAGATAAGGATAGATTATGCAGTGATTGTTGTTGATGACGTGAAAGTGTTCAGGTTGCACAAGCTAAAGAGGAGCCTTGGTCATATGGAAAGGAGACTTGGATGCACAGTTTCAGGGGGAGCATTAGACTTGCTGAGCGTAATGCATTGTTGGCATTATGATGGTTCTGAAATATGATCTCTCTCTTGAGGTCTTTCTGGTATTGGTAAAAAAAAAATTCATATTTGTAATTTGATGAAAAGGTCATGTTGAGACCCATGATGTAAAATTGTTATATTCAGTCATGTAAGGACTTGTTCAAATGTGTAAATCCACTTGGTTGGATCTTTGATGTAAGTATGAGTCCTTGGTGATAGGAAGGTCATAGAGTCATGTACTTCATTGCAAAATATGTTTGAAGATTCAGCATGAACTCAGGGGGAGCATGGTAACTTCATTGCACATTAGATTTGCAGAGCGCTTCCTTCTACAAGAGGAGAAAAACCTTGTGTTGGTTTTGATCCACCCTTTACCCTTGATGTCAAAGGGGGGGAGTGACATGGTGTTTGAATAAGAGGAAAGAATGTCATGGTACTTGAAGAATGGTTATGATTAATCTATTGTAGTGATCAAACACCATCGTGGTTGCCATCAAGTCCAAAGGGGGAGATTGTTGGCAATATGATGCAAAGTGTTGTCCTTGATGGAAACGCATTTGATGTAGATGATGACAACCTACTAGATGAAGTTGTCCTTGATGGCAAAGAAGGAGCACCTGAAGCAGTAACTAAGAAAAGAGAGAGACAGAGAGGTAGCAGAGGCAGCAGATGAAACAAAGGAAGAGTGCATTTAGGAAAAGGTAGCAAGGTAGACTATGAAGCAGAGGCAACGAAGATGTGATACATGCGAAAGAAATACAAAGTCGCAGTAGAGTTTTGGTGTACAGCAACACGCATTCAAGAAGGATGGGAGAAATGTAAGGATGAATGAATTGTCATGGGCCGCAGCCACAAATTGCAGAGGAGAGTTGATTATGGTGTTGGGTAGTGCCATTTTACAGTGAAATGAAGATAGTCGAAGTTCCAGACTACGAAGGAGCAGATTTTATTTAAAAACAGTCATTTTGGGTGTTTAAGCCCTCAACAACCAAGTATGATGAAAATTGAATAAAACAGCGGAAGTTCTTTAAGTCTTTGAAAGCAGCAGGACAAGTGGTCCCTACCACTTGAGCGCAAATCGCAAAGCGTAGTTTTTGAAGTTTCAAGTGTCTTGTTGATATGGATTATTTGTGATGTGTGATCATCGCACCATCACATGATCGCAACATCGCAATGTCGCAACATCACCCTCCGCCCAAGCCAGAGTTTGTTGATTGTTGCGATATGCGATCATCGCAATATCGCAATATCGCACATTTGTTATTTCCACCATCGCAAGTTCCGTTGTTTGCGACGTGAAATCATCACGCCATCGCATGATCGCAATATCGCACATTCAAGTGTTCCGACTACGATGTGGGCCCGGGGTCAAAGAATGAAGTCCTGTTTGTTTGAAGATTGAAGTCCGGGTTATAAGTTCATTGAAATTTGATGAAAAGTAATGTTACGAGGACAGTGTAAAGATTTAAAACAACCGGAGGGGGTGCCCCCGCATTTGACCAGGAAATCAAGCGCTGACCATAAATCAACGGTGGAGAATGACTACGGGAGCACTGCATGCCAAATCAACATCAATCGTTTGGTGCCTCCACAGGGACCCACAGAAGGGATTCGAAAAATATATTTTATGTTGGGTTATGCCGAGATTGAATATTATTGAAGGGGCCGAAAGGTTTTGTGGATATATATATTACTGTTGAGTCAGCGGCACGTTAATGTTTATTAACCTTGAAATAATATTATATGGCGGAGTACTTTTGGGATGATTCATGCATGGAAGAACGAAGGTTGGGGTTTTCAATTTAAAATGGCTCGATTTTTAATACGCTGGATTGTCTATTGTAACCCCGTCCAGGAATACCATTAGCGGTTCGTGGTTTTGACTCATGGTTTTAATTAAGGAAATAACTATATAAAGGTAAAAGACTACTACTCGAGGGTGGATGAGCGCGGAAGAAGAGTGAATTCCTCTAAGGAATATCTGTATGGACAGATGACGTGCTTAATTGATGATTCTGAGTCCATGCCGCATCCATCGTAGGAATGAACCTGGGATTCATTCAATTGAAGAATCGATGAAGAGCTAGCACATGTCTGCTGAAGAACACATATGGATCCGGGTCATCTACATTGAAAGTGCATATGACAGTTGGGGTTTCTGAAGATTAACACACACAGAAGGATACATGGGATGTTGAATGCATATATTCTCTGAAGTCTGGATTACTTCTGATGTTTGGGTTACAGTGGTCTCACTGTTCTGTTATGAAGAATTGTGCTGCCCTACAATGTTTGAAGATATATACGTGGTTGTATTCAGTAAAAGCGAGTATGGGAATTGAAGTCGGTTCTGAAATGTGTGTAGATGCATACGCAGGTTTGTTTCTGTTAAAGCACGTGCATACGAAGGTTCAGTGATGAAAAAGCGCGGAAAGAAATGTCTGATATGTTCTCCTGTTTTACTGCTATGATGATCTGGGTTGTTCGAATATTGTTTATGCTGCTATTGGTTTGATGAATTGTGTGGGTTGGATCCAGTGTGAAAATTAATGAAACGTGGTCCATAGAGGTGCTGAGGGTTGTTGCCTTCAGTCAGGGGGTCATAGCTCCCTTCCAGGTGAGGCTGGTAAATGAGAGCAGGGGGTTGTAGCTCCCTTCCAGGAGAGGCTGGTAAACGAGAGCAAGGGGTTGTAGCTCCCTTCCAGGAGAGGCTGGTAAATGAGCGCAGGTGGGTGCCTGTGTGCTGGTATGAGTCTGCGCCAACACATAGTTGTAAGATGTTTTCTTTATAATAAAATATTGAAGGCTGAGACAACGGCAGCGGTGGTTTTCTCCCGACTTGGGTTTCCACCTAAAATCTTGGTGTTCATGTGTGATGGTTTATTCTGTTATTACTGCACATGTTTACTGTTAACTAAACATCAGAAGAATGAATTTTGCATAGATCTAAATAAATATTTAATTGCTTAATAAGATCTCTGTAGATACGTTGGCTTCAGCAAAGTAGCGTATGGGTTTTAGTGAATGAAAAAGTAAATTTTTTTGAGTAAGTCCTAAATATTGATTCACCCCCCCACTCTCAGTATTTTTCCCAACATCTCAGATTTCTCCTTTTTGTTCTATATAAC
>CM076578.1:1171086166-1171199558 GCA_034641835.2 Pinus albicaulis
ATCTTTGGGTGCATCACATACTCCTACATACCCAAGGAGAAGAGGACCAAACTAGAGCCCACCGCAGAGAAGGGTATCTTTGTGGGCTACAGTGAGACCTCAAAGGCCTTTCGGATTTACATTCCTGCGCAGAGGAAAGTTGTTGTCAGGCGGGATGTGAAGTTCGAGGAGGGCAGGGCCTTTAGGAGGTCACGGGAGTTAGAGTATCTGGATCAGCCAGACCCTCAGCAACAGTTGAGTCAGTCACAGGGATACAGTGGGCAGGGATCAGGAGGATCCGGAGGTACATCTATGACGATGTCAGGTCCGTCAGTGGGGAGTGGCTCAGTGGCTCACGGAGTCAGAGGGGTGGTGCTATGGGCGGCACGCAGAAGCGATCCACGGAAGCGATTCCTTTGGGAGTCCAGCGATGGGCGGTCCTACAGTACCTCGGCATCTGAGTTCATATGCCGAGGCCCGGGAGACGACGGAATGGTCGTCGGGAGTTACGGCTCACGTGTTCAGGGAGGAGTTTTATTCTCCGGCGGGAGAAGTGTGCTCAGGGAAGAGGAAGCCCAAGTGAAACGGGACACCTGAGATGCCACATGCGGTCTTGAGAGCTGAGGCAGTCCAGGAAAGCAGACCACACGGGGAGTTTTGTAGCTATATGGCAATGGCTGACAACCTTGACTCACGAACCTTCTAGCTATGAGGGAGCGGCCTTGGCTGAGGTACGGAAATGCCATGCGGGAGAGATATTCTTATCATGAAAGATGATGTTTGGGAAGGTGAATGCGGGAGCTGAGGCCCAAATCCGTGGTTGCTTCCGGATGGCTTTACAAGGTAAAGCATCTTTGCAGAATGCTTGACAGTGAGAAGTAAAGCGAGGTTTGTGGCTAGAGGGTTCTCCCAGGTAGAGGGAGTTGATTATGGGGAGACCTTCGCTCCCGTGGCTCGATATACTTCGATTCGCTCCATTATATCGATAGCAGCAGAGATGGGTTGGAAGATCCACCAGATGGATGTGAAGACCGTATTTCTCAATGGCTTCATACAGGAGGAGGTGTACATTGAGCAGCCACAGGGCTTTGAGGTGCATGGGAAGGAGTCCCATGTGTGCAGACTGAAGAAGGCCCTTTATGGCCTGAAGCAAGCTCCCGGAGCTTGGTACTCCAGGATAGATACTTACTTGCAGAAGATGGGTTTCACAAAGAGTGAGGCAGATCCGAACCTTTACTATATTGTGATAGGTGAGGAGCCTCTCATTCTGGTGCTGTATGTGGATGACTTAGTCATTATAGGTGCAGAGAGACTCATAGAGCACTGCAAGAGAGATCTTGCGGCGGAGTTTGAGATGAAGGACATCGGCTTGATGCATTACTTTTTGGGTTTGGAGGTGTGGCAGGAGGAGGGGCATTTCTTCCTGGGACGGGGGAAGTATATTGTGGACATCCTTGGCAGATTCCACATGGAGGATTGTAGACCCATGTCGACACCGATGATCACCAACTGGAAGAAGCTTCATGCTTCGGATTCCGAGTTGGTGGATCCCACATTGTACAGACAGTTGATTGGTTCCTTGATGTATTTGGTCAACACTAGACCAGATATTTGTTTTGCAGTCAACACGATGAGTCGGTTTATGTGTGAGCCTAGGAAGGTTCACTGGGTGGCTGCAAAACACATTTTGCGATACTTGCAGGGGACAGTGGATTATGGTCTGGACTACAGGCAGGGGGATGGAGTGAGATTGGCAGGTTACACTGATTCTGATTGGGCAGGTTGTGCTTTTGATAGGAAGAGCACTTCAGGGTGTTGTTTTGGGTTGGGTTCGGCAGTGGTGTCATGGTTCAGCCGAAAGCAGCAGTCAGTAGCATTGAGTTCAGCGGAAGCAGAGTATATGGCAGCCAGTCTAGCTAGTTGTGAGGCCATCTGGCTTCGCAAGATGTTGTTTAGCTTATTCGGTCAACCGTTGAGACCTTCAGTGATTTACTGTGATAATCAGAGTTGCATTAAACTCACGGAGAATCCAGTATTTCATGATAGGTCAAAGCATATCGGGATCAAATATCATTTCATCAGAGACTATGTTCAGAAAGGAGCTGTGAAGCTTGAGTATATTCCCACTGATGAGCAGGTTGCAGATATTCTTACCAAAGCCTTACCATGGGGCAAGCATGTATACTTCAGAGACAAGATGGGTGTGGTGAGGAACACCTTCCTCGGTAAGAGGGAGTGTTGAAATTTGGTACCGGAGGACAGGTGGTTCCCTAAGGCTTTGATCTTTGGCCTAGGGAAAAGTGTCCAAAAAAATTTAATTTTTCTCCTAAAGTGACTTTATAATTTTTATAAAGTCAAATCTAATTTAAAAGTGACTTTAAGTGATAAAGTTACTAAAGTCTAATTATAAAGTGACTTTAATAAAGTCAATGTAAAATTAGAAAGGAAAAGTGACTTTGGAAATAAATGACTAAGTGGGTCTTTATTAAAGTGGGGTGAATTAAAAAATAGAAAGTGAGATTTAAATGAGCATTTAATCTCAGCCCTAGATCTCAATCTATTTCAGCCATTGGATTTAGGGATTCCCCAAAAGTCACTTAGGGTTAGGTTAAAGGAGGAAAAGGAGGAAAAGGTCATTCATTCTATCATGAGCAGATTGAGAGAGCAAGGGAGAATTCTGAGCAGAGAGGAGAAAGAGGGCAGCTGATAGATACTTCAGCAAAATCCGTACAGCAGCTAGGAGGCATAGTTTCCAAGGAAAAAATCCGTACAACAAGTGTTGGGCACATTTTTCGAGGGAGAGAGGCACAGTTTTCAAGGAGAACCGTACAGAAGCTTCAACATTTAATTCTGGGCAGATTCTGGGCACAAATATCGAGGAGAGAGACTACTGCTTGGTGGTACAGATTTCTGGAAATCCGTACAGCAGTCGTACAGTGAGTTTCAGCATAGATTTCGAGGCAAAGGAGCACAGATTTTGAGGAGAAGAAGTTGCTGGGTTTTCTGTACAGTCCGTACAGCAGTACGGCCATACAGCTGGGCACAAAAATCGAGAAGCTCATTTCAGCATTTAATGCTGTCATAAAAGCTGTAAAATTTCTGTTTTGGTTTTTTTTTACTGTTTTGCACGTTTTCCAAGGCAGAGTGAATGCACGGAAATCGAGATAAGTACTCTTGTTTAGTTTCTTAAATTTTTGCTGTAATTTCTGCCTCTCCGTAAAAGCATTTTTCAGAAATAAGAAGGAGCTCTCAAACTGGTTTTCCCCAAGAGTTGTAGGGGGTTTTTCCAGGGTCACCTTGACCAAAAATCTCAGTGTTCAAATGTGTTGAATGACTGTTTCAGCTTGCTGTGTGTTTTGTTTTATTTCTGCAGTTTCAGCATTCTGTAAAGTTTTCCAGAATTTGTGTTTCAGCAAAGTAATTTGTGTTTCAGCAAAGTAACTTGTGTTTCAGCAAAGTGATTTCTGTTTCAGCAAAGTGATTGTTGTTTCAGCAAATAAAAATTATTTTTTCTGAGTGTTAAATGTAAGGATATGGGAAAGGGCATTTAACCAAAAGGAGAAATAAGTGATACTAAAACCGGGGTTGGGAAAAATAGGAAATTTCTACAATATACAATCGTCTCACATTGTCATACAAAAATTGGCAAGTTCCTTAGCCAATTTACTATCTCCAGACAACCTGCCTTACTCACGTAGTTCCTGATGAATGCAATCCTTAATCACAAATAATTTCAGCCTTCCTTGATCCGGATTTTATGCAGGAACGCAACAGAATACAGATATAACCATAGATACAGAGATGCAGCGGAAATAATGCTTCAATTTATTAATAAAAAAATGACTGAAATAAGCTTACAAACATAATGGAAACAAGCTAGGGCGTTGGTAGCGTATCTCTGAGAAGAGATGTAGCGTACGTAGGCCTCTAAACTATGTTACATTGAGGCTCACAGGCCTATTATAGACATAATGGAAATAGATGAGCTAGAGTACTAGCAGCGTATCCCTGAGAAGAGATGTGGCGGCTACTAGCCCCTGAACTGTGTTACAATGCAGACATGATAGAGATGTGGCGAGCTAGGGCACTGGTCGCGCTGATCTCTGAGAAGAGATGTGTCGGCTCCCAGCCCCCTAAACTGTCTTACGGTGAGGCTTGAGGGCCTATTTATTATTGAGAAACAATGTAGAATTCGAAACGTCCAAAACCCTAACCGTAGGAGATGAAGCGCCAAAACTGTGGGTCCCGTTTGGGTAAATTGGTGGTTCAACTTCCCGGGGGCGTAACTTTGGCATCCGATCTCTGTTTGACGCGTTCAATAGCTCGTTAGAAAGATCTATCCGAGGAGTACAATTTTTGAATGAGAAACATCGGTCCATGGACCCATGTTGCTCTCCGTTTTCCCAAAAAACGTCGTTTAGGGCCTC
Organism: Pinus albicaulis; assembly: GCA_034641835.2. NCBI lineage: Eukaryota > Viridiplantae > Streptophyta > Pinopsida > Pinales > Pinaceae > Pinus > Pinus albicaulis. The sequence continues at coordinate 1,171,090,573 of CM076578.1, forward strand.
AAAACGGCTCTGGAAGTTTAAGACCCGAAAAACTGCTAAAAATAGTAAGTTGTGCCGAAACTTACAAACTGAAATAACTGATGGTGGGGGTTCAGATGGACTCGATGGGTGGCCACCAATATCCACCTGGATTATTAATGCCCCAAAACGGCTCCGGGTGTGCGGGACCCGAAAACCTGCTATAAATAGTAAGTTGTGCTGAAGCTGGAAAACTGAAAGAATTGATGCTGCGGGTCCAAATGGAATAGGTGGGAGGCCACCGATATCCACCTGGATCATTCCTCCCTCCTTAGGAAGCAATGGTCTCCATTGCGTTAAGTTCCTCCATGGGGGGGGGAATTTTGCTGAACTTGGTGTTGGATTTGTCCAGGATGTCGCGGACCTGTTGGCAGACGTGTTGGATGTAGATGTGCCACCGGTGGGCAGCCATTGAAGGATCTGAAAAAAAAATTTGTCCATCATCGCGTTCCTCTGTTTCTCGAGGGCATCCTCGAGCAAGATTTTGATAGGATCTCCTGCTCCCTCGTCTTTCTTTCCTTCCGCCATGGGGGGTCGTCGGGGTTGCGAGGTTGAACTCCTTATACCCTGGCCGCATTGGGGACATGAAGAGAAAAACAGAGAAAGAGCAGACCCGCTTTGATACCACTGATCCGGATTTTATGCAGGAACGCAACAGAATACAGATATAACCATAGATATAGAGATGCAGTGGAAATAATGCATCAATTTATTAATAAACGAATGACTGAAATAAGCTTACAAACATAATGGAAACAAGCTAGGGCGTTGGTAGCGTATCTCTGAGAAGAGATGTAGCGTACGCAGGCCTCTAAACTGTGTTACATTGAGGCTCACAGGTCTATTACGTACATAATGGAAATAGATGAGCTAGAGTACTGGAAGCTCATCCCTGAGAAGAGATGTGGTGGCTACTAGCCCCTAAACTGTGTTACAATGCAGACATGATAGAGATGTGGCGAGCTAGGGCACTGGTCGCGCTTATCTCTGAGAAGAGATGTGTCGGCTCCCAGCCCCTTGAACTATCTTACAATGAGGTTCGAGGGCCTATTTATTATTGAGAAACAATGTAGAATTCGAAACATCCAAAACCCTAACCGTAGGAGATGAAGCGCCAAAACTGTGGGTCCCATTTGGGTAAATTGGTGGTTCAACTTCCCGGGGGCGTAACTTTGGCATTCGATCTCTATTTGACGCGCTCAATAGCTCGTTAGAAATATCTATCTGAGGAGTACATTTTTTGAACGAGCAACATCGGTCCATGGACCCATGTTGCTCTCCGTTTTCCCAAAAAACGTCGTTTAGGGCCTCAAAACGGCTCCGAAAGTTTAAGACCCGAAAACTGCTAAAAATAGTAAGTTGTGCCGAAACTTACAAACTGAAATAACTGATGGTGGGGGTTAAAATGGACTTGATGGGTGGTCACCAATATCCACCTGGATTATTAATGCCCCAAAACGGCTCCGGGTGTGCAGGACCCGAAAACCTGCTATAAATAGTAAGTTGTGCTGAAGCTGAAAAACTGAAAGAATTGATGTTGCGGGTCCAAATGGAATAGGTGGGAGGCCACTGATATCCACCTAGATCATTCCTCAACTGCACTGAGTATCATGGGCATCCTGTGGTGTTATAACTACACCTGGGTAGCTTGCTAATATCACAACTGGTAGTTACACTTCCCTTTCACCTAGATCTCAACTGGGTGTCCATTAGGTCTCCACTGGAACTGACATGCATGTAGTTAATAATAGTAAAAACATCAGTTGCATGTGATATCACTACATGTGAACTAATTAATATTTGATTCACTTGATCTCTCACTAGTGTATCTGCAGCTACAACTAGCACAACTGACTTTAACTCACTTAACTGAGTTAAATTGATTTACAACTTGCACAACTCATGCACCACTGCACTTCCAACTCTGTTACAACTAGAATCACTCTGTTACAACTAAATTCAACCTGAATGTCCCACCAACTAAATTTTTAACTCGAAATTCCTTTAGTTAACTAATTTTCCACTTCAGTTAATTATTTCCAAGTGCTCATTGAGAATACATTATTGTTTATTGTCCAACTAATATTAAGGGATAATAATAGTCAACATACATCTATAAATAGACATGCAATCTATAAATAGAACTTGCACATACATTTATAAATATACCTCATCTATAAATAGAATTTTCTCATGCATCTATAAATAGACATCCATCTAAAAATAGCTTGTGTAGGCCCCACCTAGTGTAGGTGCTTAATTTTCACTAGGATCAAGGATGTTGTTTCCGGATGCCAATTTCATTGTTTCTTGTTTCAAACTTCAACACTCCCTCTCAACAAGAAAGGGATGTATTCGCATACAACATGCAACTCCATGCATGCGCCCTGCAAACTTTTCATGTGCCATGCAACTCCATGCATGTGCCCTGCAACCTTTGCATGTGCCATGCAACTCCATTCATGTGCCCTGCAACCTTTGCATGCAACATTTCCAAAACTGAATAGCCTCCAAACAATTGAATCAGTATAATGCATCTTTCATCAAAGTCTTCTGACTTCTACTGGTACCAACTGCACATGTCTTATGGATCCACTGTGTTGTTGACCTCTACATCCATGCACTCTACACTTGTTGTCAACTCTGATCCGTGCTCCAGTATCCGACATTGTCACTTTGATTTCATGTCCTCACGACATCTGATGTTGTGAAGCCAGCTCCAAAAATAGAAGAAAAGATATATCAATGCCTTAGAAATAAGCCACTTCGAGGGGGAAACCTCCAATACATTACATGAATGAACAATTCTTGGATGATACAAATGACCAAAACCTCCTTCTATATATAGGAGTCCATGGGGCCACAATATAATCCTAGTGGGGCACAATGTAATCCTAGCCGACCTAACAATAATAATCTAAGGGTGCAATAATAACAAAATGGGGGTTACAGGGGTGCAACAATAACAATAAGGGGGGCTACACTAACATAATAAGGGACTACACTATTAATATATGGACTTAACATGCCCCTCTCCTTCAAACAAGTTTTTTCCTCAATGCTTGATTATTTCTTGATGCTTATGTATAAAATTCTCATCCTTTCATGTGGAATCTTCTACATGAAAGTTCTTCCTCTTGCTGAGATACTCTGAAATTGATCGTACTTGTCGAGTTCTTGTTTCTGTGACTTCTTCAGAAATTCTTTCGATGTGATGTTGATCTTCTTGTTGTTTCATTAGATTCTGCACCAAAGTTAGGTTATCCTTTGAAAGTTGGAGAACTTGTTGTTGATGCTCGATGTGATCTTCCACTAATTTATCATCTGTATTAGCTATTATTTCATCCTTCAAACCATCCAACTTAGCCTTCATTTATGCTTTTAAACCATCTATGTCATCTTCGGTTGCTCTTCGTAAGATCAAAATTTGTTGCACTTGGTACCATAATTTTGATATCTCATACTACAATTCTTCCTCTTCATGTGTCATAGTATAGATTTTTGAGGGCTTAATGGGTATGGAATTATTTTTACGGGGAATTTTTTAGAGCCCAATACTGATATCTATTCTACAATATTCCCTTGGAAGCAATTCAAATTGATTCTTCAAACAAGACTTATGCAATTCGAAAAAAAATATACACACCTTTTTCTTGCTTTTGAGGAGCTCGATATTGAAATTGGATTATCTCTATGATTGCAGCTCTTCAATATCTAAAATTTGGCACTAAGGTAGCCTTCTGAATTATCTTTCAAATGCCATGGGTCTGACTTGATTTTGATTCTCCAAGGCAAATTTATGTCCAATATCCCACAATGACCTAATTATGGACTAATTCAGTAGAGAAAACTTGTACGACTTTCCACGTGTCATTGTTTCATCTTTTAGCTTTGAAATTGATAGAAAAGAAACTAAAGTATGTGTATTTGCGACCACTTTTTATGACACTCCAATCTGATGCTTAGAGAGAGAGTTATGAAGAGTTTCCCACGATCACCTCTTTGAGATGAAATTCAGGAGCCTGAAAAAGCACTACCTTCCACAGATCATATCTCTGAAAATATTGCGAACCAAGCTCTAAAATTTTGCGACGCGGTTCCTCAAGATTTCAGCTTCGCACCCTAAACATTTCAGCTTCTGAAACTTCATAGAAAAAAAGTTATAGAGAAAATTCCACGATGACCTGTTTGGAGCAGAAAAACCCTAGAATCCAAAGCTCCGATACCAAATGTTGTGAAGCCAGCTCCAAAAATAGAAGAAAAGAGATATCAACGCCTTAGAAATAAGCCACTTCGAGGGGGAAACCTCCAATACATTACATAATGAACAATTCTTGGATGATACAAATGACCAAAACCTCCTTCTATATATAGGAGTCCATGGGGCCACAATATAATCCTAGTGGGGCAAAATGTAATCCTAGCCGACCTAACAATAATAATGTAAGGGTGCAATAATAACAATATGGGGGTTACAGGGGTACAAAAATAACAATAAGGGAGGCTACACTAACATAATAAGGGACTACACTATTAATATAGGGACTTAACATCTAACTGCATCAATCCAACTCATCCTTCTACTACTGCTTTGTGGGCTCCTCGTAGCCAGGTTCGATTCATGAGATCCACGCCATCTCAACGAATCCTGCCCAAAAATTTCTTCTTGGGATTATCCAGGCATGTCGCCCCACCTCTCACCTGGTGGTATAGCTGCATACACTCCCTCTGTCCATCTGGCTCAAAATTTCTCTGCATGAGTGGTTGCTCCCACTCCATGATCCTCCACATGTGGCTGCTCCACATCTTGAGGTTCATTCTCACCTGCATGCAAATACAACTCCCTCTCAAGGGTCTATTGCATGGATTTCTCACACTTCTGAATGGTTGGAAGCTCTGTAGAAATCACATCTACATCAAATCTATAGAGATTCTTTTGCATCTCTAGTTGTGGCTGCTCCATAACCTTTTGAGACTACTTCTCAGGCTGCATGTTGAGAGGCTCCCTCTCAACCACCAAGTAACCTTTGCTTTTCTCCTCAAAGCATTTCATGCATCTTGTACCTCAGTGCATGTAGGTTCTTGGCTCGCGCACATTGTAATTGTCCTGCCATCGCAAAATTTTCTAATAAAAGAGCTTATTTTAAATCGACGATATCTCCCTCATCTGAGCTCTGATTCGGTCGATTTTTTTTTAATTTGGGTATCCTTTCACAAGGAATCAAAATATGCTATTTTGTTTTGAAAATTTTGCATCAAAATGTTCATATATTCTCAACAAACCCGTGCACCCAAAAATTCCTGCTCTCATACTATGTAGAAAATTTATAACGCAACTTTGATACCATGTAGAAATTATACAAAATACATGTATGTCCTGGATTCTCCTGATCTAACAATATGCTACTGTTAAATACAGAATCCTTCTACTTAAATCTTTGTGGAAATTTAATCTCCAATTGCAAACACATGAAGAAATATCAATCACACATAACACAAATGTTTTTACCGAGAAAGCATAAAGCTAAAAACCCCACCATCATATATTATGTATATATCATGGATCATGAAACAATCTCATATAAAACTATAATCCAAGAGCTCTCAGTACAATATACAATCGTCTCACATTTTCATACAAAAATTTGCAAGTTCCTTAGCCAATTTACATTCTCCAGACAACCTGCCTTGCTCACGCAGTTCCTGATGAATGCAATCCTTAATCACAAAGAATTTCAGCCTTCCTCAACTGCACTGAGTATCATGGGCATCCTGTGGTGTTATAACTACACCTGGGTTGCCTGTTAATATCACAACTGATAGTTACACTTCCCTTTAACCTAGATCTCAACTGGGTCTCCACTGGGTCTCCACTGGAACTGACATGCATGCAGTTAATAATAGTAAAAACATCAGTTTCATGTCAAATCACTACATGTGAATTAATTAATATTTGATTCACTTGATCTCTCACTAGTGTATCTGTCGTTACAACTAGTACAACTGACTTTAACTCACTTAATTGAGTTAAACTAATTTATAACTTGCACAACTCATGCACCACTGCACTTCCAACTATGTTACAACTAGAATCACTCTATTACAATTAAATTCAACATGCATGTCCCACCAACCAACCTCTTAAATTTAAATTCCTTTAGCTAACTGATTTTCCACTTCAGTTAACTATTTTCAAGTGCTCATTGAGAATAGATTATTGTTTATTGTCCAACTAATATTAAGGGATAATAATAGTCAACATGCATATATAAATATACATGCAATCTATAAATAGAACTTGCACATACATCTATAAACAGACCTCATCTATAAATAGAATTTTCTCATGCATCTATAAATAGACATCCACCTAAAAATAGCCTGTGTGGGCCCCACCTAGTGTAGGTGCTTAATTTTCACTAGGATCAAGGATGTTGTTTCCTGATGCCAATTTCATTGTTTCTTGCTGCAAACTTCAACAAATTTGAGGCAGTCCATACCTAAAGAAAATTTGATCTTAGTGTTAAAGGCAGTTAGACATATTTTGAGTCATGAAATTGGACTTGTGTTGAGGATGTCATAGAGAAAATAAAATTTTGAAATAGAAGTTTACAAGATTAAAATTAGAGTGAAAGGGAACTCTTGAACATGAGCCTGTGAAAAATATCTTGTTCCTTAGTAATCTGATCCAAGCCTATTACGAGTATGGTTATGAGTAAGCCAAAAAATGGGGATGATGATGAGGGGGGATAAAAGGTATAGACATGAAGACTCGTGGTCAAATAATGGATGATGAACCATGTATGAGAAATATTTTCTTAATGAACCAATGGATATAGTTGTTGGTGACCCATGTATTCTAGTGGATGGCTAATATTTTATATGGACTTAAACAATTTTTATATTTTGTGAGTATAAGTGAATAAGGGTGAGAATAATGAAAGAAGAAGACCAAATATCATCAAGGGAAAAATATGTGAGAAAATATGAAACAAAAGGAACTAGTTCAAAGTACCAAAGGTAAAATAAATAATTGAATTAAGTACTCATGATGGGGGGGTATGAAGGAATAACTCCTACTAGTGATCATGAATAATATCTAAATAATTTCATGATCTGTAATGATGTAGAATAATTATAGAATTCTATGTATCAATTATAGATGAGGAGAAATGGAAGAAGTTAGGGGTGGATATCAATTGAGTGATTCATGGAAATATTTTAGGAGATAGTGTGGAGAGATCATAGGAGATATTTAAGAAGATATTTATGCATTTAGTTGAACTAATTATGTAATTATGTCATAGTCTTTATGGTCGCCTATTATTATATAAATTATCCACTTGTACACTAGATTGTAACACATGGGAATCATTTGATTAATATAATTTCCCCTTTAGGGGTTTGGGAGAATATTTCCTGGTGTCCCTTTATTTGCATAATGTAGCCATAAGTGTTTTATTTTTTTTGTGCCACTCTATTGCATTATCAATTCACATGATGTACTAGTTTTATTGGAGCAAAAATAATGCCTATAAATAATAGCCATGGGAAACCATTTGAGAACGAATATTAGTAGTAAAGTTATGCAATCGGAAAATTTCTCAAACCTACCTAATATTATAAGCATTCAAGTTGATAGCATCACTTCAATCTATTTGTAGAGTTTCCATCATTGGAAATATTTATCATCTTCTTGAGATTTAGAGAGAGAATTCTCCAGGACATTAAAGGACCTTCCTTCATAAAGCATGAAGTAAACTCATTACCTCTACTTCTCCCTCTTTTGTGTCTCTTTCAAGGTGTTTTCACTGCGACAACGGCCCTCAAATTTTTTTTTTCCCATGTAAATTTTGGAGCCTACAATAAATCTCGTTTTAAACCCCCATGTGTCATCATGTGGTTTGATTTGATATTTCTATGTTTTCTCATAATGTCGCATCCTCATAAGTCTATGTTTCTCAAGTATCGCCACTTAACCATTATAAGTGTGCAAGTTAGTAAGTTGTGGTTAGGTGAGATCATGATCTTTTCTAGACTTAGAAACTTGCCTTTTTGTCATGCACAAACTCAAAAAGCACACAAAAGCTGGAAAAAGTAAACAAAAGCATGAAAATCTCTCACAAAAGCAACAAGCACAATCAAAGTTGACAAAATCGTTCTCTTGAATAAATTACTTTTCTTCAGGCCGAAAGAATGTGTCGTATTTGCGCGCACTCATTCAAGTTGAGCAAGTGAACACTCCTTCATGACGAAGAACTACACCCTATCTAGTTGCATGAGGGCACACTCCTAGAAAATAGGAACCGCCTTAACTTCCCCTTACATAATTATTTCATGTGACGATAAGTGGCACCCATGCATGGATATGTTTTGCATGTTGATCTCTTTAAGTAAACTTAGCTAATAATTCTTTCACCATCATTTTACCTTAGCGTGCTACTGGAGAATCATCAAGAAGCCTTTCATTAACCTGTATAGCAAGTAAGTTTGCATGCTCAAATATTTACTGATTTTCATCATTTCACTGTCAAATATTGCTTTTTTTTCTATATGTTAGCATAAGAAGTCACTCCTTGACTACTTAAGGAGTAAGCCTTACACATCACAGTTCATTTCAAATTTTAAAGGGGTTTTTGAGTGGTGGGATGGCTTTCTCAAAGATTTTGAAATGATTCAATGTTATTTAAGACTTTCATTTATTTGGCAAGTTGTGGAAAGTATAAATTGTGTGGCTAAAAGGTAGTATAGGGATCAGAGTATACAAGTGGAAGAATATGAATAGTTGGTATATATTTTAGGAAATATTCCTAACCTAAATCAGTGTCACAACTATGATGATGGTTCTTTACACAAAATGTGTTTATGCAAAGTAAAACACAATTCATAAAATACATTGCATGTATAAATTATTCCACAAATCCTTTATGAAATGTTCACTTACATATTCTATTACACACATATAACTTGCGGAAAACTGAAAGCAGATAATTTACTGTTCGGTCCTTTAACTACTTCTCACTCACACTTTACTAGTTGCTGCAATTCATATTTTAGAAGAAATTAACAAAGAAAGGAGACACACCACACATTATATGTTCCTTGATCTCAAAATCCTCTAGCATGAAGCAAAAAGGTTTTTTAATATATTCAGTCTTCAGGTAGACCAACATCCAACCTGGAAATATTATTTACAAGTGTTATATATATCAAGAGAGGAACCAACTCCATCTATTCTAAAAATAAGGAAACATTAATTCTAACATAACATAGGTTTCAAAATACATTACAACCTTATCTCGTCGAAATTTAACAGAAAGGATAGATGGAGAAAGAAGATGAGAATAATTTTGGGCTGTAATGTTGAGTGTGTTGTCATGTTTCCCTTTTTACTACGGAATTATCTCCTTGTGTCTTGGGTATTTAATAACCATGTAGCTCCATTTAATAAGACCTCCAACAACCTCATAACCACCTCTCAACATCACTTGTATTATCCATTTGGTTAAGGGTTCTTATCCATCCTTATTTGGCTTGGAAAAACTTGCTGATAGGTGTCAAAATTCAATTAAAACAGGTGTTGCAGAAAATTCCGGTAAAAACCTGTAACTACGCAAAATTTGGAATGCTAAATTTTATTCTATGACACCTAGGTTGTTGTTCAAAATTTTGATTGGTAGGCAAAAATTAATTAGTACCAAAACCTTTTCACCTTTCCTCTATGTGTGCTGCAGCTTCATCCAGTTTATCTAAGTCAGTTTTGTTGTCAGAAACTGATGTTCTGGATCTGGTTGCTCTTGTATTGCCTCCTTGACAGTGTATTTTTCCTCCTTAGAACCCTTTTTTGTTTTTCTTCTCTTTTAGGGCTCTGAGTGCTGCTCTGAAGGAGTTGGGTTCTTGCTTTTCTTCATGGATTTTTATGTTTTTGAACCTTCAGATTTACCTTCAATGTCAATAACCTCTGTCATTAGGCTTGCATTTTGTAAAGCCTTTGACTTAAGCCTAAACTTAGTAATGTCTCTTGTATTCCTCTTTCTGGTGTTAGAAATAGGTTTAGCTTCTTCTTTCTTCATCTTGTCGCTAATGTCATATCCAACATCCTTGAGGAGTTCTTCATTTGTTGGTGTAGGTGATATTCTTTCTGCAACTTCTGCTGAATATGTGCTTCGGAATTTCTAGTAGCACCTGTGCTTTTGATTTTTCTACTATTGCAGATCTTCCTCTTCTGGATCTCGTGTAGACATTAGGAAATGGAGGCATAGGGGGTACTATTTTCATGGACTTTGTTTTTCTTGTTGAGGAGCTCTCTCCTTTTTCCACTTTTCTTTCAGCTTTGACTACAGAAACCTTCTTTTTTTTACCTTTGGCCTTCTTATGAATTTTTATTTTTTAGCCTTTCTCTTTGTTCTTCCCTTTGTAGGCTGAGAATTTTGTTGTGGAACTGGAGGTGTAGGTGCATGTTGGCCTTCCCTATAGAATAAAAAGTGGTCCCAAGTCTGGTTTCTCTTTCCCAACTCTTCTTCAACTAGAACTTTGATCAAAGCTTGATGGTACAAGCTATAATCAGAAACATCAGTGTGGGTTTGAACCCTTAATGACATCTTGGTCAATATTTTTAACAAGAAAAATGGCATATTTAATGTCTTCATCCCTGCAATATGAAAAAGAACCCTCATGTGATAGAGGAATACAATTGTATACCTCCTTTTACATGTGAGGTATATATTGATAAGCTTGATAACTTCTCCCATTCATTCTTAAGGTAGCTTCTTGGAATTACCTTTGCCCAATTTGGATCTCTATGAGCATCTTTGAGGAAGCTATTGAGATCACCTCCTGTAATAACTTGTCCTTTGAACCACCTTTCTCCTTATTGAGGAAGTTTAAAGGCTTCAGCAATGGAGTCTTCAGAAACTTGCAAAGTGAGGCCATAAACTATAGCTTCTTTTCCATTAACAGAGTTAGCAAACTCTTGGGCTACTCCTTAGTGAGATCTCCCTAACCTGGTGCAAAGAAGATACCACTCTGACTGCATAAACAAACTTCTTACCCTCGAATTGGCATCAACCAAATCTGAACCCTATGGTTCTATTCGATTTATCTTACCACCTATTTTAGTATCTTCAGAAAAAAATAAATCCCTATGTCTCCTGCTACTGATAGGTGGTAGAGTAGGGAGAGTTTTATCTTACAAATATGTCATGTATTCACCTCTGGAATCTTGTCTGAAATCCATACTCCTTCTTGAACTATGACTCTCAGAAAATTCAAATCCCAACAACTAAAACTTCAAATGACAGAATTTATGTCTTTTAGGTTGTTTTAAAACTAAAACTTGGTCCATCACCCCATGAAAATCATCCTCCATCATTGAAAATATTCCTCACCATGATTTGCACCATGTGATACTCCATCACCACCTTCAATTGGCTATGTTTTCCGTATAAGAGCTCCAGATTGCTTATGGAAAGTATGTTTATGACTTGCAGTCACCTCCGCAATATTTTTTGTTGATTGGTTTGGTTAATCCATGAAATTCAAGCCCAAAAATTTACAATTTTCTTCAACTAGTAGTTTAGCTAATCCTTGACCTTTTATTAGTTTAGAGGGCTTTATCTCTAAATCAAACTCAAGAACTTTATTCACCCATTTGCTTATTTTTCCATCAATATTAGGTTGAACTAATATCTCTCTAACACCAGATGAAGGAACATAATAAATAACTTGAGCATGCAGAATATAAACTCTAAAAGCTTTCAGAGCTTTCACTAATGCATAAGCATGATTTTCCAACATTTCATACTTCAATTCTACATCTCTAAGTGCTCTGCTAAAAAATTTTATGGGAGCTTCCTTAATTTTTGAATATTTTTGTAACAAAACAGTAGCAATAGTATCTTGTGAGGAAAATGAGAAGATCAAGAAAGGCTTTGAGTATTCAGGGCTTACCAGTTGAGGTGCTTGAATAATGGAATTTTTGATCAACTCAAATGAATTTATGGATTCAATGGTCCGCTTGACTTCTTTTTCCTTCTTCAATGTGCAAGTAATATGCTTCACCACTTCGGCAAAATTTGGAATGAACCTTCTTAAGAAATTGATATTACCAAGGAAATATTGAACCTCTTTATTAGATCTTGGAAGTGTTAAATCTTGAATTGAAATTACTCTCTTGGGATCAAATTTCACTCCATCTTTAGAAATTATGTGACCCAACATCTTACCTTCCTTGCGAGAAAAATGATACTTCTTTGGATTCAATGATATACCATATTTTCTACATTTAACAAATACTTGTCTCAAGTGTTGAAGGTGTTCTTGATCTGAAGTTGAATAAACAGTAATATCATCTAAATAGATGACCAAGAATTTGTCCTTTTCTCCAATGGATGCAAAGTCAATAGCACGTTGAAAAGTAGCTCTGCCATTCATAAGCCCAAATGGCATATTTGCATACATGAATTTTCCCCAAGGAGAATTGAATGTTTTCTTCTCTCGGTCTTTCAGCCAAACTGAAACTTGATTGTACCCGAAGAACCCATCTAACATGGAAATTTTGTCTAGACCAGTTACCTTTTGAAGGATATGCACCATCTTTGGCAAAGGATAGTTATCTTTCTTGGAGCATTTGTTAAGATTACTGAATTCTACACACAGTCTGACTTCACCACTCTTATTCCTTACTAGAACTAGATTAGCAACCCAATCTGAGTATCTCAATGGAATAATGATTTTGGCATCCAAAAGTTTCTTAACTTCCTTCTCCATCACCGGTAACAATAGTGGATTAATTTGCCTTAATTTCTGTCGAAATGTCTTAGTACCATCCTTCAATGGTATCCCATGCTCAATGATAGTTGTATCATATGTCTTAAGATCTTCATATCTCCGGGAAAAAACATCAACAAATTCACAAAACATCTTGTGGTATTTAGCCTTTATTTCTTCTGATAAAACTTTTGACAACTTCACATACCTTGGTTATTTTTCTATGCCCAAATTGAAATCTTCCAATTCTACTTCTATTTCAGCCAATTGTGGTTTGACTGAGACATCATTGTGATCAAAGAGCTTCTCAAGTGGGATTAACCCCTTGGGAATGTGATTGCTAGGCAGCTAAATGATAGGATGATCAACAATCTATTTTTACATATTTTTGGTGTCTTGAAAATCAGCATCATTCTTCATGATATCTTCATCTTGATCAATGTTTAGGACAACCAAAATCTTCAGCAGCTTCAATTAATCTTCTAATATCTTGATCATCTTCAAAATATTTCCAATGCTTGACATTATCAGGAATGCTAGGTCGGAACCTAACTTCCACTTCATATTTCAGCTTCATAGGTATTGGAATCTTAAATGAGCTTGCTGAAATAGAAAGTGAGTCAACCAAAATATTACTTTATCTTGGAACAAAAGAGATGTTAAAATCTAGGAATGAGTTTTCTACAATGCTCCATTCTGCATTCTGGTAATCTCTGAGTCTGGGATGCTTGGTTTGATAAACATTTGTGATTTGTTGAATGACAATTTCAACATCTCCAAAAACAGAAATTTCTAAAATATTCATATATTTTGTTGTTTTTAAACCAATCAACAAAGCTTCATACTCAGCCACATTGTTAGTTTCTTCAAATTCAAGTTTGAAAGAAAAAGTGGAGCTCTCTTTCAAAGGATAAATTAGAACTATTCCTGCACCATCTCCTTCTTTGGAACATGAGACATCAAAGCACATTTTCCATAGCTGAGAAATTTCATGACTGAACTGTTTTTCAGCAAGCTTCAAAATCTGAAAATTTTTCTCAAGATAGGACAACACTATCCATGTGTAAAATACTTGAACCATCATCAGTTGTTCTAGCACAAATTGGATGATTAGTGGGGTATTTTTTTTCACTAATGATATATGCTAGCTGAGATTCTCTATAAAAAAAAAAATTCTCTCCTCCAAAAACAGGGATAGTAGCATAAGTGAGATCCATTTGCAAAGTTCCTCCCAACCTTCTAATCCATGACCTAGAAAGTAACATGCCAAACCTAGGAGGAATGTCATCTACAACAATATCCATCACCATTCCTCTCATGGATAACTGAAAAAGACTTACTGCAAGGTCTTTTATGACACCAAGGCATTGAACTTTTCGGGAATCAAAGGAGTAGATATCTTGGTACTCTCTAGTTACCTCAAGACCTAGTTCATCCATGACTACCTTAGGCATTAAATTATGTGAGGCTCCGGAGTCCATTAAGAAATTATGAAAGATATTTATCATGAATATTCAGAGATAGATAGAAACGAGGAGTAGGTTCATCTCTATCTTCTACCAATGGACCTAAAATAACAATTGGCTTGTCATCTTGAAGGTTAACAAAATCAGAAGCTACTTCGGTAGGTGGGGGTTGAAGAGTTTTCATAAAGGTATTTTTGAAATCGTCATTTTTCATGAGCTCTACAAGAGGAACATGAATCTTTATCTTTTGTATTTCATTATCAAAATCGAAAACAAGGGCAGTTTGTGAGCAATTTTTACCTCAAGTGAATGAGTAATAACTGCTACCGGAATTTCCGGTAATTTCTGTTTTTTAACTTGTTTTTTCTGCTGGAATTTTTTTTGCGTCCTTATTTTTCTTGGGTTGTGAAATAGGATTTGGATTATCATCAATCTTCTTTGATCTGATATTATATATGCTTTGATGATCAGCTACAATCATGGAATGATCAAGAACCACTTCATTATTCTGAGTATATGACATGAAATCCTCATACTCAGCTTGTGTAAGATGAATCAGCCCTTCTTTGTCTCTTAGACAATTGATATCGGCAACCTTTTCCAACCTTTCAACTTCTTATTCATCTTTGAATATAGCATTATGCAAAGGAGGCTGAACTTTTTGATCATCAACGTCTCTCCTCTCTCACTACAAAATTTGAGGAACATTACGTCTTCTAAATTTCTGCCTATTAGAAAAATCAAATGAAACATTTCTAGTAGTAGTTGGTCTTGCTTCCTTCTTGAGCTTGGACATCTCAATAGTCAATGACTTGACCATCTTGTTCAACTCATCTAACTTAGGATCTATGTCGGAAGTTCTTGAAGTAGAAACTTCAGATTTTTTCTTTCTTTTTTCTCTTTCAATCCCTCCTCTGATCCTATTAACTGCTAACACATTAGATTCTACCTCTAGTGTAGTGTCCTACAATTTTTTTAGTGTTGTAGATCTCCTTTCTCTTAATAATAAACAAAAATCACGATCAAAGGCACCAACATAAGTGATTTGGGCTGAATCTTTAGTAGGCTTGATTTCAGTAAGTATTTTTATATACATTTTATTGAATCTCGGAGAAATCAAAAACTAGCTCTCCTTCTTTTATTTTTATTGCACCAAATTCAGTAATATAATACAGAAAATTTTTCATATCACCCCATTTCCTTAAAAATGTATCATCTAGGGTTTCAATTCCAGTGATGCTACCAACTATCAAATATCTGAACCATTTTCTTACATCACCCTCAAGACTCTGAACAAAAACTCTCATCCATAAATCTTCATGCACAATATTCATATGATCAGCATAAGCATAAAAATCAGCAAGGTGTTCTCCAATTGTTACTTCTCCCTCACCACTAAACTTAGGCATTGTTACATTGAAATTTGTCACCATGATGTTTTAGTGTCTATATGGGTTCATCATTACTCATATATTACTCCCTTAGAAGTCTACAACATCAAAGTTCCTAAAATCAAGCCTTGAAATTGAGAGAAAAGCTCATAAAAGTCTTAAAAACACTTGTACCGCACTTTCTCTTAACATTGCCTACGGTGCTGCACCTATTTGTTCTAAATCATGCAGAGCTAAATGAACTTTTTCTTCATTAAAGGTGTGAACCCCTGTAAAAGGTAAAATGAAGGCAGAAAGTAACATTTAGAAGCCTAGCAGTCAAATCTAGAAGCTTCTGGAACCAATTATCCAGTCGAAGGTTCGCTCCTATCATGTACATTCATTCCTCCATTATGGGAGCCTACCCCTTGGTTTATGGAGCTCAATCCCTTCAAAAGAGGATTCTATCCCCTCTTATGTGGAGCTGCAACCTCTTCTCTTTTCCTATAAATTGAAGCCATAGTGTAGCCTCAAAGGGAGAGAGACTTTGAGAATTTTTGAGGAGAAATGTTGTAGAAACTCAGACTCTCTTCACTGATCATTATGTGGGAATGATTACACACCCATGTGCATTTTAGTTGAGAGAGTGAAAATCTTGTCAAAGTAGAGGAAACGCATGTTCCAGACCCCAGAAAGGCCTGTACGACATCAAGGTGGACACAGTTGTAAGGATATTTCTTCATCAAAGATAATATGAATGGATCCTGTTTTCTCAATGAGTTCTTTAATTAAGTAGCTTGTTTATCATGTTTTATCAATGAGTTATTTAATCAATTAGCTTGTTTCTTGAATTCCTTGATCATCTTGATAGATATATGATTCGTGAATTAGTTTATACTTTGTAGGTGCTATTTATTTTTTCCATGTTTGTGATTGCAGATCTTTGAAGATGACTCTTTCAAGCAACTGGAAAGAAGATCATTACGAACAGTGCTAGACTACAGGTAGGTCTTCAAAACCTCTGTTATAACTAGTTTTGAATCGAAGATTATCTAGAGAAAATAGTTTTTGTTTGTCTATTTGTTGCTAGCTATCCGTAGGACACTAGGGAGATCTGTCTTGTCAGCAAGAACAATTTATCTGTCCAACAAAAAGGCGACTCCGCTAGGGAATAGAACTTACTTTTCTTTTTCTTTGAGTTTGACTTTTGAAAGAATTTTTCTGATTTTGATTAGTCTGCACTGATTTGGGTAAATTAGCCTTAGAATCCCTGAAAAGTTTGATTTGAAATTTTTTATTTTTCTTTATGTTTTCTGGCCTCCGCACTTTTTCTTTGAAAACAGTGCGGTAACCTCCACAGTTTCTCTGTGTAAATAGTGTTGTACTGCACCTTTTTATACTGAAACCTACGGACCCAAGAAATTTTTTGAAAAAATTAAAGATTCTCTTTTCTTGAACCAGATTACATGATTCTCTGTATTTATCCAAACTTGTTTTGACTGTCAAAAGCCTTGTGTGAATTTCTTTCAGCAACTTTTACAATCTCATCAGTCTCTGTTAAGTTAATTGAGTGTTTTGAGTTTCTTTTTGAAGAGATTATTATTTGATTTCCTTTGATCATTACTTCAAGGTTTTTCTCAGTCTCTTAACAATTTTTCATCTTTTTTCTTTTATTTTTGCAAAAAAAATTCCCCCTCATTCGCTAAATTGTGTCGAGTGTTAATCGCCTTTGAGTGTTTTTATTTTTTGATCTTTGGAACTCTCACACAATTTTCTTTACTTACACTTGATTGGTTCTTAGATTACATTAGAATCATCTTGTGTTTGAAAATTCTCTTGCATAGATCACATTTGCATAATTAGAATTCTCATTTTCAGAATATGAATGAAAAATGTGCATAGATTACATTTGCATAGTTTTCATGTGAATGTTGCATAGGTTACAATTGCATAGTTTACATTCTAGAAAAATCAATCGTAGATTTAGATCAGTTTCTTTGATTTGAATTTACATGTTTTTATGCTTGTTTTAAAAACATAAAAATAAAAATTTGGAATTGATTAGCATTAGTTTTTCTTGATGAAATTAGTGCATTAGAGAATTTTTTATATTTTCTCTTATTGATTAATTTTTTGCATTGTTGGAAGTGAATGGAAACTCTCTCCTTACTTTAGTTAGGATTCATCGAATTGAAAATATTAAATTATCATATTCGATTGCATTCAGTTTTGGGTCGGGTCATAACACCATTGGTTTCATATCCATTTACCCTTTGAATAATAACCGCGCAAATAACACAGCGCTTAATAAAATTCATCTAGTAATTTTTACATTTTTAGGGATCTTTCCACCAACATAACTTAGGCTAGTGTCTTGGAATAGGTTTTAGTTAACTCTCCAAGACAGTAAAACAAACAAGTAGTCGATCTTGCAATAGGAAAATCCAATAGTAGTATGTATGCTCTGGGAAGATCCTCCTAAAGGAGTCAAGCACGAGATCATATCCGAACCAGTGAGGTAATCAATCCTTCCTCATTGGGAACAATAGAAGATATACACATATTAACAATGGTAAACCTTGGATTGACCATTGTCGAGGAGCCTGGGGTCACTTGTCGGTAAACCTTAGATTATGTCAAGGAGCCTTCAAGGGGATTGAGCTTTGTTACTCTGCCCTTGCATCTGTATCGGATTATAGACTGTTCCCCCAGGTATATTTGTTCCTGTTGGTGACCTTAGTGGCCCTAAAATTTAGGGTTCTTTCCTAAGGTGACGATGGAGGGAAGATCCCACTGTACTTGGAGCAGACGTCGGCTAGACTCATTTGGACTCTCCGGAGGGTTATCTTCACTCGAGATGGTTTAAGTGGAGAAACTTGCACCGTTCTGTTTCATTAAGAAGGTTGTCGGGGTAACTGTTCCAACCGCCATTTCTGCATTAAAATTCTATGATGTTGGATTTCATCACCAACTAGTGTTTTTAGTGTGGGAATCTACTATTTGTGTGTGGTTTGACTCCTAGATTTGTTAGCGCGTGTTCATTTATTTGTTTTTACTTTTTAGAGACCATAGGTGTGAATTGTGAATTTTAATTATTAGGTGTGAATTGTTAATTGTTAATTTTAGTTTTAAATTGTTAATAAAATTCACTGAAGTTGAATCTAATGGAAACTGTTCCAGAATTTACCAACCAAGGAACCCCTCTTAATGAGACTCCTAGTACTTTTGCTTGC
Source organism: Pinus albicaulis (assembly GCA_034641835.2). Lineage (NCBI taxonomy): Eukaryota > Viridiplantae > Streptophyta > Pinopsida > Pinales > Pinaceae > Pinus > Pinus albicaulis. The sequence continues at coordinate 1,171,109,428 of CM076578.1, forward strand.
TTTGGAAATGGTGGTCCTCCTTATATGGCTACATTGTCATTACTTGGATTTACAATAGGTTTACCGATATGGTTATTTTCAACTTCGTTGGCCCTTAATACTCCAATTTTTCCACCTCAACCGGATGCTTCACCTCAACAGAGTTCACCATCTCAACATCACCAACCTCATGTTGACCCTTTAACTTCTTTGCCTAATATTTCTTCCTCTTCGCTTGGTAAAAGCCTTGACGCTAGTAACCAGGTGGCTAAGAAGAAGAAGAAAGGGAAGAAGAAGAAGAAGCAAGATAAGAAATAAGTCAACCAACCAACCATGGTTGTAAGTGTTAGTAATGTTGAGAAAACCTCCAACATGCATCGTAAACCCAAATTCCCTTGCAAGATTTGTAAGGGTGACCACTTCCTTATCAATTGTCCTAGTATTCCAAAGATCTTGGAAGTATTGTCAGAAAAATCCCATCAACTTATTGTTGATCCATCAACCAGTGATAGTCAAGTTCCTAGGAAAAAGGGTAAAGTTAGGTTTCCTTGTAGGTTATGCAAAGGGAGTCATCAAACTCATATTTTCCCTCACATCGATGAAGCCTCAAAATTGTTGGAAAACCTTACTGTTCCGCAGCAAAAACTTCCAACCGGTTACCGTCATCTTTCTCCCAACCTACCATCAACTAACGGAGTAATTGATCTAATTCCAAGTACAGTCAATCCCACTCTTCCATTGGAGAGTGAAACTGATATCACTCAGGTTGATGATCCATTAGTTGAACAAGTAGTCGACTCAATTTCACATTCGGTCGATCCCATTCTCCCTGTAGAGATTGAACTTCATACCACTCAAGTTCTTCTTGTTACATCAGATTCTTCTACACCAGGGGGAATTTCACCTGTTTCTACAGAACCCCCTCCAAGTACTGAGGTATTTTCCTTTGATTGGAATAGACTAAGAAAACCTCATCTTCCTTCTTCCATCCCTTTCCAAATCATTGTGAAGGCTTCTGGTAAGAATGTACGTCGTACACATGTAGATGAAGGTGCTTCTGTTAGTATTTTATCCTCAACTACTTGGAAAGCTTTGGGTTCCCCTCAGCTTGTGCCTGTTACACAAAAATTTTCAGCTTTTAACAGAACCATTAGTGAACCTTTTGTTGAAATTTGGTTACCGGAGGACAGGTGGTTCCCTAAGGCTTTGATCTTTGGCCTAGGGAAAAGTGTCCAAAAGAATTTAATTTTTCTCCTAAAGTGACTTTATAAAGTTATAAAGTCAAATCTAATTTAAAAGTGACTTTAGGTGATAAAGTTACTAAAGTCTAATTTTAAAGTGACTTTAATAAATTCAATGTAAAATTAGAAAGGAAAAGTGACTTTGGAAATAAATGACTAAGTGGGTCTTTATTAAAGTGGGGTGAATTAAAAAATAGAAAGTGAGATTTAAATGAGCATTTAATCTCAGCCCTAGATCTCAATATATTTCAGCCATTGGATTTAGGGATTCCCCAAAAGTCACTTAGGGTTAGGTTAAAGGAGGGAAAGGAGGAAAAGGTCATTCATTCTTTCATGAGTAGATTGGGAGAAGGAGGCAGCAGCTTGGCACACATTCCAAGGCAGTGTTTCAGCAAGTCCGTACAGCAGAGTTAGCACACAGTGAAAGGCAGATTTTGGGCACGATTTTCTAGAAAATCCGTACAGCAGTTTTGGCTCAGTTTCCAAGAGGGTCGTACAGCAAGTTGGCACAAAAATCGAGGAGCAGAGAAGTTGTTTTGCTGGCACATTTTTTTAGGGAGGCCATACAGAAAGTGGTTGTACCCTTGCACAGATTTCGAGGCAAAAATCCGTACAGCAGTCTTGTTGTTTTTTCTGCACGGAAATCTAGAAAAATAGTACAGCAGCATTTATGGTAGCTTGCATGCTTTTCTAGACAGTTCGTACAGCCGCATTTAAGGCTACAAATTTTGGCACGAAAACCAAGGAGGTCGTACAGCATTTATTGCTAGTCTGTTTTATTGTTTACATGTTTTTCGAGGTGGTGGGAAAGCACGAAAAACGAGATATGTTGTAATCTGTACTTGCTTATTTTTTCTGAGTTTTTCTCTTACTGTAAAAATCATTTTCCCAAAAATAAGAAGGAGCTTTCGAACTGGTTTTCCCCAAGAGTTGTAGGGGGTTTTTCTAGGGTCACCTTGACCAAAAATCACTGTGTTATTATGTGTTGAATGGCTGTTTGTATCTACTGATTTTTATTTCTTCATTTTCCAGCATTCTGTAAATTTTCCAGAATTTGTGTTTTCAGCAAAAAATTATTTTCCAGTTTGTTGAATGTAAGGATATGGGAAAGGGCATTTAAATATTTGGAGAAATAAGGTGAAACTGAAAACCGGGGTGGGAAACGGGAAATTTCTACATGGTATCAGAGCTTGAGTGCTGAAAGTGCAGTTTGGGACAGCAAGGAGAAAAATACAGCCTACTGAATTTTCACTCAGAAAATTCCAGCAAGCTGATTTTTCACAAACAGAATTTTTATCTTTACTACAGCAGTGCTATTTTTCAGTTTTAGGACAGCAGGATGTCATTGGGATTGAGGGTGGAGGATAGGTTGGATGGGCATACCAATTACAGCATTTGGAAGGAGATAATGCAGAGTATCTTTGAGGAGGCAGAAGTCTAGGATATCATGGTTCATACCCAACAGCAGCCTGTTAATGTGCCTACTGATGTTGTTCAATTGGCAGCATATAATAGAAAGAACAAAAAGGGTAAGAGACTAATCCTAGACGGAATCAAAGACCATTGCATTCCTCATGTGAGAGGAAAGAGAAGTGCTCATGAGATGTGGACAACATTGTCCAATCTCTACCAAAGTACCAATGAGAACCGGAAAATGGTCCTGAAGGAGAAGTTGAAAACCATTAATATGGGTAAGACTGATAGTGCAGTTGGATATCTCACAAAGATTACTAATGCGAGAGATGAGTTGACAGCAATTTGAGAGGTCATTCCACCCACTGAGTTGGTGCGGATAGTAGTGAATGGCCTCCCCAGTTCATGGATGAACTTTGCTGATGGGGTTTGTGCACGTGAGACCCTTCCCACATGGGAGAGGTTTTCGGATGATTGCATTCAGACAGAGATCAGGAAAGGTGAGCTTGGAGCAGCCAAGCCAGTTGAGCAGGATGAGGATGTAGCACTGTTGGCAGGAGGCAAGAAAGGCGAAGGCAAGAAGCATGCTTCCATAAGCAATGGTGGGGGAAAAGGTAAAGGTAAAGGTAAACAGGGTAACACACAGAAGGACTATTCCAAGGTGAAGTGTTGGAATTGTCAGAAGATGGGACACTATGCAGTTGTGTGTCCGGAGAAGAAGAAGAAGAAGGGGAAGAACCAAAGCATGGCAGCTTCAACAGAGGTTGAGGACTTTGCAGATCGTTTTGACCGAGAGTTTGGGTTCACTGCGTGTGAGTCCTCTAGTGCGGGATCATCTGCCATAGAGGTTCGGAGGGAGCATGCATTTCCCTCGATTAGTGGAGCATCTTCGGGTATCTGGTATGTGGACAGTGGGGCTTCACGTCACATGACAGGAGTCCGTGAGTACTTCTCAGAGCTTTCAGAGAGTGGCACTAATATAGAGGTAGTACTCGGTGATGACAGAGTTGTTAGAGCAGTCGGTGTGGGAACACTGACATTTCAGAGGGAGTCTAAACCTCCCTTGAAGGTGTCAGATGTTCTTTATGTGCCAGGGATGAGGAAGAACCTCATATCTGTCTCAGCTTTGGAGGACAGAGGATATGAGATACTCTTCAGGGGTGGACAGGTGCTGATGTATCCCAGGGGCGCTCCAGCTGATTCAGCTAGAGTGATAGGTGTACACCATGCAAAGGTGTACAAGTTTGCATTTCAGCCCCTTTTGGCATTGAGCAGTAGTACCGACAGCAGAGCTAGCAGTTCTGAGCTGTGTGAGATTTGGCACCGCAGGATGGGGCATATGTATCATGGAGCCTTGAGGACTTTGCGGGAGATCACTACAGGTGTGCCAGATTTCAGTACTGATCACTTTGATACTTGGAGAGGATGTGCGATGGGCAAGTTTGCCAAATCCCCTTTTCCCAGCAGTGACAGCAGAGCGACTGGGATACTTGATTTGATTCATTCCGATGTGAGCGGTCGGATGTCTCATGTTTCCTTGAGTGGATATGAGTACTATGTGTTATTCATTGATGATCACTCTAGGAGGACCTGGATTTATTTCTTGAAGACCAAAAGTGAGGTCTTCAAGCGGTTTCAGGAGTTCAGAGCTCTTGTGGAGACACAGACAGGTCGGAAGATCAAGTCCCTGAGGTCGGACAATGGGGGAGAGTACACCCTTGGAGAGTTTGTTGACTATTGTGTAGAGGCAGGCATTAGGAGGGAGCTCACTGTTCCTTACAACCCCCAGCAGAACGGGGTTGCGGAGAGGAAGAACAGATCCATCGGAGGGGCTGCCAAAGCCATGTTACATGATAAGGGGTTGCCATTGTTTTTGTGGGCAGAGGCCTGCAACACAGCTGTTTACTTGCAGAACAGGAGTCCGCATCGTGCCTTGGGGCACATGACTCCGGAGGAGGCTTTTTCTGGGAAGAAGCCTGATATTGGTCATCTTCGTATCTTTGGGTGCATTACATACTCCTACATACCCAAGGAGAAGAGGACCAAACTGGAGCCCACCGCAGAGAAGGGTATTTTTTTTGGGCTACGGTGAGACCTCAAAGGCCTTTCGGATTTACATTCATGAGAGGAAAGTTGTTGTCAGGCGGGATGTAAAGTTCGAGGAGGACAGGGCCTTTAGGAGGTCACGGGAGTTAGAGTATCTGGATCAGCCAGACCCTCAGCAGCAGTTGAGTCAGTCGCAGGGATCCAGTGGGCAGGGATCAGGAGGATCTGGAGGTACATCTATGACGATGTCAGGTCCGTCAGTGAGCAGTGGCTCACAGAGTCAGAGGGGTGGTGCTTCGGGCAACATGCAGAGCAGTCCACAGAGCAGTTCACTAGGGAGTCCACTGATGGACAGTTCACACGGTACCTCAACTTCTACAGGTTCAGGTGCAGGCAGGAGGACAACAGACAGACAATCATGAGTTCAGGCTCCTGATGATGATGAGGAGGAGGAGTTTCATTCTCCAATGGGAGAAGTATGCTCAAGGAAGAGGAAGCCCAAGTGGCTTCAGGACACCTTGAGAGAGGCCACATCTGTTGCTGGGCCTAAGAGGCCAGTCAGAGAGAGTAGACCACCTGAGAGGTTTTTTAGCTATATGGAAATGGCTACCAGCATCCTTGACTCTGAGCCTTCTAGCTATGAGGAGGCAGCTAGCCAGCAGGTCTGGAGAGAGGCCATGCAGGAGGAGTATTCTTCTATCATGAAGAATGATGTTTGGGAGGTGGTGCCAAAGCCTGAGGGAAAATCCATGGTTACTTCCAGATGGCTTTACAAGGTAAAGCATGCTGCAGATGGCAGCATTGAGAAATTAAAAGCGAGGTTTGTGGCTAGAGGGTTCTCCCAGGTAGAGGGAGTTGATTATGAGGATACCTTCGCTCCCGTGGCTCGATATACTTTGATCCGCTCCATTATATCAATAGCAGCAGAGATGGGTTGGAAGATCCACCAGATGGATGTGAAGACCGCATTTCTCAATGGCTTCATACAAGAGGAGGTGTACATTGAGTAACCACAGGGCTTTAAGGTGCATGGGAAGGAGTCCCATGTGTGCAGACTGAAGAAGGCCCTTTATGGCCTGAAGCAAGCTCCCAGAGCTTGGTACTCCAGGATAGATACATACTTGCAGGGGATGGGTTTCACAAAGAGTGAGGCAGATCCGAACCTTTACTATATTTTGATAGGTGAGGAGCCTCTCATTCTGGTGCTGTATGTGGATGACTTAGTCATTACAGGTGCAGAGAGACTCATAGAGCACTGCAAGAGAGATCTTGCGGCGGAGTTTGAGATGAAGGACATCGGCTTGATGCATTACTTTTTGGGTTTGGAGGTGTGGCAAGAGGAGGGGCATTTCTTCCTGGGACAGGGCAAGTATATTGTGGACATCCTTGGCAGATTCCACATGGAGGATTGTAGACCCATGTCAACACCGATGATCACCAACTGGAAGAAGCTTCATGCTTCGGATTCCGAGTTGGTGGATCCCACATTGTACAGACAGTTGATTGGTTCCTTGATGTATTTGGTCAACACTAGACCAGATATTTGGTCAACACGATGAGTCAGTTTATGTGTGAGCCTAGGAAGGTTCACTGGGTGGCTGCAAAACACATTTTGCGATACTTGCAGGGGACAGTGGATTATGGTCTGGACTACAGGCAGGGGGATGGAGTGAGATTGGCAGGTTACACTGATTCTGATTGGGCAGGTTGTGCTTATGATAGGAAGAGCACTTCAGGGTGTTGTTTTGGGTTGGGTTCGGCAGTTGTGTCATGGTTCAGCCGAAAGCAGCAGTCAGTAGCATTGAGTTCAGCGGAAGCAGAGTATATGGCAGCCAGTCTAGCTAGTTGTGAGGCCATCTGGATTCGCAAGATGTTGTTTGGCTTATTTGGTCAGCCGTTGAGACCTTCAGTGATTTACTGTGATAATCAGAGTTGCATTAAACTCACGGAGAATCCAGTATTTCATGACAGGTCAAAGCATATCGGGATAAAATATCATTTCATCAGAGACTATGTTCAGAAGGGAGCTGTGAAGCTTGAGTATATTCCCACTGATGAGCAGGTTGCAGATATTCTTACCAAAGCCTTACCACGGGGCAAGCATGTCTACTTCAGAGACAAAATGGGTGTGGTGAGGAACACCTTCCTCGGTAAGAGGGAGTGTTGAAATTTGGTTACCGGAGGACAGGTGGTTCCCTAAGGCTTTGATCTTTGGCCTAGGGAAAAGTGTCCAAAAGAATTTAATTTTTCTCCTAAAGTGGATTTATAAAGTTATAAAGTCAAATCTAATTTAAAAGTGACTTTAAGTGATAAAGTTACTAAAGTCTAATTTTAAAGTGATTTTAATAAAGTCAATGTAAAATTAGAAAGGAAAAGTGACTTTGGAAATAAATGACTAAGTGGGTCTTTATTAAAGTGGGGTGAATTAAAAAATAGAAAGTGAGATTTAAATGAGCATTTAATCTCAGCCCTAGATCTCAATCTATTTCAGCCATTGGATTTAGGGATTCCCCAAAAGTCACTTACGGTTAGGTTAAAGGAGGGAAAGGAGGAAAAGGTCATTCATTCTTTCATGAGCAGATTGGGAGAAGGAGAGAAAGAGAGCAAGGGAGATTTCTGGGCAGTGAGGAGAAGGAGGCAGCAGCTTGGCACACATTCCAAGGCAATGTTTCAGCAAGTCCGTATAGCAGAGTTAGCACACAGTGAAAGTCAGATTTTGGGCATGATTTTCTAGAAAATCCATACAGCAGTTTTGGCTTAGTTTCCAAGAGGGCCATACAGCAAGTTGGCACGAAAATCGAGGAGAAGAGAAGCTGTTTTGCTGACACATTTCTTGAGGGAGGCCATACAGCAAGTGGCTGTACCCTTGCACAGATTTCGAGGCAGAAATCCGTACAGCAGTCTTGCTATTTTTTCTGCACAGAAATCAAGAAAAACAGTACAGCAGCATTTATGGCAGCTTTCTCGCTTTTCTAGACAGTTCGTACAGCATCATTTAAGGCTGCAAATTTTGGCACGAAAACCAAGGAGGCCGTACAGCATTTATTGCTGGTCTATTTTGCTATTTACACATTTTTTGAGGTGGTAGTAAAGCACAAAAAACGAGATAAGTTGTAATATGTACTTGTTGATTTTTTATGAGTTTTTCTCTTACTGTAAAAAGTATTTTCCCATAAATAAGAAGGAGCTTTCGAACTGGTTTTCCCCAAGATTTGTAGGCGGTTTTTCCAGGGTCACCTTGACCAAAAATCACTGTGTTATCATGTGTTGGATGGTTGTTTGTATCTGCTAATTTTTATTTCTGCATTTTTCAACATTCTGTAAATTTTCCAAAATTTGTGTTTTCAGCAAAAATTTATTTTCCAGTTTGTTGAATGTAAGGATATGGGAAAGGGCATTTAACTATTTGGAGAAATAAGGTGAAACTGAAAATAGGGGTGGGAAACAGGAAATTTCTACACCTTTAGGGATCCTTCCTAAGTTTTCTATTACTTTGGAAGGTAAAACTGTCTGTATTGATCTTATGGTAGTTCAAAGCCCCTTGGAATTCAATTTACTCCTTGGGCGAGACTATGTCTATGCAATGAAAGTTGTCATATCGACACTCTTTCACGTGATGTCTTTCCCTTGCAATGGAAACATTGTGATTGTTGACCAACTTTCATTCACTAGTCTTGATTCGACTACCAATAATCCAACACCCCTAAATGTTCCTTATACTAAGGTGGTATCTACCCCGCCACGGGTTAATTATGTGGCAACTAGTCCCATGTTTTCAGTTACCGATGCAAGCAAACCTCTCACTGTTTACTCGACTTCCTTTGACTTAGATTCGGTAATTGACATGGAAAACTCCAAGGGATTATTTGAACGTGATGTTCCTATCCCTTTTGAGTCCATTGACATGTGTTTCTTCCAGATAATTTCTCTTCCATCTGATGAAGACCTTTTGGAAGCCATGATCGAGGAGTGTCCCTTGACATGTCTTTCTTCCAGTTGGAAGCCATGACAGGTTCCCATGAGGATAGTTCCTTTTACTATGTCGACCTCATTAAAAAATGAATCAGTGGGTCAAGAGGAAAGTTCCTTTTACTGTGTCAACCTCGTTAAAAAATGAATCAGTGGGTCATGAGGATAGTTCCTTTTACTATGTCAACGTCATTAAAAAATGAATCAGTGGGCCATGAGGATAGTTTCTTTTACTGTGTCAACCTCGTTAAAAAATGAATTAGTGGGTCATGAGGATAGTTCCTTTTACTGTGTCAACCTCGTTAAAAAATGAATCAGTGGGTCATAAGGATAGTTCCTTTTACTGTGTCAACCTCGTTAAAAAATGAATCAGTGGGTCATGAGGATAGATCCTTTTACTGTGTCAACCTCGTTAAAAAATGAATCAGTGGGTTATGTAAGTAGATTGTAGAAAATAGATATGAGGATAGTTCTTTTATGGTCTCAACCTCGTTAACAAATGAAACAGACCCATGAGGACAGTTCTTTTCCTGTGTCAACCTCATTAAAAAATGAATCAGTAGGTTATGTAGGTAGATTGTAGAGAGTAGATTGATAGATTCCATGAGGATGGTTCTTTTATTGTGTCAATATCATTAAAAAATGAAACAAGTTTCCATGAAGATAGTTCCTGTTACTATGTCAACCTCATTAAAAAATGAAACAGAGAACCATGAGGATAGTTCTTTTACTGTTTCAACCTCGTTAAAAAATGAATCAGCCCATGAGCATAGTTCTTTTCCTATGTCAAGCTCATTAAAAAATGAAACAAATCCTCTCCTAATTGAGTCAATTCTTTGATTAGATCACGTAAGTGTTAAGTCGATTCTTTCATCCGATATCGTAAATAAACCTTAATTACATCCACCTATTAGTAACCAGTAGTCTACTTAGTTGAATGAAATGAATCTTGGGGGGCATGCGCTCTAGCAAGTTACGCTTGGGGGCCATTATGAAACCTATTTGAAGCATAGTTTTTCTCTATTTCAAGATTTTGTAAAAATGAAACCTATCTCGAGTCGATTTCGGTTATTATTTTCAAGACTCGTTAAACTCATGAAAATCCCGAGATTATTTTTCTATATTTCATTCTCGTAAAACACATGAAAATGTCGAGTTATTTCCATATTTTCCTGCTTGTTAATTAAATTGAAAGTCAACCATATGAGTACAATTTTTATCACTTTTTCGAACTCGTTAAAACTTACGAAAAATCGAAAATGATGAGTATACTTTTATGACTTTTTCGAGCTCTTGAAAATTACGAAAAGGAGAAACCCTAGAGTTCTCTTTTAAGCCCTTTTTAGACTCTCTAAAGATGAAAAGATTGCTGAGTACTTGACTATTCTAACTCGTTAAAGGAAATGAACAGTCGTCCTTTCAGTATAATTTTACCCCTTTTCCGGACTGAAACGGACTATTTACGAAAAAGGTATACGTTGACTAATCATGGTCAATAGAGTTCTCTCCCGCATTATTTTATCCTTTTTCAGGCATGAGAGACTAAAATTACGAAAAAGTACACCCATGGAGTTTTCTTAATTTTTTTCTTCTGACTCTCTAAAAATGAAAAACACTGAGTTTCTCCTATACTGGACTCGTTAAAATTTAACAGTAAAGGACCTGTCAATTACAAACAGGAACAGACCACTCCCTCTTAGGGTTTGATTTTAAGCTAAGTTGGACTCATCCGAAGGATGAGCTTATAAACAAGCAAATGTTATCCTCCTCAAGCTTGTCAAAAATAAAGAGGGACTTGCCAGAAATGGTGGGGGGAAAAGAGAGAAAACAAATCCATTTGTTACACTTTGATTTAAAAGCAATATACAACTCTTGAACATGACACTTTTTGTCACACTTCTACCTGGGTTGGGAAAATCCTTTTCCTATCAATTAATCAAACCACATTGAAGTTCTTTAGCCGATTTCCGGGTATTAGCTTAGGGAAATTGTTACCAAACCATCCGTAGTGTCATTATGTGTTGAAGAGGACAGTCAAACAAACCATTCATCTGTAAACATTTGTCTCCATTCACGTTGACCATCCTTGAGTCATTCCTTGCAAAAAACTTCTCAAAACTTGATCTATGGTTTCGTGTCGTGAGCTTGCTTACGACGGATCACTTTCTATCGATGACAGCTCATCATCTAGGAATTTGATCTAGAATCTGTCAGTACCTTGGAATCTGCATGCCTTAATGGCAGGTTTCTCGCCTTCGACAACAGGTTGCGTCATTGACCTTCAATCGAATGATTCCATGAAATGTTCGACTTTAGATCACTTATTCACATTTCATGGATTGTACTGAGTACTTTGAGAGCCATTTTCATTATTGGTGGTTTCTCTCACACTTTTTAACAGTTCACATCATTGACTAGTAATCAAGTGGGTTCTACCATGTTCGACTTCGACACATTTAATCGCATGGATAGAATCATACTAGTTCGGGAAGAAGAAATCAAGACCCTGGATCTAGTTTCCACCATCCAGGATGTGAGGAGTTTTATTATTCATTATGCAGTAGACTATTCATTACAGATGGCTGCGTCCATGTTGTGTCTACACTATTGATGTAATATTAAAATCATTTCTGTATCAGAACAAGTTTAGTTAGATTTTGATCTGAGTATGGGAATGCCTACCTCAGTGATGATCAATATATATATATATATATATTGCATTGAATGTTTTTACAGGATTCCGACTAGGGTGTCCACAGGCTAATCCTTGAAATGATAAATCACATCATTCTTCAAATGCTCTCAGACTTCGCACTTTAGGGGGAAATTTGTTACACTGAAATTTGTCACCATGATGTTTTATTTTCTATATGGGTTCATTATTACTCATATATTACTCCCTTAGAAGTCTACAACATCAAAGTTCCTAAAATCAAGCCTTGAAATTGAGATAAAATCTCATAAAAGTCTTAAAAACACTTGTACCGCACTTTCTCTTAACATTGCCTGCGGTGCCGCACCTATTTGTTCTAAATCATGTGGAGCTAAACGCACTTTTTCTTCATTAAAGGTGCGGACCCTGTAAAAGGTAAAATAAAGGCAGAAAGTAACATTTAGAAGCCCAGCAATCAAATCTGGAAGCTTCTGGAACCAATTATCCAGTCAAAGGTTCGCTCCTATCATGTGCATTCATTCCTCCATTATGGGAGCCTACCCCTTGGTTTATGGATCTCAATCCATTCAAAAGATGATTCTATTCCCTCTTATGTGGAGCTCCAACCTCTTCTCTTTTCCTATAAATTGAAGCCATAGTGCAGCCTCAGAGGGAGAGATACTTTGAAAATTTTTGAGGAGAAAAGTTGTAGAGACTCGGACTATCTTAACTCATCGTTATGTGGGAATGATTACACACCCATGTGCATTTTAGTTGAGAGAGTGCAAAGCTTGTCAAAGTAGAGGAAACACCTATTTCAGACCCCAGAAAGACCTGTACGACATCAAGGCGGACATGGTTGTAAGGCTCTTTCTTCATCAAAGATAATACAAATGGATCCTTTTTTCTCAACGAGTTCTTTAATTAAGTAGCTTTTTTATCATGTTTTATCAATGAGTTATTTAATTAATTAGCTTGTTTCTTGAATTCCTTGATCATCTTGATAGATATGTGATTCGTGAATTAGTTTATACTATGCAAGTGCTATTGATTTTTTCCATGTTTGTGATTGCAGATCTTTGAAGATGAATCTTTCAAGCAATTGGAAAGAAGATCATTACGAACAGCGTTGGACTACAGGTAGGTCTTCAAAACCTCTGTTGTAGCTAGTTCTGAATCAAATATTATCTAGAGAAAATGGTTTTTGTTTATCCGTTTGTTGCTAGCTGTCCGTAGGACACTAGGGAGATATGTATTGTCAACAAGAACGATTTATCCATCCAATAGGCATGTACTTGATATAATCTCCTGCAGGTAATGCATTCATAGGCTTAGGTAAAACCAAAGGGGCATACCTTGCAGCAACAATTGTATCCATTTGGTTAGGGGGTGGGTTTGGATATGCCATGGTGTGAATTGTTAGGATTTGTGGAACAAAAATGGGTTTATTGTGAACAACAGATGATGAAGCACCAACTTGTGATGTAGGTACTGTTTGTTGGATAGAAAACAAGGGAGGTACAGGATTTTCTACAAAATCAATGGATAAAGTTTGCAGGACTTCTTTAGGGACAGCCTTTTAGAAAACAGTAGTACAGGCAGCAAACTTTTGTTTACTCTTTTTCTTGATTATCTTTTCACGGTCAGAAACTCATATTCTTAAAGGGGAATATGGGTTAGCCCTAGTTCTAGTCCTTCTAGGAGCCACAACTTCTCAATGGAGTCGCCAGGTGTAAACCAGTCTAAAACAATAGTTGGAATTGTACACCTCAGAACCAGACTTATAATTTTTCATTCACCTAAGGATAAACTTCAATTCGCCTCCCTAGCAGTGGCGCCCAAGATGTTAGCATAAGAAGTCACTCCTTGACTACTTAAGGAGTAAGCCTTACACATCATAATTCATATCGAATTTTAAAGGGGTTTTTTGAGTGGTGGGATGGCTTCCTCAAAGATTCTGAAATGATTCAATGTTATTTAAAACTTTCATGCATTTGGAAAGTTGTGGAAATTATAAATTGTGTGGGTAAAAGGTAGTATAGGGAGCAGAGTATACAAGTGGAAAAAGATGAATATTTGGTACATATTTCAGGAAATATTCCTATCCTAAATCAGTCACATGGCTATGATGATGGTTCTTTACACAAACTCTGTTTATGCAAAGTAAAACAACATTTATAAAATAGATAGCATGTATAAATTATTCGACAAATCCTTTATGAAATCTTCACTAACAAATTCTATTACGACATATAACTTGCATAAAACTGAAAGCAGATAATTTATTGTTAAATCCTTTAACAGCTTCTCACTCACACTTTACTAGTTGTTGCAATTCATATTTTAGAAGAAATTAACAAAGAAAAGAGACACACCACACATTAGATATTCCTTGAGTCACAAAATCCTCCAACATGAAGCAAAAAGGTTTTTTATTATATTTATTCTTCAAGTAGACCAACATCCAACCTAGAAATATTATTTACAAGTGTTATATATAGCAAGAGAGGAACCAACTCCATCTCTTCTAAAAATAAGGAAACATTAATTCTAACATAACATAGGTTTCAAAAGACATTACAGCCTTATCTCATCGAAATCTAACAAAAAGGAAAGATGGAGAAAGAAGAAGAGAAGAATTCTGAGCTGGAATGTTGAGAGTGTTGTCATGCTGCCCTTTTTCCTACTGAATTATCTCCTTGTGTATTAGGTCTTTAATAACCATGTAGCTCCATTTAATAAGACCTCCAGCAACCTCATAACCAACTCTCACCATCACTTGTATTATCCATTTGTTCATGGGTTCTTATCCATCCTTAACTGGGTCGGAAAAACTTGCTGACAGGTGTCAAAATTTAGTTAAAATAGGTGTTGCTAAAAATTCCGGTAAAAACCTGTAACTGCGTAAAATATGGAATGCTACCGGAAATTCCGGTAACGCCCTGTTTCTTTTTCAAAATACACAGAAAATGCTGAAAATTATGTGTTGACTTGTATTCTATGACACTTATGATGTTGTTCAAAATTGTGATTGATAAGCAAAAAGGAATTAGTACCAAAAACCTTTTTACCTTTCCTATATGTGTGTTGCAGCTTCAGCCAGTATATCTAAGTCAGTTTTTTTGTCATCAGCTGATGTTCTAGATCCGTTTTCTCTTGTAGTTGCCTCCTTGACAGTGTATTTTTCCTCCTTAGAACCCTTTTGTGTTTTTATTCTCTTTAAGGGCTCTAAGTGTTGCTCTGAAGGAGTTGAGTTCTTGCTTTTCTTCATGGATTTTTCTGTTTTTTGAACCTTCATATTTACCTTCAATGTCAATAACCTCTGTCATTAGGCTTGGATTATGTAAAGCCTTAGACTTAAGTCTAAAATTATTACTATCTCTTGTATACCTATTTCTGGTGTTATAAATAGGTCTAGCTTATTCTTTCTTCTTCTTGTTGTTGATATCATATCTGACATCCTTGAGGAGTTCTTCATCTGATGGTGTAGGCTGATATTATTTCTTCAAATTCTATTGAATATGTGCTTCCGGAATTTCTGATAGCACCTATGCTTTTGATTTATCTGTTGTTTCATATCTTCCTCTTCTGGCTGTAGTGTAGACATTAGGAAATGGAGGCACAAGGGATACTATTTTCATGGACTTGGGTTTGCTTGCTGAGGATCTCTCTCCTTTTTCCACTTTTCTTTTAGCTTTGACTGCAAAAACCTTCTCCTTTTTACCTTTGGCCTTCTTATGAATGTTTTCTTTTTGAGAATTTCTCTTTGTTCTTCTCTTTGCAAGCTGAGGATTTGGTTGTGGAACTGGAAGTGTAGGTGCAGGTTGGCATGCCCTATAGAATAAAAACTGGTCCCAAGTCTGGTTTCTCTTTCCCAACTCTTCTTAAACTAGAACTTTGATTAAATCTTGATGGTACAAGCTATACTTAGTAAAATTAGTGTGGGTTTGAACCCTTGCTGACATCTTGGTCAGGATTTTTAACAAGAAAAATGGCAGATTTAATGTCTTCAACCCTGCAATATGAAAAAGAAACATCATGTGATAGAGGAATACAAATTTATACCTCCTTTCACATGTGAGGTATATCTTGATAAGCTTAATAGCTTCTGCCCATTCATTAATTTAGCTACTTGGAATTCCCTTTTCCCAATTTGGATCTCTATGAGCATCTTTGAGGAAGCTATTGAGATCACCTCCTGTAATAACTTGTCCTTTGAACCACCTTTCTCCTTCTTGAGGAAGGTTAAAGGCTTCAACAATGGAGTCTTCAAAAACCTACAAAGTGAGGCCATAAATTGTAGCTTCAAGTCCATTAAAAGAGTTAGCAAATCTTGGGCTACTCTTGAGTGAGAGCTCCCTAACCTGGTGCAAAGAGGTTACCACCCTGACTGCATAGACAAACTTCTTACCCTCGTATTGGTGTCAACCAAATCTACACCTTATGGTTCTATTTGATTTATCTTACCACATGTTTTAGTCATCTTTAAAAAAAAAATGCCTATGTCTTCTGCAACTGATAGGTGGAAGATTAGGGGGAGTTTTAGCTTACAAGTGTGGCCTGTATTCACCTCTGGGATATTATCTAAAATCCAGACTCCTTCTTTAACTATGACTCTCAGCAAATTCAAATCCCAGCAACTAAAACTTCGAATGACAGAATTCTTGTTTTTTAGGTGGTTTTAAAACTAAAATTTGGTCCATCACCCCATGCAAATCATCCTCCATCATTGAAAATATTCCTCACCATGATTTTCACCATGTGATACTCCATCGCCACCTTCAATTGGTTGTTTTTTCCATATGAGAGCTCCATATGGCTTATGGAAAGTGTGTTTATGACTTGCAGTCACCTCTGTAGTCTTTGTTGTTGATTAGCCATAATTTCCGACAACAATGTTGTGCAGCCAACCAAACGGTTATGGCGTGTAGTGTGACAACCACGATCTCCTTGATTCAGAAAAACATGTACCTAAATACATGGATGACTGACTTAGAGTTGACAGGTGTGATGGGTAACGGTTCAGTCCATAACTGTGGATGACACATGTGGCTCAACGTATATAATGACTTGACTTAAACTAACTGACTACAATACGACACTTATCACAAGATCTAAAAAGATTTAAAAAATATTTGAGTCATATTTACACTATGACACATGGTTTAGCTAAAGTGGATGCGCTTTTTCGTTTTATTTTTTAAAAACATATTATGCTTATGGAAATTATGGTGGCATCAGAATAAAAATAAAAAAGATAGAAACGGAAAAATAAAAGATTGTCCGAAAGGGCTAAAACTGGTGCTTCCAAAAATTTTGGTAGCAACCAAAAAAAAAAAAAAATTTGAAATTTTTGAAGTTTTAATTATAAAAATAAAACTATGGAATGGACTAATAACTTAGCAAAGAACTGTGATAACACTATCGATTTCCTGTTTTGCAGTATGTTTCCTAGAATTTTGGTTGGATATTCATCTTGCAAGTGTTCATTTACTATCACATGCAATAAATCTTTCACATTCCTCAAACTTTTCATCTTCCACCATGCATGCAACAACATCTATAAAGCCTTGCAGATCATTATTCTCCTCATCTTAGCATCGAATTCTGATTTATGTACTTTTTTATCGGCCCTTTTTAGGAATAATGTACTTCTTGAGCTCGAAGCTCCTTCATTCTCGAAAATTGTGCCTTGTTCAACCCATTTTTCTTCATTTTTGCTTAATAAGGTATGAGCTCTCTTTCTTAAGGAGTCATCACCTAGTACTTGCAAGATTATGTTCTGTGGCTGTAACCTCTACTTGCAAGAGGAAGTGGGACGAGGACTTGTTCATAAAAAAGCATTTCAAGGCCATTATTTCTATATTTATCAATTTCACTGGATAAAATCTATAAACAAAAGTTTTATAATGCTCGTAGAGTCTACTATTACCGGTTCTTTTCCTTCTTATCTTAGCAAGCATGGGGAGCTCCAGGTTTTTGGGCGAAACCCTGATAGCTATTGGACAAACAATATGGCTAGGCTAGGCCCACCCAATCCAATAAGGGTTTCGGAGGCCTTCAACAAAAAAGAGCTAATGCCTCTCGAAGAATCTATTAGGGTTTTCAGAGCATTTATTAAGGGGGATACGGAGAATCCATCAAATAAAATAGATATGGTAGAGTAAGAAGAAGGGTGGTAATTGAAAGAGTGAAAAGGTGGCATAAAGGGATTGAATGTTCCAAACTTGCTTAAGAAAGGAGGGAAGGAGTACGTACACCATGTTAATCTTAAAACATTGAATCACTATCACACGAGAGCCAAGGGGGAGAAACCATCTCACGTGCATCGACTAATCCTTCCTTTATCCCTTATTCGATGTTACTCCCATAGTTTACAAAGGGGGGTCGAGCATCTCACCCGCACTTTAGCACAAACTTGAGCTCGGTAGTATATCGTATAGTAGTTATGGTGCCTCTTCACTCGCCCTATGTTCGGTTCAGGCTCGAAATTGAACCCGCACTTGCTGATGCTAAACCTCCATCTATATCTATAGATAGGGTTGGAACCAATCTCCTATAGTGCAGAGTGGACTAACCTCTAAATTGAGCTTCTAGGCACTCTACTCTATATACCTCACCCTGACCTCCAGATAGATAGGGGCAGTTGAGTGCATCAATGCTTGCATCTACTCTTAACGTTTGGGGTGGATCGGATAAGAGGGAGAGGTCCACCTATGCATATAGGGGCGTGCGCATAAATTACCGGAACAGGGGAGTGCCAACTGAATATGTAGAGTAGGCTATACAGATTATGAACTGGGCCTCGCATCACATTGAAAATCGCCCTTGCATACTAGACTAGAAGATAGATTGGTTCCAACCCAACCTTCCCCACCTATTGAGAATAGTTTAGTATAGGTGGAGGTGGGGATCTACACTGGGAATTTCCTGAATCATCTAGCCATATATATATACAGGGGGGCAGCACCCCGGGTGAACTAGCCACTACCCACACAAATCAGATTTGAACTAGATGGAATGGGAAAAGTTATGGGTAGATAGATAGTTTGGGGAGGGGGGGTTCGCCTGATGTATATAGAGAGATATCTGGGGGATCTATCTTCAACCCCTATCTAATCTGAACTATGTCCATAGGACTTATGATTGAGATCCATATCGACGGGAATGTATAGCCACCCTCACCATGAAATATTTCAGGGCTCATCACTGATATATTCTAGTTCTTATATCATATCAGGAGAGAGCATAAGCTATATTTCATTCTGCCCCCCATAGATAGTTCAAGACTCCATTAAATAGGAAGTCGAGGTCTACCATCAAAAATTGAAATGACTTCAAAATATGAAGAAGTCTTTCTCCATCCAAATTGACTTCCACCCCCTCTAGTCACCCAATAGGATAGATCCATGATTTCTTTCGTAGGCACAATTGAATGGGTTGGTAGACTAACTTCTATTGTCACATTATCTCCCAATACTTATTAGGAAAAATGTTCACATCAGATTCTTGGTCCAGCATCACATCCTACACATCATATCCAATGATGAGTTCATTCAAGCAGAATTCTCTCTATGATCTCCTCTTTTTCTTGACCTGGCATAGATTTCCTTATGCCACACTCGTAGAGGTACCAAAATCCTACGCTAACAGAGATCATATCCTTGCATACAACCTCTCGTCATCTAGGATCTGAAGGAAAGTCTATAGCTAAACCTTGACCTCATGACCTATGGTACGCAGAGTTTGAATAGTTTCTAAGTTCCATGGTATGTGCATCGAACACTGCAGTGATGATGGTATATGTGCTTCCAAGTCTTAGTTCTTGGAAGCTTCTTTAACATTCCTCAAACTTTTCATCTTCCACCATGCATGCGACAACATCTATAAAGCCTTGTAGATCATTATACTCCTCATATTAGCATCAAATTCTGATTTATGTACTTTTTTATGGGCCTTTTTTAGGCATATTGTACTTCCTGAGATCAAAGCTCTTTCATTCTCAAAAATTATGCCCTGTTCAGCCCATTTTTCTTCATAAGCGCATGGGTGCATAACGAAGGCATGAAGCTTTTCCCTTTATCATTTTGGAGTGCTATAGTGTGCCCTATTTTCCTTAGGGCTCATGGATGCATCACGAAGGAAAAAATCCTTATCATTCATCCCTTCAACATGCGATAGTGCGCACTCCTTTGTCTAAATCACATTGGCGCATTTTGAAGACCCAAAGCTCCCTTTTCCTCACCCTTCGTTTGTTCAGAGTGTGACAGTTTTCCCTCCTTGTCTCCATGGTGCATGGGCACATAGGGAATACATGAAGACACTTTTTCTCATTCCTTTGACCCTTCTAGGTGCTATAGTGCACCCTGGCCAAATTTAGCCTCTTTCTTGAGCACATTACCGCACCACAAAGCTATGAATGACCATGCATGTCCCTTCATGCTTTGAAATTGCACCATTATATTTTTCATGTGTGTTTTTTCTTGCATGCAAGTTATTTTTTTGTGTCGTTCATCATTTTTCATGATTTATCATCCTTATTGACTCTTTGAATGTTATTTACAAGTTTTGTTGCATAGTTAGTCATTTTAAGTTGATATTATCATTATGAGTGTGATTCCACAAAAAGGTGTTTGTGCTACAAGTGTTACCATTGTGTCATCATCAATTGGAGACATGCTACCACACAAAGTAGCCTCTAAATAAATTTCAAGAGCAAGCGTTGATGAGTCACTTGAAATTCAAACACTCAGTGTTTTATTGACAAGACGACAAAGATTCCTTGGAGCAAGATCTACAACACATTCCTACAGGAAACATTTCCTAAGGACTTAGAAGATGTGCATGCACATATAAACATCAAGAAGTCCAGGATACACAGGATCGTGTGTAGATACTGAGTCATGCCATTCACAGAAGTTGTTGAATGGATAATCACACACATGGATGACTCTCACCTCGTGCCATGTAGTGAGAGTGGTACTCACCTCGCCACCTATTATGGTGAGGATATGCAAATGTGTTATAAAATTATCAAGCCCAATGAATATGAAAATGATGTCTTTTACACAATATGTTCTACCCTCGACATGACGGATGTTATCAAGATGATGTTGAGAACCTACCAAGATTTTCCATCGTCGATCAACAGTCTATCCAAAGAAGTTCTTGAGAAGTATATCAGTATTTTATAGCTATGTATTATGGGATGTTTGAGTGCAATAAAGCTTAGGTATTCCAAGAGAATTTGATAGATATGCTCAATATGGTGATGAACCGTGGAAAATATTTTAATTGGGCAAAATTATCATATGAATTGCAGTGAAAGAAGGGGTAGGTCAAAGCATCTTTTTAAGCAAATCAAGCTCCATAGTTTTACATGTTTTCATATCTCTTGGATGTTATATGTGCCCCATATGAATTCCCAAAGCTATATGTGTACTATACTCCTAAGAAGAAGTTCCGAGTTTATGTTCACTATAGGGTGTCATCAGAAGGAAGTTTCAGAGGTGCATACGACAGATTGGCTGAATACTTCTTTACAACCATCTTTCGTATGATATTTGAGACCGATCTGCATGCATGACAGATCAAGTGAAAGATTCACTTCAAGATATTGTGGACTATTTTTCAGATCCTGAGGGAACTTACATTAGATGATTCGGATGTCAAACAACCCCTCATCTTATGCTACAATATGTGACAAACATGGTGGTCATGAAGGAGGTGGTAAATCAGCTGGACAAGGGACTGTCGGGAACCCTTCAAAAGAGGAAGAAATCTCCTTGGCCTATATTTACATTAAGGATAGGATTATATGAATTAAATATTCACTGGACATTAGCAGCAAAAACTAAAGAGTTGAGTCACCTACACTTCTCCACCAAGGACTTCCATGCGTATGATCCTAAGTGAATTTTCAGGCAGCATTGTGAAAGGATTAGACATAATACAAGGTATTCATCAATAGGCCAACCGAAGGATGAAAATATAAATAACTATTACAATGTCTAAATGTATACACATTCAAAAATGGATACCAGTTCACCTCATGATCCTCCAGCTCAATACTTGCATGAGGAGGAGGAAACAACACCTCAAGTAAAAAATTTATCTCCGAGGAAAAGGATCTGGTACTCATGAGGCAATAGAAGCAGAAAATGGAAGGTCGGTCCTTTAAACATAGGAGGTACAAAAATAGAGCAAGAGAGGAGAGAAGGAGGAGAATAATAGGAAAAAGAGGAGATCAGGAAGCCGGATGAGTTACTTGAGAAGCAACTGGTAAAAGAAAAAGAGAGGATACAGATAAAGGAAGAACAACAAAGGTAGTCTCAGGAGGAGGAAGCAGCACAGAGGCTGGAAGAAGAATATTTTAATCATGAATTGGAAAATGAGGAGTACGAGGAAGAAGACCCCATCGATCCCATGGATGATGAGCCAAGTATTCTAGGAGAACAACCACTCAATAGAGGACATCTTCCATTGGCGAGATGGTGATTACACCTCCTCTAGTGTATCTAGTCATGGATGTATGTAGTGTAACATTTGAGTAGTTGAAGAAGAGTATTGTGTAGTAAAGGCATAAATACTACCCACAGGATCCTCAATACCTAGTCTCAGTAGCGACAGAAAAGGTAAGCACCTCCAACACTAGAAGAAATCTGAGGGCATTTATGGTGGTAAATGTTACATTCACTACATTCACACAAGATAACTCAGATTTTTTTCTCAATGAGAATGCCAAGTTCATAAATAAAATTGGATGTGAAAAAGAAACAAGAAGAGTGCAGTGTAGCAAAGGATCAGCGGTTGTCATCATAAAACCTTTGTACCGCAGAATGGCAGTCGGCAATGCTAGAAGATCTGGGACCAATGGAGATTACTATGGAACGATTGTACGATGAAATGATACTTATACATTAGGTTATGGAACCTCTCATTGGCATTCAGAAGAATACACAAGAAGTAGTGAAACTCCTAAAGATAGAAACCAGAGCAGTGGACTAGATGCAGGAGTGGACTTCCAAATATCCAAATGGTCTGTGGCACTTGGAAAAGAAGGATAAGCTCTTCGAAAAAATAGATAGAGTGCATTTGAAACTCCACCTGCAGAATTCCTCGCATATTGGAGCACAGTCGTTTAACACCATGGTTGCCTAAAACTGACTACATAATGGGTTTGAGTCTCTTACACATAAGCACAGGATGCCCACCATTGGATCTCTTGAAGAAATCAGAGGTAGGGAGGTAATAGTTCAGGAGATAGGGGATTACATTGAACAAATCAAGAAAGTAACAAAATAGGAAGGCTTGGAAGTGACTAAGGATGTTATTCAGCAGTATGCCTTTGCACCAGTCAAAGTGCACATGAAGCTCCCATGGTTTTGGAATAATGTCTAGTCGAGCTCCAAGAACATACTGTCAAAATCATTAGAGGTTAGGGAGCGCTACAAAGAAGACTTTTCAGATCAGATTGAAGCAATCGCAAAGGATTTCAGAGCATGGAATACCTACATCACAAATGAACTCCATGAATAAGAACATGATATATCCATTTGAAGAGCTTTGTCTTTTAGTGGTTTATTATTATTAGGCCATTGTCTCATGTGTAAATTGTCTTTTGTAATATATGTTATGTAATTATGTCAAAGGGACACATCTGGGATATGAAAAGCCACACTTTGGTATGTAATGAGTCATATTAGAATATGAGTAGTTATAGAATTCAAAGAGTCATGGTAAGCTCAAGAGTCATTGTATTTGTTATAAAAGCTCCTCATAACTCAAGCAAAAGGCTTCTCGACCAGGTTTTTGCCAGGATTTTGGAGGCCTAGCCTTGGCTACTCTTGCACTACATAGGAGATAGATTATTCTTTGGAGAAGAAAGTTGTGGATTCACCTTCCACTATTGGATATAGTGTTTCACTCATGTAATAATTTTCTTGGGATCTTACACTTATAATAAAAAGCTCAATGATCTTGAATTCCTTCCCACATGTATCGTGTATATAGTTGGACTATTCAGGTTATGTGTATGGTATATGTTGGTTTATTTAAATGCTAAGTCAATGAACTATTTCATTGCTTGGTTATGGATGCTATTGAATGAATGTTGTTATGATTTAATGATTGTTGTTTATTATGTGGACTAATCTGCAGGTACAAAAAAATCCTTTCTCTTTACCCCCAGATCCCCCTTTAGGATAGTACTATTACTTTTCTAATCAGTGGCTCGTTTCCTTCATCATCCATGGAAGTCTCCCTAGTACACCTTACACCTAGTGTTTCACAAAGCTCACATCCTTACTGACTGAAAGAGGCGTTGTGTTCTCTTATGTCTGATTGTAACCAAGGAATTTTATTGGAAAACCATTCCAACGGTGGCCAGACAATATGACCCGATGGGACTCCTACACCAAATGGTCTGAGGTCTAGTTGGGACCTTACATCAGGAATATCCCCTTGAAATGTTGGCGGGATCCAGCACCGTCAACATTTCTGGCACTAAAAGGAGGGCCAAATGAAAAGTTGGTCCTGTGAAGTCTATTTTAATATTTTACCTTTAATGGCTTCATCCCAAATCATAATCCCGAGGGTTTTAAAAATACTTTGGATCTTTCAATCCCATGGACTTTTTACATCACTTGTCACGATTTAAATTTTAAGACAAGGGTACAACAAATTTTCTTGGTATGGTGTTAAATTTATTCAATTTTGCTTCCTAAATGGTGTTGATTCGGTATAAATCATTGCACAGTTGTTTACCCTTACATTGGATGGTCGTGCGAAGCAATGGTGCTATTCTTTACCCACTACTTCTATCACATCTTCGATCACTTAGTTAACGTGTTTTACCAATTTTTTGATAAATATCAATATAAAGATGTTATTGATGAAATTGATCAACTTATAATGGAATTGACATAACCTATTGAGCATTTTGTTGATCAATTCCTTCATCTCTTTTATCAATTTCTAGATGAGGACGTGGACTGAAAATTCTGAAAGTTCATGGACTATCCATTGAATGGTCAGGCATTTGGTTCTCATACCTTGGGTGGTTATCACCCTCTGGATCCGGTATCAGTCTCCCTGCATCGCCAGACATAGCTGACAAGCTTCCTCTCAACTTCGGTGACTACACATCAGGTGGATGACACACTTGAGGCAGCTAATGTCTCGAACAGGGCTACTCGCTCAATGACCATTTGCAGCACATACTAGATTCCCTTCAGATTTTGGTACTCCTCCTCTCCCTCCCCTCTCTTTTTTGTCTTTTCTATCATCTACAGCATCACATCATTGGTTGGTCTACCGGTTTCATCTATTAATTTCCCCATGTCCTCCTCCCTTTTACTATTTTCCCCTACTCCCCCGACCATCCCTCCCCTCACTATCCCCCCCCCTCCATCTCTTCCCCTACCCCTCTCACTACCCACCCTATTCCCCCCACCTCCCCTCTTGTTGCGATGGGCTCAATTGACTCTTCCACCTCACACTCCTACAATCTTCATCGGTGACATCCTACTCCTGTTGGTCTGGGTTCGCATCTCGGCCCTCCCTCCTCTCAGACCAAGTTACCCCAAGGCCAAAATTCCAGCATATCAAAGGCCATCCTTCAGGCTGGTCTTGACATTGCCTCTTGCAAACAATTCTCCATTGAAGGGGTTCTTAGAGCAAGGCATACCCCCGGCCTGGCCTCCCGATGAAATGACTCTCCTTCAACTGCAGAGGGTTGGCTAGCTCAGCCAAACGCCTTGCTCTTAGGCGTCTTTTCATTTTTGTTCATGTGGACATCATTCTCCTGCTGGAAACTCATGCTTCATCTGATTTCGTCATCCACACTTTATCCTCCCTCCTCCCCTCTTGGACCTTCCATGTGTTGGACGCTAATGGGCGATCGGGTGGTCTGGCTCTTTGTATTAACCCTCAACACATCAAACTCCTCAATTGTTGGGGGAGGGATGGGACTCTGGCTGTGGACGTCTTCTCTAAGGCTCCCAGCCTTCATCTCAAGATCATCAATTTATATCACCCATGCTTGAATCGGAAACTCTTTTGGTCCACTCTCCTGCATTTATTGGCCCTACTGCGCACCGACAACCTTATTCTGGCAGGGGAATTGAATTTCTCTCTTGGTATTTCTGAAACCTGGGGCCTTAATTCTCATGTCGAAACTCTCTTTGATTTCTTTCGTCATCTGCTTGTGACTCATCACCAAGTTGATTTCCTTTCGACCTCCCCCTCTCCCACTTGGTGCAACCGGCGTATTGGAGATGATATGGTCTCCCGCAGGCTTGATTGTTTCCTCATTAAGTAGGATCTCCTTCTTAATCTTGGCTCATACAAACAATGGATTGGCTTGAGAGGCATCTATGAGCACTCACCGATCTACCTCAAAATCATTGGTTCTTTCAAAAAGCCGGTCTCACCTTTTAAATTTTGCTCGGTCTAGCTATAGGACGTTGATTTCATAAATATGGTCAATACACAGTGGAGGCTTGCTCCCCCTCTAGGAAATCACTCGCCCTCATCACTCTTTGTGCACAGACTCCTCTCCATCAAAAAATAGACTGTTACTTGGGCAAAAAATAAAAAAAGAATGGAGGATGGCACAATCTCTCACTTATTGAATAGGATATTCAAAAACTTGAGAATCCTATCAGGGGTGGATTCATTTCAGAAGTTGTGAAAACCCAACTCATTAAGATGGAATCAGATCGTCATAAAATTCTTCATAACAGGGATGAATTCTAGAGGCTTAAAATTCATGCCACTTGGATCAAAGCAGGGGACAAAAACTCCAAATTCTTTCACCAATTTTCTAGGGGTTGGAAAGCCATCAATACCATCTGGGAACTTGAGAATGAGGATGGCACATCTGCTACTACTTTTGAACAGCTTGCACAGAAAGGTATATCCCACTTCAAATAAATATATAAGGCACCTCATAAACCATCTCTGGCCGAGATCATCAAGGTGGCCTCCCTATTTCCTAGATATGTAGATCAACATTCGACTAAGGACATCCTTGTACCGGTTATGATGGGGGAACTATAATCTGTCCTAAAATGGTTCAAGAAGGATAATAGTCCTGGCCCTGATGGATGGTCTATGGAGTTTTATCTGGATTTTTTTGACTTTCTGGGACAGGAACTACTAGAGGTTGTGGAAGAGACCCAGCAATCTGGTCGCATCTACGAGGCTTTCAACTCCACTTTCATCTCCCTCATCCCCATTTCGGATCACCCCTCATCTTTTAAGGATTTCTACCCCATCTCTTTATGTAATTGCATCTACAAGATCATGGCTAAAATTATTTCTAATCAGCTCAAACCTATTTTATCTAACTTCATCTCTCCTGAAAAATTTGCATTTCTTGAGAACAGACATATCCATGATGCCATCGGCATTGCTCAGGAAGGCCTTCACTCCATGCACACCAATAAGATCAAAGTATTGATCCTCAAGATTGATCTTGCAAAATAATTTGATCAAGCCATTTGGCTCTACATCCGCATGCTCCTTACTCATATTGGATTCCCCATTCAGTTTATCAATTGGATCATGTGTTGCATCACCTCCGTTTCATATAGTATCCTCATTAATGGTGCTGCTACAGATTTCTTTCATGTGCAACGAGGTCTTCATCAGGGATGTCCATTATCCCCCTTTCTTTTCCTACAGATAATGGAAGGCCCCATCAAATGTATCATTTATGAAAGGGACAAAGGTAGACTGAAAGTGTTACAAAGAAATTTGTCACCGTCCCTACCATTCCCCGTCCCGCACATTGGAGGGCTCATTCCGTGACCTGTGAGCAGAGACAAGACTTGAAAATAATTTCATTTCATCCCTCTGAAGATGAGCTTTCATTGCCCTGAAGACATCTCCCTGCCAAAAACCCTAAAAATAGCTCTTTTCCATTGGCGCGGTTCCACAGTTCAGCCCTCGCGCCAAGGGGGCGAATCCTCCAAAGAGGGCGCACCAATTGGCGCTCTGTCATAGAGCCACACCCACGCCAACCATATTAAGAGGTGTTTTTTAAAAATAAATGGCGGAAGTTTCGTCCTAACAAATTCCTGGACTGATATCTATCTTGAGTTGGGAGGTTTGGCTAAGGATTTCCATAGAGAGGAAGTGGTTTGCCACCTCTCATGGAAGCTTCCTTGATGATAGGGCCAATCCCATAATTATAGGGATCCCAACTCCCCTTCCTCCATCTATAAAATCTTGCTCATCTCCTTGGCAAGCTAATCTCTGAGTTCCCAAGAGCTTTCACATCCTTATGCTGCAAGAGCCTTCTTGATTCCCTTAAGGCCAAATCCAAGCAAGGAGTCTATTGCCAAGTATCCGGAGAGAGAGGCTTGTCCCATCCTTGACAGGATTTATTGAGACATGTTTTGTTGATGACCCACCAAAGGAGAGTGTTGCGTCGAAGCTATGGTTGTATTCTTCTTTTGACTCATTAATGATAAGCGACTATTGGTTATGGTTCCACTCTTGTTCTTGATTATGTTCATGAGTTATGTCCTCTTCGACTGAAATATAGTTGTATATGCTAGATTTTATGCTTGCGTTTGTGTTGTTTCTTGCATGTTCAGGTGTCCGATCACGAAGATCGTGAGGATTGTGATCTGCCAGGGCAAAGGAATGAGAGCACCACCTCTTCTACAAACGACAGCGTTGGATTCCATGTAAGCCTTCATCGCAAGTCGGTTTATTTGCAATTAGGAACCTGCACTGTAGCGTGTTTGATTGTTGCTAGACCCGATCTGGGCTAGTAGGGATCGCCTCTGTCCGCAGAGGGGATTTACCTCTTCAACAATTTGGCGACTCCACTGGGGACTCAGCTTGTTGTTTGATTTGTAAGCTATAGACGGAGCCTGAAGTGCAGCCAGATAGCCTTCGAAATGCTCTTGCTCTGCATTGGCGGAGTAGATCAACGCTGCTTCAGTCAATCTCTGGTTTAGTTTACGGACTGAACAACTTGGAGTATTGTCTTCTCTTTTCGATCAATTTCTTTGCCTTGCTTGCTTGGTCAGCTCTTTGGACTGGTTTTTCTGTTTGTTTGGATTTTTTTTAGCCTTATCATCACCTGTCTATGTCTGAGATTGCCTGTTTTTCATTTTCCCATAGTAAACTCGACTGGCGCACTTTTTAGTGTGACAGTCGCACCCATTGGCGCAAGTTGCTTGTGTATCACCCACGCCATTTCCTTTCTGGCGCTAATTTCAAGCTCACAGTCGCGCCAATCCTGTGAGCTATTAAGGTTTGCTGTGTTTCAATCTTTCTGGGACTGACTTGTGATTTTGATCTTGTTTTTTCGACTGTTTGAGTGCACTGGAACCTAGTTTGGCTGATTGTAACCTTCGTCCTTTGGTTGTTTGCCTATTTCTTTCGATTTTGCATTCAAGCCCTAGGGCATCTAGGTGCTTTTGTGAGTCGAGCCTCCCTTGGGAGTTTTTGGGTTTTCGTTCATTCAGTCGACTTTGAGATTGCTTCCTTGCATTTGTTTGACAGTTTTCTATCATTTTATTGCGCTTTTTGAGTGGTTGATTTCGTTTTCATTCAAATTTCGCTTTGCTCCATTTTGGGCCTAGATTACACGGCTCATTAGTGTCTTTGGGACTTTTCTTGGTTTTAAGAGACTTTTGGTCGATTTGAGATCTGATTGTTTGTGCCATTGAGTGAAATCTGCTTGTTTTTGCTCTCTTATTATCATTTCTCAAATTTCTTCTCATTTTTTTTCGGTTTGTTTAGTGCATCTAGCTCTCAAACATTGAAAATAAAAAAATCTCTTTTGCTTTTGATTGATTAGTGCAAATTAAAATCTTTTCGGTGTTATTAGTAATTAGTGACTTTGAAAGAAAATTTTTTAGTTTCATTAGCTGCATTAGAGATATTACTGATTGTCTTCCGATCATTTTGTTTGTGTAAAAATCTCTTAACTCTTTTGTAGCTAGCTTTCATCGAACGAAATGATATGCTGTGGCATGTAGTTTTGCATTTAGGAGTTTTTGAGACATCACATTCGTTAGGGCATGAAAACTGAAACGTAATCGAAGATAAACTTTAAAATTTACTCAATTTACACTAAGGCAGCATTGAAATCTAACGAAACACACTTAGAGGTCTAGGCTAGAGACGTGTTCGGGCGTCTTTAAACCTAGTAGCTGTCGTTCGCCTCTTGGCTTTAGACAACGCTAGTATGGACTTGTGCTCCCCGTACCGTCGCGTATATAAAGGGAGACCCCACTAGGTTTCAATCCTTTATCCATAGGAAGCCGATTCTGCCGCCCTATACCCGTGATACACCGAACACAGCATTCGGGGAGATTGCATGCACGTATGGAAAGTCCTTGGTTGATATCTCTTTCATTATTGGAACCAAGGTGTATATTGCAGTTCACGGTTATTTGGTACACCCTTTTGCCTAGTATTCCTGAGTAGTCATTTGATCTTTTCTGACTCCCTAAATTTGAAAGGATCACCAAGCGCTTGTCCTTTCACGCTTGTGTCAAATCTGAAATAGATAGAGTCACCTTTTCGAACGTTTCTCGACTCTTAAAACATGAAACGGTGAAGTTTATTATTTTTCAATGTGGTAAAAATTAATCACCCACGATCACACGCCTTGTTAGATTCTTCTTGTCAACCGTTTGATTGTGTGTCTTGACTCTTTCTCAGCTCGTGTGTGTGTTTGATCCTTTTTCTCTTGTCGTTACTACCACAGTGGCGGAACCCTCGGTTTCGTCTACTGGTAGTCCTTATATGGACGATTCATCAGAGGTTTCCCAATCCTCTGCTGAACCACAGCAGCCCATTGTTTCTGAGTTTCCCGACGGGGGACCGGTTCTTGGTGAGCAACCCTTTGGGGGACCAGTTGAGTTCAATTGGCCCTTTTCTGACCCTTTGTCTGAATTGAGATTAGGAGCTGATTTCCTTTCTCTCACATCGGGTTCGCCTTTTATAGCTGTTGTTTTTCCTCCTAGTCCTCGCCGTCTATTACGAGATCTAGCGGCAGGCTCAAACATGAGTGATTCTGGTGAGGAAGTTCCAACGTCCGATGAAGATTATCAGCTCTTCCCACGAAGATTATTTCCAAGAGACAACTCTGAACCAGCTGTTATGTCAACGTCCAGTCCCTTATTACCACCAAGGTACAGGTCCTTGGGTCAGATCATTTCCGCCGCAACCTCTATGGGAGTGTCAGCTCCTTCTACGAGGTCGGTTACTCCTTCATTAGGGGTGTCTCCTCGGACACCCGTCACTTCTGTACCCACTCGGCCCACTGTCTGCGTGGCCGCCTCTGCACCCGCTGTCACGGCACCCTCTACAAGAGCTATGCCGCCTCTTGAAGATGTTTATTTAGCGACTGCTATGCCGGAGAATATCTCTCCGGAGGAGTATCGGTTGTCCCTACAACAGCCAAACCCCGAGGTTTGACCATCCTCCCAAGATCCCAACCGCTCTTATTTTTCACACTATGCACAGGATGGTACACCCGTGTATGCTTTTCCAGATCAGTATGATGAGCACAGGGACATTTTACGTCTACCCGCTCCTGAGGCTCACCTCCATGCTCAAGGTTTACCTTATAACCAGGCTTATAACCTGCAAGGGCAACCTTTCCAAGGCCAACCTGGCTACCCTTATGACCCCCAGGGGCAGCCTGTGCAAGGCTATCCTGTAGGCCAACAAGGGCCATCGTACGGTCCGCAAGGACAGTACTACAACCCTTCCAGTCAACCTATGCAGCCTCAGCCGAGGTACCAACCGGGACCGGTCTACGGTCCTGGGGGGCAAATCCAGCCTTCTCAACCTATGCAACCGTAGTATTCTGTTGTTTCCAACGTTGCATATCAGTCGGCACCATCCTATGGTCCTGCTCCAGGTCAAACTGGTTACTAGCAACCACCTGGCTCTATTCCTCCACCAAGCCAACCAGCCCATCTAATACAACCTAGTGTTCCGCCTCCAGGCCAACCGGCCCATCCAGCACAACCTGGGGATCCTTTACAGCCAGGTCAACCTGCGCAACTAGAGCAGCCTGTCTATCCGGGTCAACCTGTTCACCCAGGGCAACCCGCTCAGCCGGGTCAACCTGTTCACTTAGGGTAGCCCGCTCATTCAATTAACCCTGCCCAGCAGCCGATTTATTCGATGCCGCAGCCAAATCAACAGCTGCGCCCTAGTTATCAAGCTCCGCAGGGGTCCACTTATCAACAGCCGACTCATCCTCAGGGCGGTTATTATCCTCATGGTCAATCTCAACCGAATCATAACCAGCCCCGAGGTTCTCAGTATTATCCTCATCAACCCGGTTATACCTATACTCAGCAACCAAATCCAAATGCTTCTTATTCTGGGCCGACATATAGTCAGGGTCCGTATTTTGGTTATCAAGCCCCACACACTGGTTACCAGCAGCCAAATCAGTCTGGTTATACGACCTACACCCCCTACAGTCAGAATCCTATGGGACAGAACCCATGGGGGCAAGGATATTCCCAACCAGCGTGGAGTACAGGTACCGGTCCTCATCCCGAGCCTGGCATGCCGGTCAATCCGCCATTGCCATTCCTGGCCACCTTGGAGTTGCCGGATGTTTCAAAATTGACCAATGATCCGATTTTGCATAATCCTTATTGGCCTCCGGTTCCTACCAAGATACCAGGTGATTGCCCCAAGTTTGAGGGTAAAGCTGGGGAGGACCCCCAAGCGCATGTGATGATGTATCATCTTTGGTGTTCGTCTAACTCTTGGGTCGATGATTCAATTCGTCTGCGCCTCTTCCAGCGCACTTTGACTGGAGCTGCTGCTAAGTGGTACATCGAGTTATCCCGTGGAATCTTCCAAGATTTCAATTCCTTAGCCATGGCTTTTCTGACGCACTTTCAGTTACCAGTTCGTTATGAAGCCGGGACACACCTCCTGACTTCTTTGAAGCAGGACAAAGCCACTCACATTTCTGATCACATTCATGAGTGGCAGCGTCGTCGTAGACTGATCAAGTTTCATATACCTGACCAGATACTAACTCACTAGTTCACCACCTCCTTCATGAACAAAATCGCCCAAGATATTGCGATGGGAGCGTGTGTGACGGAGGAACAAGCCATTGCGCGTGCCCAATATCTAGATCTTGTATATTCTCAATCTGGCACGCTTTATGATATCTTGCCTGATGCTCCACGGTCCGGAACCTCTAAGGCTCCACCTACCCCTGCGGTGGATGGTGTTATTGGTTCCGTGTCTCATAATTTGAAGAAATATTCGAATGGGAAGCAGAAGTCCAACTCATCCAACAATTCTACTCCTCCCACCCCTACAGATTATGGAAAAACTGCAGAGGTTAACACCGTTCAGGCCAATCCTATGGAGAAAACCTCCAAGGGGAAAAAGAAGGGCAAAGGTAAATCCAAATCCGACGCCCCAAAGCCAGAATCCAAATATCGTACTGAGGATGGTTCTCAACGTAAACCGAAGTACCCCTGCCTCATTTGTGAAGGAGACCATTATACCAAGGATTTTCCACGACGATCTGAAGTTAGTCAACTTCTCAAAGGTTCCAAAGGGACTCCGGCAGTTCTTAAAGAGCCATTCCCGTCTCAGCAGACCCAGATGGTTGAACAGCCTTCACCATCTGCACCATTTGGGTCCCAAGTTTTTATGATGAATGGTGTTGCACCTATCTCTTTCACCACGCGTTCGAAGGATTACAACGAATCACGGCAGGCACCGGGGAAGGCAGTTACGGATGGACCACCTCCCCCACCTGTCTCTGGTTCGTTGGAAATTGAGAAGCCTACTCTTGAACCTGTTGTGAAGCCACCTTCTAAAGGTGTTTTACGAATATCTTCTTATAATCCGAATGACCGTGCCACTCAACACTACAGTATTGTTGAGGATTTGGCACAGGCACCTTCTGCTATGTCTACACTAGAAATTCTTCAAATTTGTCCTTCGCAACGGAAGGCTTTATTTTCTGCAATCGGTGGCATTGATCCTGCCGATTCGAGCCTTCTCACCTTCGATTTAGAGAATTTCACCCCCCGACTTCCACATCAGATCGCTCTTGTTATTCAAGTCAGGATTAACGGTCTTAACATCCATAGGGCTGTTTTGGATGAAGGTGCCTCTACGTGCGTCATGTCGTCCGCTTGTTGGAAGGCCATTGGCTCTCTGGCCCTTTCATCATCTCCCAATGCCCTAGAGGCATTCGATGGTCGGGAATCCAAACCCCTGGGTGTTCTCGAAATTTTAGCGATCACTTTACAGGGGAAGACTGTCAACGTAGAAGTAGAAGTGGTTGACGCTAGGCTCAAATACAATATACTTCTCGGCTACAGCTGGACTCATTCCATGCTATGCGTTCCATCCACCGTTTTTCAACTTCTTAAGTTCCCTCATGAGGGAAAAATCATCACGGTGGATCAGTTGTCCTTCTTCACCTCCACCTCCGAGAACAACGTTCCATACATGGATCAGATCCCAAATCCCCCTTATAGTGTAGGACCTGGTCTCTTCAAGGACCCCGTCCTCATGGGTATTTTTCCCGCACCACCACCGCACACCGCTCAAGTTAACATGATTTCCAGATCTGATGACCCCTGGCTCATCCCTACACCTGAGTAGGTGTTTGAGTTTGGAGAATCAATGCCCTTGACTCCAGTAGATATTAGCTACTGTGAAATTGTTGCCGCATCTGATCCTCCACCTCCTCAGCATGCTCCTTTGAGCATGGCTCTAGATGTCTACTGTCAATCCCCCTGGCTTGGTCAGGCCGATTCACCTGATCCTATCAAAGAGACTTTTCCTTCTGATGAAGCCATTGTTGAAACAATGTCTCTTGAGGAGCTGCCTTGGAGCGATGGACATCATCATTCCTCTTTCATGCCTAGCTTGGGGGCAATGTCAGATTTTCTAGAGCGTTATGCATCTCAGGTTCCTACTCCTCCTCTCCAAACGCCCATTTTGACGCATGAGGTTCCTTTGGAGGGAAACCTGAGTAATATCACTCAAACCATCCCAATCAACATCTCCGTTAAATTAGGGATCATTGAGAACATACATGATCATCTCCCTCCTAAGCCTCCTCCTTGGAGCTCGTCGGAGCATAGTTCTTCCACTTGTGTCAAGCTCCTAAAACAATGAAACAAGATGCTACGAGGATAGTTCTTTTAAGTGTGTCAACCTCTTTAAAATAATGAAACACGAGCATGTTCAATTCGAGTTTTGATAGATTTAGTTCAAATCTCTTTTGTTTTCAACCTTCACTCCATTTCCTATGGACTGAAGCTTGGGGGGCATGCACCTCGAATTGAGACACCACGCTGGGGGGCATGCCCGTCGTGTGTGTACATAGGTGTGTGCTTTTCATTTGTGTACATGTGTGGTGTGGCTTGCGATGTAAACATCTTTCTTCTGATCGGGTCTTCCTGATTGTGCAAATTTCCATCAATCCGTTTGTTGGTTTCACGGATGGTGCCTCCCACAGTACCAGGAATCTGTCTTCGGCGGCCTGGGTAATCTACGATCCTGCTGGTGAGTTGGTCAACCTGAAAGGTGTGTGTCTAGGACGTACTACAAATAACATCGCAGAATATAGTTTTGTGTTAGAATTATTAGCTAAGGCTGTAAACCTCGGTATCCGTGAATTACTTGTGTATCTAGACTCGCAACTTGTAGTATTACAACTGAACACACACTATTCAGTAAGAAACCCATCCATTTTACGTCTGTATCTGCGTATTCATTTACTGGAAAGAAATTTTGACTATATTACATATCATCATATACCCAGGAATATGAATACATTAACTGATGTAGTAGCTAATTTGGTTCTAGATAGACATTTGCGCAATTTGTAAATCATCATCACATGTAAAAGGAAAATCCATCCAGAAATAGATATGTATATATATAGATATCGAATGTTTGCATAGTGTGCATCAAATTAAATCAAAAAATATACATGTTCATCTTAATACGTCTGAGATGACATGTCTCTCAAAAAATATGCACGATAAAAGCCCTAGGAGTCTAATCCGCATCGTGCTCATGATAACAAGTGACTGCACGCACTAAGCGTCTCAGAAGTCGGTGGAGGCGACTAGGCACTCCCACCGTGTGTCTCTGGTACGCCATCGGTACATCTGCCAGTCGGGCGTAGTCTGAGATCCCTTGGGAAATACCCTCGAGATTCTGGATCAACTCCCCCCTTCTGCACCCTCTGTCTGAGGATCAGGTGCGGGAAGAGTCCTCCGCGCAATAGGAGACATACCGACTGGTCTCTCTGGGCCCACGTTTGCATACATATAAGATGTGTCAGGAGAACATGTATTACCAAAAAAAAAATCATAAAACATAAAAATAAAAAAGAGAAGAGATCATACCCAACTCCTCGTCCCAATCATCTCTCTCCGGCAGTGGGAGATTTGGGTCTCCAGTGAAATCGGTTCCTGCATATGGCCAGTCTTCCACGACAATCAACTGACGCCGCAACCACCTAAAGAACTCTGACCTCCAGGACATCTGTTGGCCTCCTCCAATTTTCTGGGCATCAGTTCCGCCCAACGAGCCATTCTTGGCTCTCTTGGAATAGGCTCAGCTACTATGGCCCCTTGGCCCTGGAATATTAGCAGTCATTCCAGAATTAATGATACCAGGATGGAACCGTAGCCAAACTGTTTCAGTTTGGCTTGCTTACACTTTGTGAGATGTCTCTTGATATTTATTGTCACTGTTATGGCCCAGTCGAAAAATAAGGGACTCATGCACTCTGAGGCCAGTAAGATTTGGGCCTTTGTTGCCTCGTGCGGTGCATGCGATCCCGCGGCCCGCGTGATGGTATGAAGCACTACCTTGAGTGCTAGGTTAGGAATAGTATGGATGTCCACCTTTCCACTTCCTGATCCCAGTCGTGCCCCTCGGCACACTCATGCCATCACTTGCTCCATCTTCTCACCAGACAGTCTGCTCCCTGTCAATATGGGCACCGGAACTCTGCGTGATAGTCTGGTTATGAAGTATATGTTAGAAACCTCTAGTTCTAATACTTGGTCCCGCAACTTGAACACTTGTTCATGTTCGTCCCATATGTTGATCAGGTACTGTAGGAGCTTAGGCTAAGCTCGTAAGCAAGGTGTCAGGAAGAACTTCTTAAGCCCACAGTTCTTGAGGGCATTCATGCAAGTCTCATTCTCCATGGCCTGTTCATCCTCTTCCCCGTGCTCCCTCTCTTTCCACTCAATGACCATTCTGATCGGTTGCCTGCATTCACATGGTCAAAAAACTTCAATTAGACCTCTGTTATCCTTAAAAAATTCATGCAATTCATTCATTGTGTGGAAATTTCAAACGGAAAATTGGATTGCGCCGCTGGCGCGACTGTTTTCCTAACAGTTGCGC
This sequence comes from Pinus albicaulis, assembly GCA_034641835.2. Taxonomy (NCBI): domain Eukaryota; kingdom Viridiplantae; phylum Streptophyta; class Pinopsida; order Pinales; family Pinaceae; genus Pinus; species Pinus albicaulis. The sequence continues at coordinate 1,171,146,145 of CM076578.1, forward strand.
CAGTTGGTGCGGGCCCTTTGGAAATAAAACACCATTGGCGCGGGTCCGTGCCGGATACCCGCGCCAATGGGAGGAGCCCTAAAAATTCAAAAATTCCTCATGGAAGTCTGATATGCAATAAAAATTTATGAAAAATGGATTGAAATGGAATCTAAACGGTAGCCCGGATTGGTCGCAATCACCGTCAGAAGTTCGCACACAAAATGGACCACTGTTGCTCTTCGGTGAAGTAAATAGTAAAAAGTAATTTTATTTTTACCATTTGACATATTTATAACTTTTTGAACTCAAAATAGGTTTTGAAGGTTATTTTTTCTGAATATTTTAATATATTTTGTAAAAATTTGGTTTTACACTTGCTTTTTGTGCAGCAACAGGTTTTTTACGCGACTTAAACAGTGAAACGAGTTGTATTTTATACTTTTTCGGACTCGGTAAATACACAAAAAAGTCACTCTGGAGTCATCTTTTAGCTCTTTTCTGACTCTCTAAACATGAAAAGATTGCCCAGACCCTTGTCGTTTTGATCTCGTTAAAGTGGACACGAATCGACATCTACCCAGTATACGTTTACCCCTTTTTCGGGCTGGGATGGATTATTTACGAAAAAGGAATACCCTAGCCTATCGCGACTAGGAGTTTTTCTCAGATATTGTTTTCTACCTTTTCGGGTCCGAGGAACTATCTATGAAAAGGGACCGCTGGAGTTTACTTTTCTGCTATATTTTCAAACTCTCTAAATATGAAAAGACGCCAAGTTCTTCCTTTGTCAGACTCGTTAAACCCTGATGACATTGGATTCAATCGAAATGACGTTCTTCGAGTCGCACCTTCCTAGGGCTCGTTAAATGTACAAGGATGGACTTATATCACAAGAATACGCTATCCCCTTCAAGCTTGTTATAAAAAATAATTGGGGTACTCGCCAGAAATGGTGGGGGAAAAATGGAACCAGCATCATTGTCGTGTCGGCAGTATGTCGCTCTTGAACATGGCACTTGTCTGCATTCATGTCGGGTAGGGGACATCTCATCTCGTTCTTCACTTGCCTCCGTGGGTTTGGATAATCCCTTTTGACCTCTCATCTGCTCGTTGCCTCATCACCATGGCCTCTGATCCATTGATGTCAAATACTGCCAAAACCACTGTTGTGCCGTTATATGTTCAAGAGAAGTTGACCTCTGCAAAATATCAACCTCCCTCTGATTCTCATATGATCCTGATTCACAAAAAACATCATGTTCCTCTGTCTCGTGTCGATGATGTGGAAAACACTATGGCCCACCTTCGATCAAGATCACTTCCTGTCGACTCCAGCTCATTATCCGGGAAGCTGATCTAGAGACTCCCTTCTGGTACCTTGGAGCCTGCATGCCTCAATGGCAGGTTCTTCGCATTCGACGTGAGGTTTTCATCATTGACCTCCGATCGAGTGATTCTATGGGTGTTCGACGCCAGCTCATTGATTCACATGCCGTAGATTGTACCTATAGTACCTTGAGGGCCATTGTCATTATTGGTGGTTCCTCTCGCGTCTGTTAACAGCTTTCATCATTGGCTAGTAATCAAACGATGTTCTCGCATGTTCGACTTCAGCTCACCTATTCGCATGCTTGAACTTGTACTTTGTTCGGGTCGAGATGGAGCACAAGACCCTGGATTTTGTCTGTTGGAATCCAGGCTACGATTTTGTGGACTATTATTACATGACTCACTGATTGGATGGCTGCGACCATACCTGAGTCTATTTATCGATCCTCTCTAGATGGCTGCGTCCATGCCTTGGATCCCGATTATTGTATACTCTGTTATGGATGGTTGCGCCCATACCACACATATATATCATGTATCTAAGACATCAGTTGTACTTCGCTTCACAGGTTTTCCGATGGAAGTGTTTTCAGTCGGCATGTCCTCATAAAGCATTTCACCCCTCTCTCTCTCTCTCAGGCCTCATGCTTTAGGGGGCATCTGTTACACAGCAATTTTTCACCATCCCTACCATTCCCCGTCCCGCACATTGGAGGGCTCATTCCGTGACCTGTGAGCAGAGACAAGACTTGAAAATACTTTCATTGCATCCCTCTCAAGATGAGCTTTCATTTCCCTGAAGAATCTCCCTGCCAAAAACCCTAAAAATAGCTCTTTTTCCATTGGCGCGGTTCCACAGTTCAGCCCTCGCGCCAAGGGGGCAAATCCTCCAAAGAGGGAGCGCCAATTGGCGCTCTGTCATAGAGCCGCACCCGTGCCAACCATATTAAGAGGTGTTTTTTAAAAATAAATGGCAGAAGTTTCGTCCTAACAAATTCCTAGACTGATATCTATCTTGAGTTGGGAGGTTTGGCTACGGATTTCCATAGAGAGGAAGTGGTTTTCCACCTCTCATGGAAGCTTCCTTAATGATAGGGCCAATCCCATAATTATAGGGATCCCAACTCCCCTTCCTCCATCTATAAAAGCTTGCTCATCTCCTTGGAAAGCTAATCTCCAAGTTCCCAAGAGCTTTCACATCCTTATGCTGCAAGAGCCTTCTTGATTCCCTTAAGGCCAAATCCAAGCAAGGAGTCTATTGCCAAGTATCTGGAGAGAGAGGCTTGTCCCATCCTTGACAGGATTTATTGAGACATGTTTTGTTGACGACCCGCCAAAGGAGAGTGCTGCGTCGAAGCTATGGTTGAATTCTTCTTTTGACGCATTAGTGATAAGCGACTATTGGTTATGGTTCCACTCTTGTTCTTGATTATGTTCATGAGTTATGTTCTCTTCTACTGACATATAGTTGTATATGCTGGATTTTATGCTTGCATTTTTGTTGTTTCTTGCATGTGCAGGTGTTCAATCACAGAGATCGTGAGGATTGTGATCTGCCAGGGCAAAGGAACGGGAGCACCACCTCTTCTACAAATGATAGCGTTGGATTCCAGGTAAGCCTTCATCGCAAGTCGGTTTATTTGCAATTAGGAACCTGCACTGTAGCGTGTTTGATTGTTGTTAGACCCGATCTGGGCTAGTAGGGATCACCTCTGTCCGCAGAGGGGATTTACCTCTTCAACAGAAAGGCATTCGAATTGCAGAGGATTGTATCCTCACACACCTGCCTTTTGTTGATGACATAATTCTCTTTCTCAATGGATCTTTACATGACTCCACATTGGTAACATCAATCCTATTACTCATATATACTGCTACAAGAATGAAATGCAACAATAGAAAATCCACTATGACTTGTCATGGCTACTCCCCACACGAGGTCCACTTTGCGCAGCATAGATTTCCTTTTATTCCCACCAGATTTGAAGACAACTTGAAATACTTTGGTTTCTATCTTAAACACGTTAACTATAAAAATTTTGATTGGAACTGGTAAATCACCAAGATTGAAAAGATATTGAACAATTGGTGCCACCGTTGGCTCTCTAGGGCATGCAAGCTAGTAGTTATCAAGTTCGATTTCGAGGCCATTTCATTCTATTGGATGTCTCTGGCCTAGATACCAAAAGGCATTCTATATAGGATCTAGAAGATATGTCGCAAATTTATTTGGATCGAGGCTAAACAAAGTCACACATTTTCTTGGTCCAAATGGACGTGTATTGCCTTACCTAAGAGCTGGGGAGGATGGGGCATCAAAGATATTCTGAATTTTTATTTGGCACTTGCTGCTAATATTGGGTGGCAGATTCTCACTAGCAACAATATTTGGACCAAGGTTGTCATACTCAAATACATCCACCCCTGTAGAAATATTGAATGGCTCCGACAATTCCCTGCACACAAATCCAATTTCTCAACGATCTAGAGAGTTATTATGTGTTCCATCAATCACATTAGTAATGGCCTGGCCTGGAAGATCAATTCAGGTATGATGGCTCGCATTGGATGGGATCCTTGGATGAGATGCGGAAATGCTCACATCCTTCCACCTTCTCTCATCGATACTCTCAACCGAGCTAGTATTCACACACTGAATCAAATTGCTAACAAAGGTCAATCTACCATATTCACCTAAGGTTTATCTGTATTTACACCTTCATCCACAATGGGAGGCGGCCTTGACTACATATTTGGATGCCTTAAAGGAATCTCATGTTATAATAATAGACCGTGAGGATGAACTCATCTAGACCATTTCTAAACATGGAAAATACACTCCAAAAGATGGGTACCTACACATCTATAGTCCACATTGGCCTCCAACTCTTCTCCCTTGGTGGCATACTCTCTAGAAATTAAAAGGTCCTACTAAAGCTAGGCTTCTCGTGTGGTGCATATTTTCTGATAAAATTTCTACGGGGGCTAATCTCTAATTGTGCTCACAAATTGGGCCCAACAAATGCTTCCTCTATGTTGTTGTCATTGAAGACATCGTGCACCTATTCCTCAACTATCCATCCATTGATGAACTTTGGCGTCTCATCTTCACCTCCCTCAACCACTATCTCCACTGGGAGGGACCGATTGTATCTGTTGCATGGGAGACTTAGTGGCTATTTTCTAATCCCCACAAGATTCATAACTTTCCCCTACCAGTTTGTTGGGGCATTTGGATTGCCCACAATCAGACCATCTTCCACAACTCTCCACTCAATTGGACCTCATCTGTTGGCCATATTATCTCCATCTGTTATATGATTCTGGATGACCCCCCACCTCCCACTCCCCGTGCTATCACCCCTGAACATATTGATCACACTCTACCCTTGGAATATTTTCATGGCTCTGCGCAACTAAATGGTTGTGACGGTGGATTACTTCTACATCTAACTCCTCTACATTTCTACAAATTCAAGATCGATCTTGGGCGTGGCACTAATAATTTTGCTGAACTTTCCTGCCTACTTGTTCTTCTACAATTTTCCATCACTAAAAACTGCTATAATCTTCAGATCTTTGGCGATTCCAAAATTATCATTGATTGGTTCAACCTTCACACATCCTGTCATGTGCACACACCCCAAAGAATATTGGATGAATTAATTCAACTAAAAACACATTTTGATTTCATCTCATGTCAACATGTTTACAGGGAAAGGAACGTGATTTCCGATCTCCTATCCAAGTACGCGGCGCACCTACTGAGAGATCATATGGAGATACAGGAGCAGAACTATCATGCATTTTATCAGTATTTTCATCGTCCTTTTGATCCTGATCAAGGGATTGGGTGAGATTCATGCCAGAAGCATCACTTGACTTATTTTTGGCTACTTTATCATTTTTTGAACACAGACTGTTATGTTAATATTATTGCCATACATGGTATGTATCTATTTGTACATTTAGCATATGTATTTATTTTTGCTATCATGATACAGCTTTATTGTTGATATGAATATGCTTTCTGCATATACAAAATGTAACTTTTATTTCATATTAATAGAAGTTACAATTTTTCCTGTGGAAAAAGAAATTTATTGGATGAAAATATTTTATTCTTACTCTAGATGTCAAGGAAAATTTTCAAATCATATCCTTCTGATCAGGAAGAATATCAACTTATAGAAGAGGAACCGGGAATTCTCTTTTTCCCATGTCCTCCTCGCTTTGATGTTTTGTATGTTGGACATAGACCAATCATTGAATCAAAAGATCATCTTGAGAATGAAGAACTCATATTCCTTTCACATCTCTCATTCGATGGTGATTCATCTACCTCTGTCAATCAACCATCTTCAAATCTTTATATTCCCCTTATTGAACTTCCACCCGTCAATCAAGGTGATTCTTAGGATGATCATGGCCCTTATGATTTTATTCTCTCTAAATTATATGGTAATGATCATTTAATTAATCTTGATGAACCTTTATTCCCACATGAATATTTGGATTTATTGAAGTTTCAAAAGGAGTCTGACACAATTATCGAAGATTTTCTTTCAGGTATATATCCTTTCGATCAAGAAGATGGCATGATTATCATTGAATAATTTTTCACTAGTATTGAACATCTAGCTTATGTTGAATCCTCTTTTGATAAACCATTGACCATGTTGTCTCAGAATTTAGAATCAAGCCAGGTGAGTAAGGAACTTCAACCAAGGTTGATGGTTATGTTAGTTCCCTGTCACTATGGTGATGTTTTTTATTTCGGTAATTTTTTTAGTTTCCTACACAACTTATTCATTGATATCAGTAGAGGGGATGATGATGCCTTCCTGAGGGATGCTTATTTTATTCACTTAAAAAATTTCAACCCTCGGGGAAGGAGATTTAATGTGACTATTGATCTTCCACCTCTTCATCCCATTACAATAAAATATCAAATGTGAAATAAATTTTTCACATCACCCATCGAATAATCTCATGTGCACGACAACTTATATTGTGGTCAACTTTGCGATATGGAATATGACATGGATTTGTCCTTGTATGTACTTTCTTCTATATCTTTCCCTAAAGTTTCTTCCATGATCTTCTTGTTGATTCATTAGAAAAATATTTTTAGTTTGGGCCCATGTCTCATGGCTTGCACTTGGATATGTGTCATCGAGTCATATATGGTCGTAGGCCTAGTATATATTGTTGTTATGAAGCTCCCCATGTGGTAGAATGGTCTAGTGTAATACATTGATGTGTTTGCACCTCCTGTTTCATTTGGTCAGTGCAGATAATAGCACGATTCCTCTTGTTCATTGCACTATTTTTCATTTTTACTTTACATGATCATATATTTCGTTCTAAAGGTCGGGATCAGCTTCTATGGCTGCATTGAAAATTCCACTTTACATGATCCGGCCTTGAATTATTTAGTTTAGGTTAGGCTAGGTTGCATGTAGTTAGATGCATTACATTTTCTTTTCATATTTCATGTTATGGTTTTACTCTTTCGGTTTGATTAGTATTTGAATAAATCGGTTTTATATTTGAGATGGCTTAGCTAATATTTTTTGCAAGGAAAGTTGCAGCCGCCCGTAGACATTGTCTTATATGTCACCCTCTTCCTTGATTTGGTTTACATCTTTCAATTCAGTTATTTTCTGATGGAAAATACGATCCTTCAACTGATAAACTGTAAGTAAACCATCAAAACATGTATCTATTTGTGTATTCTCATTCCCACGCTCTATCCTGTTATAAAGGGTGTGTTCTTGCTTATCTATTTGTGTAGAATAAGATAAGGGAAAAACTCTTATTGATTAAAGCATCATAGTTATAAAACCTATCTCTGAAGGAACAACATCTTATGCTCTCAATAAGTCAGGATCCCTCTTTCACTTGTGAAAATAATAAGTGCCTATGCACAGTCTTATGAAATAATAAATAAATAAATAAAGGGGTGAAAGAAGGGAAAGGTTGCATGTGCAGGGAGGTGAAGCAAGTGACTTCTTCAAGGTACTATCTAGGTAGTGAAGCAACGTTTGTGTTCCTGAAGCGACTTCGTTGGGGTATTGTCCAAGCCTGTTAGAAGCGAAGAAATTCAAAATATGTAAAACTTACACTCTTATTTTTTTTATTTCTTCTTACTATATTACCCTTACTTATGTGGATAGGATATTGATGTGGCTTCTTTAAATTTTGTGGTACACTAATTTTGTGGTACACTAAGTAGTGGAATTGGGAAGGTTATATCTTTAACTGGGTAGATTAGGGAGTTGAAGGTAACTCATTGATTGAATCAATACTTCCTAGAGAAATGAGGCTATGTGCTTACAACAAATCCATTTCAGAGAAGTTTGGGTCCTCCCAGTGTGTTGCCAATGTTGTCACTGCAATAACAACCCTCCAAAAAAATTTCCCATGTCAATTTTGGAGCCTACGATAACTGTTGTTTCAAGCCCCCATGTTTCATCATGTGGTTTCATTTGATATTTGTGTTTTTACTCCTAATTTTGTATCCTCCTAAGTCTATGTTTCTCAAATATTGTCACTTAACCATTAGAAGTGTGCAAGTTAGTAATTTGTGGTTAGGTGAGCTCACGATATTTTCTAGACTTAGAAACTTGCCTTATAGCCAGGCACACACTCAAAAAGCACACAAAAGTGGGAAAAATCAAGCAAAAGCACAAAAATATCTCACAAAATCAAAGAGCACACTCAAATTTGACAAAGGCTTTCTCTTGAAGAAAATGCACTTCTTCAAGCCAAAGGTATGGACCATATTTGGGCACACTCCTTCAGGTTGAGCAAGTGCACCCTACCTGCGCACACTCCTTCATGATGAATACTTGTACCCTGTCTAGTTTCATGCATGATCCAACTTGTTGCATGAGGGCACACTCCTAGAAAATAGGAATCACCTTAACTTACCCTTAAATAACTATTTCATGTAACGACAAGTGGCACCCATGCATGGATCTGTTTTGCATGTTGATCTCTTTAAATAAACTCATCTAATCATTCTTTCACCATAATTTTCTCTGAGTTCACATCTGGAGAATTATCAAGAAGACTTTCATCAATCAGTGCAACAAGTAAGTTTGCATGATCAAATATTTACTACTTTTCATGATTTCACTGTCAAATATTGCTTTGTTTGTTGGTGAGTTTTTGTTTTGCGGTGTGTTTGCTAGAATTTTGGTTGGATATTCATCTTGCAAGTGTTCATTTACTATCACATGCAATAAATGTTTCACATTATTGAAGCTTTTCATCTTCCACGATGCATGCGACAACAACTATAAAGCCTTGTAGATCATTCTTCTCCTCATCTTAGCATCTAATTTTTCTTTATGTACTATTTTTTGGGCTCTTTTCAGGCAGAGCATACTTCCTGAGATTGATGCTCCTTCATTCTTGAAAATTGTGCCATGTTCAACCCAATTTTATTCATATGCGCATGGGCGTATCATGAAGGCATGGAGATTTTCCCTTCATCCTTTCGGAGTGCTAAAGTGTGCACTCTTTGACTTAGGGCACATGGGTGCATCACAAAGGCACAAAGCCTCATCATTCAGCCCTTCAACGTGCAAAAGTGCACCCTCCTTTGTCTTGGGCGCATATGTGCACTTTGAAGACCTGAAGCTCCCTTTTCCTCACCTTTTGTCTCTTCAGAGTGCGAAAGTGCGCCCTCCTTGTCTCCCAGGGTGCATGGGAACATAGGAAAGACCTTAAGCCACTTTTTCTCATTCCTTCGACTCTTTAAGGTGCTACAGTAAACCCTAGCCAAATTTTTCCTATTTCTTGAGTGCATTAGCACACCATGAAGCCATGAATGACCATGCATGTCCCTTCGAGCTTTAAATGTGTGCCCTCCTAGTTTACATGTGTGTTTTTTATTGCATTCAAGTTATTTTTGGATTTTATTCATATTTTTTCATGCTCTATCATCCATGTTGACTCTTTGAACGTGATTTAAAAAAAAAAAATTGCATAGTTATTTGTTTTAAGTTTATCTTATCGCTATGAGTGTGATTCCATAAATAGGTATATGTGCTACAAGTTTTACCATTGTTTCTTCATCTATTGGATACACACTTCCACGTAAAGTATCCTATAAATAAGTTTCAGGAGCAAGTGCTAATGATCCACTTGAAGTGGAAAAGTACAACATTCCTATATATGTAGACACTCAATGTTTTATTGACAAGACTACAAAGGTTACCTGGAGCAAGATCTACAACACATTCGTGCAGGAAACATTTCTTGAGGACTTAGAAGATTTGCATGCATATATCAACATCAAGAAGTCTAGGACACACAGGATCACATGTAGATACTGATTCATGCGATGCGCATAAGTTGTTGAATGGATAATCACACACATGGATGAATGTCACCTTGTGTTATGCGGTGAGAGTGGCAGTCACCTCACCACCTATTATGCTGAGGAAATGCAGACATATTATAATATTCTCAAGCCCAATGAATATGAAAACGATGTCTTTTACACAATATTGGCTACCCTCGACATGACGGATGTTATCAATAAATGGTGTCAAGAACCTGCCAAGTTTTTCCAGCGCCCATCAATAGTCTATCTGACAAAGATCTCAAGAGACGTATATCATTATTTTACAGTTATGTATTGTCGGATTTTTTGGGGTGAGAACGTTGAGGTATTCCAAGAGAATTGGATATATACGCTCAATTTTGTGATGAAAAATGGAAATGGTTTTAATTGGGAAAATATATTATCATACGAATTACAACAACATGTGGCGCAGGTCAAAGCATATTTGCAAGCAAATAAAGCTCCAAATTTTTACATGTATGCATATCTCCTAGATTGTATCTATGCATGATATTTGTTCCCAAATATATATTGGAACTGGAATCCTAAATAGAAGTTCCCATTTTATGTTCATTACAGAGTGTAATCAAAAGGAAGCTTCAGAGGCGTGTACGACAAATTGGACGAACACTTACTTGCAGTGATATTTCTTCCAATATTTGAGACTGATCTACCATGCATGATAGTTCAAGTGAAATATTCACTTCAAGATATTTTGGATTGGTTTTAAGCTCCCAAGGTAACTTACATCATATGTTTCGGATGTCAAAAATACCCTTATCTTATGTTGCAATATGTGAAAGACAAGGTGGTCATGTAGGAGATGGCAAATCAATTGGATAAGGGATTGTTGAGAACCATTCATACCTAGAGGAAGAAATCCTCTTGGCCTATATTTCCATTAAGGATCAGATTATATGAAGTGAAGAGTCATAATACATTAGTAGTCGAAACTGAAAATTTGAGCCACCTACACTTCACCACCAAATACTTCCATGTGTATAATCCAAAGTGTATTGTCAGGCAACATTGTGAAAGGATCGTGCATAATACAAGGTATTCATCAATATGTTGACTAGAGGATGAAAAGATAAAGAAATAGTACTATGCTATAATGAATACACATCTAGAAATGGATATCAGTTCACCTCATGACCCTATAGCTCAAGACCTGCAGGAGTATAAATAGGAGAAGGAGGAGGAAACAACACCTCAATTAAAGAGGTTAGCTCTCGGGAAAAGGATTAAGTACTCATCAGGTGAGAGCAGCAGAAAATGAAAGTCCAATATTTTAAATAGTGTAGCTACACAAATAGAGCCAGAGATGAGAGAAGGGGAAGAAGAAGAGGAAGAAGAGGAGAGTAGGAAGCAGGATGAGTTGTTTAAGAAGAAACTAGTAGTAGAAGAAGAGAGGAGATAGATAGAGGAAGAATAGAAGAGGTAGTCTCAGTAGGAGGAAGCAACACAAAGGTTGGAAGAAGAAAAATTGACTCATGAACTAGAGGAGGAGAATTATTAGGAAGAAGACACCATCCAGCTCGTGGATGATGATCCCGGTACTCTGAGTGAACAACCACTCATAGGAGGACATATTCCATTCGGCGATATGGGTATTACACCTCCTCCAACGGATAGATTCATGGATGTATGTATCATAATGTTTGATCAGTTGAAGAAGAGTATCACACAGAAAAGGCACAGATACTACACAAGGGATCTTCAAAACCCAGTCTCAGTAGCAACAAAAAATTTGATCACCTCCAACACTAGAAGAAATTTACGGGAAGTTATGGTGAAAAATGTTGCATTCACTACACCAACACAAGAGAACTCAGAGTATTTGCTCAATGAGAATTCCATGTTGAGAAGAGAATTGGTTGTGATGAAACAAAACGTAAAGCATCTTGTAGTTTAGAACCAATGGATGTCATCACAGAACTTTAGTACCATAGAATGACAGTCGGAAATGCTAGAAGAGATAGGACCAATGGTGGATACCATCGCATCATTATACGATGAGATGATACTTATACAACAGGTCATGGCTCCTCTCATTGTAATTTAAAAGAATGCACAAGAATTAGTGAAACTCGTGAAGATAACAACCATAGCATTGGACCAGATGCAAGAGTGGACTGCCAAATATCCATATGCTCTGTAACACTTGGAAAAGAAAGATAAGATCTTCGCAAAAATAGATAGAGTGAAATTGAGACTCCACCTACATAAGTACTCACATCTTGGAGCATAGTCAGTTAATACCATGGTTTCATACAACCAACTTCATAATGGGTTTGATTCTCTTACATAGAAGCACAGGATGCCTGCCAACGGTTCTCTTGAAGCAATTAGAGGTAGGGAGGTCATATTTTAGGAGATGAGGGATTACATTGAACAAATAAATAAATTAATAGAAAAGGAAGGCTTGGAAGTGACTAAGGATGTTATTCAGTAGTATTCCTTTGCACCTGTTAAAGTGCACATGAATCTCTCATGGTTGTGGAATTATTTACAGTCGATCTCCAAGAAAATATTTTCAGAGGCATCGGAGGTGAGGGTGCGCTACAAAGGAGACTTGCCAAATCAGATCAAAGTCATCGCAAAGGGGTCCAGAGCATGGAACACCTACATCACAGATTAACTCCATGAAGAATCACATGATCTATCCATTTGAAAATATTTTTCTTTTAATGATTTTATCTTATTAGGCCACTGTCTCATGTGTAAATTGTCTTTTGTAGTAAATTATATGTAATGAAGTCCAAGGGACAAATGTGGAAAATTAAAATCCACACTTTTGAATGTAATGATTCATATTAGAATATTAATAGCTATAGAAGTCAAAGAGTCATGGGAATCTCAAGAGTCATTGTATTTGTTAAAATATCTCCTCATAACTCAAGCAAAAGGCCTTTTGACTAGGCTTTTGTCGGGATTTTGGAGGCCTAGCCTTGGATTCTCTTGCACTACATAAGAGATAGATTATTCTTTGGAGATGCAAGTTGTGGCTTCGTCTTCCACAATTGGATATAGTGTTTCACTCCTCTAACATTTTTCTTGGGATCTTACACTTATAATCAGAAGCACAATGAGTATGTATTCCTTCACACATCTATAAGTATATAGTTGGACTATTCTAGTTATGTGTACAGTATATGTTTCTTTATTTACGTGCTAATTCAATGAGATATTCCATTGCTTGGTTGTGGATGTTATTGAATTAATTTTTTTATGCTTTAATGATTATTTTTTATTTTGTGGACTAATTTGTAGGTACATAATAAGCCCTTATCTTTACCCATGGTTCACCCTTTAGGATAGTACTATTAATTTTCTAACCGGTGGCTTATTTCCTTCACAATCTATGGAATTATCCCTCGTACAGCTTACACTAAGTGTTTCACAAATCTCACATCCTTGCTAACCCAAAGAGGCGTTGTGTTCTCTTATGTTCGATTGTAAGCAATGCATTTTATTGGAAAACTAATCCAATTGTGCTTTGATCTAGTGGATCAGTAAAATGCTAAAAATTCGAAGTGTTCGAAAGTGCTAAAAAATGGTGCCAAAATTAATATATCATCGCCTTGAACCCAATGCAACTCGTTTCACTCAAAACTGATATTGTATGCTCCTAATATCACATTCTGGCCATTTTCTCAAACAGCTAAAATTTATGTAATTGGCTTGCAAGTACATCTATTCAGCAGTCTATATGCTAACTAGGCAGGTGACTTGGAAAATTAACTGTGTATATTAGGGCCAGTGGTTGGTTGACAAGTGTCTCATTCTAGTTCGCTCATGGATGGTGGTTTGTGATTGGTTGATTCGATTTTGGTATGGGCCAATGGTGGAGGGCCATGTGGGCCAATTTTTGGTTGCCACGTGGCCTCCTAATTTCATTGTGAAATTTGGTATGGGTCGTATTAGGCTTGGCAAGGTTCGAATGTTGGACCTTCTAACTGGCAACACAGTGCTCCACCATTCCATCACAAGTATTACTTACCATACTTAGTGTGTAACTTCTTTATAAGGTTTAACGGGTTGCACATTGGGGGTCAAGGCCGGGGTTACCCCTAGCCCCCAGTCCACCCAAACCCAAGAAACCGCATTTTAAGGCACCCAGGGGCACAGGTTAACCCTGACCCCAAAGCACATATTACATGCCAACACCGCGTATCAACATATATGCAAACCATAGTCAAACAGGTAGTCAGTTGGAACCGACGGTTCCAAAACCCAACCAACATATTACTACAGTTATAGCCATGACCCATTGCACAGTTCAAACCTCTAGCGTAACCACGGGTCATTACCATAGTTCTGGAGTATGGGTTATGGTTTAAATTGGCACGGAGTTTGAAAATTAACCCCCGACGGTTAAAAACCTCACCATGGTAGGAAGCACAAGTTAAAGGATTATGCGGGGAATTCAAGCCCAACCTGGGTTCAATTTAACGTAACCACGACCACACCCTTGGTCACACTGTTGGCGGGTTTTTTTGAACTGGACCAAAATCAATGGCACCAAATAATCCACTTGGCCCCAATCTATTGGTTCGTGGGGGTTACCGCACAAGTTAATGAGGTGACAATTTGCACCCGAATGACACAAATCTCAATGATGCAGGGTGAAATTTTCACTCCACGACGCCAATATTTGTGGAAAATGTAGCATGGATAACAAGTGGGTGCGAAATGTAGGACAGCTAGTAGGAAAATTTTTCTGGAGCAGAACTCAATCATTTTTTGACCTTTTTTAGTGCAAAAAGAGCCCAGCTAGGGGTTTTTTACTATTCTAGAGCCATTGTAGACAATATTTTTGCATTATGGGCACTACAAGTTTATGTAAACACATATTTTTTAGCATAATGAAAGAGGCCCAACATTGGAAGCTGGACTAGGAAATGTAGCCCAAGATGGGTGAACTCCTTCATCATTTGTTGTCTAATGTTTCTGTTATGGTATTATTGCCTCTGCTATTTGCTGCAAAACTAAGTTTAAAATCATCATATATGTGTTAATGTAACTTACATAATTTCATAAAAGCCCCAAAAATTTCACTTGCAAATTTCATCAAAAACCTTCAAGTTTTCATACACATATTAGTTTGGTATCAAAGCTTTCGTTATTTGGTTATATTGAGGGTTTAATTCTATTGCAAGTGTTTCTGATGCTTACAAGGTTGAAGCTCAAAAGAGGAGAAGGAAAACTTGGGGGAGCCAGTCCTCAAGCTAGTTCAAGGAGAGAACATTTTCCATAATATCAACCACAAGTTTCACCAAAGGCCTCACCAGTCATGGCACATGAAGGAGATTCTACAATATGACTAAGGATGAGAAGGATTTTAGGAAAGCATTTTTTTACATGAGTGAGACGGTGAAAGTTCTTTATTAGGAGAGGAATTCAAGGTTTTAAGGTGAGAGCTCAAATCCTCCAAAGGGAAATGGATTAAATGAAGGCAAACCTCCAAAAGGAAATGGAGGGAATGTTGATAAACCACCTCTAAATCCAACTTTCTGCTCACCTTCATTTTCACCATCATCGTCTTCTACATCAACCCCTTCAAAAACACCTCCACATTCTTTAAAGGGTCATGGTAAAACTCCACTTTTAAAACTTGACATAAAGTTTGAATTTCCTATGTATAATAGAGAGGTAGATGCTGATAAATTAGATAATTGGGTTCGTAAAATTGAAGTGTATTGCAGGATACAAAGGATCAAGGATGATGAGACCAAGATTCAACTTGCTTCATTAAGGTTCGAAAGTAAAGCACTCATTTCATGGGAATCCAAAACACAAGAGGACATCAAGAAAAGAGGTAAGATCATAACTTCTTGGAATGATTTTGTGGCTGCATTAAGAAGAAAGTTGTATCCTCTAGCATATATGCATAAAACTATCATGGATTGGTAAAACTTTAGATACTTAGGTCAAAGTGAAAATTTATACCCAAGAGTTTAGAAGTAGAGCATTGATTTTGGGTGTAGATTTATCCTCTCAAGACAATTTACTCAAATGCATTATAGGTTTACATAGCTACTAGAGACACACAATTCTCATGTTTAACCCTAAAAATTTAGATGAGGTTTGTGTACAACCAACACATATAGAAGCAAGAGGGAAGAATGTTTTTGATGAAACAATTGAGAACTCGTTTAAGTGTGGAGACAAAGGAAAGGGGAAGTTCAAAGGAAAAGGAAAGAAGAATTATTCCATCAAGAAGGAGAGATAAAAACTCACATGTAAACATTGTTCCAAAGAAGGCCATGGGGAAGACCACTATTGGAAACTTCATCCTGAGATGATACTCAAAAATTTTAACAAGAAGAAGAAATAAATGGTTGTTTCAACTATACAACGAGACTTAGGTTTTGATTCTGGGGATGAAACGAAGATCATGCCCATGGGATTGAAAGGTAAGGACTCCATGTCAAGTACTAGTTCTTCAAATATTCTCAATGAAACTCAATATGAAAAAACAAGAATAGAGCTTTTCCACATTAGAGTTATTTCAAAACATACCAATATATATACAATGTTTTATATTGGATCATGGGAAAACCTCATTTCAAAAGACATTGTCGAGAAATTGAATTTATAATCCATTCCTCATCCTAATTCTTATCCTTTAGGTTGGGTATGTGAGAATGCAAAATTGCAAGTGACAAAGAAATGAATACTTATATTTTCCATCACTACAAACTTCCTTGATTAGGTATAATTTGATGTAGTTTCACTTGACATATGTGGTATTGTTTTGGGAAGCCCATATCTATATGATAGGAGAGCCATTTTTCATTGCCATGAAAACAAATATCATTTGTTTGATAATGGGATTGAGTACATTGTTAGAGCACATAGCAAGAAATTTAGTTTATTTCTTGTGAATGTTGGACAAATGAAGAGGCTTGCTAATGCTAGTCAAAATTTTGCATTTTTAATGTTCAAACACAAATATGTCGAGGAATCTAAAGCCTTTCAAGGATATGAATCAATTTTAAAATATTATTTTCATTGAGGTTGCTAATCCATGTGATAAGTTGTTTCAGGAGTCTAACATGTTGCCTCCTAAAAGAGGAAAACAACATGAAGTGAAATTGCAGCAGGATTGATCATTGTTGAACATTGGTATGAAAAAGATGCTAGTGTTAAAGAATATGGGAATTAAAAAATAGATGTAAAAGATATTTGAAAAATAGGACATTGGTTCTAAGAATTATTCCTATGGGTTTCATAATATTTTGGATTTGAAGAAGGATGGTGCATGGAGATGGCGATCGCATTTGGTAAATATTCAAGCCAAGTGCAAGGCTAGACGTGATAAGCATTGTTATGACGACAGTTTTCAAGGTGAAGTGAGATTGAAATTAAATATGTCTCCTTTGATTAAAAATCAAGGAGGGAATGTTCAAATTCCTTCAAGGGAAGTTTTCTTTTCTGAAAATCTTGAAAATTTACAGCAAGATATCGTCTTTTACAAAAAAACAAGGACTTCAAAACAAGGGAAAGTGAAGTACCTTCATGAGAATCTCAAAGCGACAAATCCAAGCAAAGCTAAATGTATTGAGATTGGAAGGGTGAGGGAACTATACCCTCATCTGTTTGTTGACTGAAAGTGAACCTTTGGAGGTCCAAAATATTCCAGTGGGGAGGAATGATCCAGGGGATCAGTAAAATGCTCAAAATTCAAATTGTTTGAAAGTGCTCAAAACCAATTCCAAAATTAATATCTCGTTGCCCTAAATCCAACATAACTTGTTACACTCAAAACCCATATCGTGTGCTCCCGATATCGCGTTCTGAATGTTTTCTCAAATAGCCAAATTTTTTGTAATTGGGTTGTAGGTACGCCTAGAACACTGTTGCCGATGAAATAGGGAACCACATTGTTACCTACTTTTTTTTGGTAGCATAAAAAGCACCCGATTTTGAAAAGTGGTGATGCAGAATCACCTTCTTCTTTTTTTAGCACATTTTTGACACTCTAATATTTTTATTTATGAAGTATGAATATTTTTTTTAAAATGTTAGTGATTTTCATGCTAATTTTGAAACGTATTGATGCAGCATCAACTTTTTTTTTTAGAGCAATGATTTTCATGCTAATTTTGAAACGTATTGATGCAGCATCAACCTTTTTTTTTTAGAGTGGTGATTTTCATGTTGGTAATAAAACACAAAACTTAGATAAAAAATATATATATAAAAACAATAAAAAAACCAATAAAAATGTAAAAAAAAACAAAATTAACTCGTAAAAATAAAAAATTTAAACAAAAATAAATAAATAAAACAAAAATATTCGAAAATTATATCAAAAGAAATGACAAAATTTGAAAAAAAAACACATAATTTAAAGAAAAAAAACAAAAATTAACCCAAAAAAAAAAAAAATTAAACCAAAAACATTTTTTTCTAAATTCTTAAAAAAAAACCATATAATTAAAAAAAAATTAAAATAGAAAATTTAAAAAAAAAATTACAAAATTAAAATTTAGATAAAATAAAATAAAATACAAAAAAGAAAAAATTAAATTTAAAAATTTAAATTAAAATAATAATAATAATAAGAAAACAAAAATACAAATTTTAAAATTAACAAAAAAAAACAAATTATAAATAAATAAATAAATAAATTGAAAATTGAAAAAGAAAATTAAAAATTAAAAAAAATTAAAAAAAAAAATTAAAAAAAAAAAAAAAAAAAACTATTATTAAAAAACGAAAAAAATGAAAAAAACCACCTACAAATAATTAAAAAACAAATATCCATAAATTTACTACTTTTTTTTTAAATGAAACAATTTATAAATTTTAAAAATGAAAAACTAAATAAACTTAAAGATTTTTAAAAAATTAAAATTAAAATTAAAATTTAATAAATTTAACAAATAAATTTTAAATTTTAAAAAGCAATTAATCTAAAATATTAAATTTAAAAACAAAATTAAAAATAAAAAATAAAACAAATTAAATTTTAAAAAAAAATTGAATTAAAAATAAAAATAAAAATAAAAAATGATCGTGGTGGTGCCGCCAATCGGCCTCCCGCCCAAGTGGCGGCGGAGGTCGGCCTCCGCCGCTACCTGGGCGGGAGGCCGATTCCGGGAATCGCCCTCCCGCCGCATGAGGCGATTCCGGGAATCGCCCTCCCGCCGCAGAAGGCCAATTCCGGGAATTGCCCTCCCGCGGCGGGAGTCCGATTCTGGGAATCGCCCTCCCGCGACGGGAGGCCGATTCCGAGAATCGCCCTTCCGTTGCAGGAGGTCGATTCCGGGAATCGCCCTCCCACAACGGGAGGTCGATTCCGAGGATCGCCCTCCCGCCGCGGGAGGCCGATTCCAAGAATCGCCCTCCCGCGGCAAGAGGTCGATTCCGGGAATCTCCCTTCCGCGTTGCGGGAAGGCGATTCCCGGAATCGGCCTCAGGGCGATTCTCGAAATCGGCCTCAGAGCGATTCCTGGAATCGGCCTCAAGGTGATTCCCAGAATCGGCCTCTCGCTGCGGGAGGGCGATTCCTGGAATCGGCCTCCCACACAGCGGCCGACCTCTACTGCCACCTAGGTGGGAGGCTGATTGGCGGCGTCACCACGATCAAAAAATTCTTTTCTTTTTATTTTTTATTCTTTTAATTTTTATTTTTTTTTATTTTTATTTTTAATTCAAAAAATTTAATTTTTATATTTGAAATTTAATTTGTTTTAATTTTTTTTGTTTTTTTTAATTTCATTCATTTTTTTTGTTTTTAATTTTTTTTTTTCTAAATTTTGTTAATAATTTTTATTAAATTTTATATTTTTTTTTAATTTAATTGATTTTTTTTATTTTTTCATTTTTTTTTTTATTATTAAATTTTATGTTTAGTTTTTTCATTTAATTTTTTAAAATTTAGTAAATTTTGTATTTTTTTTTAAATTTATTTGAATTTAATATTTTTTTTTTATTTTTTTATTTTTTTATTATTATTTTTTTAATTACATAAAATTTTTATATATTTTTTTATTTCAATTAAAATTGTGTATTTAAAATTATATATATATATATATATATATATATATATATATATATATATATATATTAATTAAACTTAATATTTTTAAATTAATTCGTTTTTTATCTTAATTTTTATTTAATATATTTTTTTTAATTTATTTTTTTCAATTTTTCAATTTTAATTGATTTTTAAAGTTTTTTAACTTTTTTTTTTTTTCTAAATTGAGCTAATTCTATTTATGTAGAAGTAAAAGTACAAAACTGCCGCAGTTCAGCTGCGTTAGCCTGAAACTGGGCCTGAAAGTCAAGCATAGTTCTGAAAAAAAGTTGCCCATATAGGGAAACTAGCTCTGTAATAGCAGTCTCACTGCCCTTGTGTAGGGAAACCGGTGGAATAGTAATAATTGTTATGAGATAGTAACAAAAAGCTAGCACTAGCATTAACGAAAACCAGTAAGCTGCTATGTATTGTAGAAAACTAGCATCGCTACAAAAATAAACAAGTTCAAAGACCATACTGCGCCACGTCATTGCTGGGTCAGCTGGAGTTGGCGGGAGAAGGTTGTTCCTCCACTATTGGGCAACCGAAGTAGTCCTCAGGATCATCCACGTCAGCTTCCCGATTGTGAGCCATAGCGTCCTGTTCAGCAGTAGTTTCCACCTGCAAGGGAGAGAGACCACGGGGGGAATTGGCTATGGCATCAGGCTTGGCTAAGTCTTCTCGAGGTGAAGCAGCAGAAGTGGAGCGAGGCGCGACAGAGGCAGGATGGGGGTCGAGAGAAGCGGGGGTGGAGACAGTCCAAGAAGGAGAGCTGATAGTGGCATCCTCTCGCAGAGTTATGGTGATGAAGGCAGTAATTGAAGGGCGATTGAAGGCGCTATCAAACCTCAGCTCCGCTCTCTGAGTGGTTTGGCGGATGAAATGGCTGCTAGCGGGCGGAGGAGCGTGAGGGGTGGAGAGAGGGGGGGCTTCAGGCGGAAGGGAGGCAGGCGGCCGACCATGAACAGAATCGAAAGGAATTTCAGAGGCAAGTCTGCTGGAAGAGGGGTGCTCCCCGACTGAGCATCCGCGCGTGCCTCCTCAACGGGCTGTCATGCGCTGCCTGAGTCGAGGCATGGCGGGCTCGGCGTCGAGAGGCTCTTGAGCCTGGAGAGAAGCTGACGCAACAGAAGAGCCGGGAATGAACTGAGGCACACCAAAAAGATGCAGAGCGACAGACGGGTTGGAAAAATGCTAAGGGAGAGCGGTCGCACCAGGACAAAACTTGTTGTTGGAGAAGTGCACACCAGGTAAGAATTCAATGCAGCTATAGAGCGAACAGCGCCGGCCTGTGACTGTGCGAGCGCTTGGCTCAGCACAGTGGACAGGGCACGCACCGGCCAAGGGCACCATACAGACGCGGAGAGATTCGGAAAGTTCGTCGAGCAGAGAGTCAAGCAGAGAGTCGGTTTCCATAATGCAAAGACCAGGCGAACCAGAGCTAATGAAGCGCCAGCTCGGGGAAGCATTAATGCTAATTGCAGGCGTAATGAAGGCGCATTTAATCGCGCCGTGGAGAGCCATGTGGCCACCACGCGCATTGTGCGTTGGGGAATGGCCACCACGCGCGCCAGTTGTCCCCATGGGACTATCAAGCATCCGCATCCGGAGAAGTTTTTTAACTTTTTATTTTAACAATGTTTTTTTTTTTTTTCTTTATATTTAAAATTTATTTTTTATTTCAAAATTTATTTGTTTATTCATTTATCTATTAAAATTTAATATTTTTTTTTTTAATTTAATTTGTTATTTTAATATTAACATTTTTTTTAAATTTAATAAAACCTAATATATATATTTTTAATTTAAGTTCATATATATATTTTTTATTTTTTATAATTTAAATTTAATTTATTTTTTAAAATCTATTTGTTTTTTTTTAATTTAATATTTTTATTGTATTTTATTTTTTATTTTTTATTTTTAATTAATTTTTCCTTTTTTTACTTTTAATTTTAGTAGTGTTTTTTTTTTTTTTTTAAGTTTTAAATTTATTAAAATTTAATATATTTCTTTAAATTTAAATTTTTTTTTTAATTTAATAAACATTTTTTTTCTTTTTTAAATTTAATTTCCATATTTTATTTTTTATAATTTCTTTCTTTTTTTAACTTGTTTTTCTTTTTAATTTAATGTTTTTATTTTGTTTTTATTTTTATTTTTTTATTTCTATATATTTTGAACTTTTAATCTTTAATTTTTTTTATTTTTTATTTTTTTTCTTAAATTTTAGGTTTTTTTAATGTTTGAATTAAAATTTTTATTTAGTTTTTATTTTTATTTTTTTATTCCTATATATTTTTAAATTTTAAGCTGTAAAATGTTTTTATTTTTTAAATTTATTTTTTTTCTTAAATTTTAGGTTTTTTTTAATGTTTGAATTTTAAAAATTAAAAAATGTTATTTCTATTTTTAAAAATGTCAAAAATATGACAATTTTTTTTTTTTTAATTCCAGCATCAACTGGTTTTGTTTTGAGGGTGTTTTTTCAATCCTTTTCTCAAGAAACAATTTTGTTTTAGCATAATTTTATAAAATGTTGAAATTTGACCTTCAAAAAAAACCAAGTGCGTTCTGGAATACACTTTTTTTGTTTTTGTAGTGTTTTTTGATGTTTTTTGAGTCTTTTTGGGCCAGAGTTCCCGTTTTGAGGTCAGGTTACCTATTTCATCGGTAACAGTGTTCTAGTCAGCAGTTTATACGCTGACTAGGCAGGTGAATGGGTAGATTGACTGTGTATATTCGGGTCTGTGGTTGGTTGACAAGTGTCTCATTCTGGTTCACCCGTGGATGGTGGTTTGTGATTGGTTGATTCGATTTTGGTATGGGTCAATGGTGGAGGGCCTTTTAATGAGGCGACAATTTGCACCCGCACTTACGTGAATCTCGTTGGTACAGAGAGAAATTGTCACGGAAAATGTGGGATGGATAATAGGTTGGTGCGAAATGTAGGACAGTTAGCAAGAAAAATGTTCTAGAGCATAACTCAATCAGTTTTTGACCTTTTTGAGAGAAGAAAGAGCCCAGTTAGGGGTTTTTTACTATTCTAGAGCCATTGGAGACAGTGTTTTTGAATTCTAAGCAATGCTAATTTATGTAAACACATATTTTTTAGCATAATAAAAGAGACCCAACATTGGAAGTTGGACCAGGAGATGAAGCCCAGGAGGGGTGAACTACATCATTTGTTGTCTTAAGTTTATGTTATGATATTATTGTCTATGTTATTTGCTACAAAGCTGAGTTCAAAATCATCATTTATGTGTTAATGTAACTTACATAATTGCATAAAAACCCTAAAAAAATAATAACTTCATCAAAAACCTTCAAGTTTTCATATACAGATCATGGTTGAGCTGTATGATCGGATGGGACTCCTACACCAAACGTTGTGAGTTCTAGTTGGGACTTTACATCGGAGATATCACCTTGAAATGTTGATCGAATCTAGCTCTGTCAACATAAGGCCACCAAAGCCTCATTTCATTGTTAATAAAGAAAATAGTTTGCTTCCTACCAAGTCTCATTTGTTTTTGTTTATATTTTTCTATATGCATGGTAGTTTATCTTTTCTCCATTATGAAAACTTGTTCTTATTTGAAACTAATCCTAAAATATATTGTTATTTTGTAGTATGATAGTTATACCTCACAATATGGTGAATTTTTTCTATTCATTTGGAAAAATTACACAAATAGATTGGTGGCTCATATTTGGATTCTTACCTTCTATTTCTATTTCCTTGGTTTCTTGGAGACCTCTTTATCACTTTTGTTGTGTTGCAAGTGACCATTATAGCCTTTCCGTGCTCTTGGATCATCATTTTTCACTCTATTTATAAACTATATTTTCTTATTTTCATACACATCATGTTCACACGACTCACAAAGAAATAATCACATAGACTTCTAGTTTTAATTTTATGTGATCCATGTATCTATGGGTCACTTACTCATATGAATCTAATTTTTGTAAAGTTTTGTTATATTTTTTAATATGTTATTTAAGTGACATTACAACTTTATTTACATGCATCTACTCATTTGTAGAGTCTAGCTTTTGATTCATTCTTGCAAAGTACATATCTCTCCTAGATGGGTAAAATGGATAAAAAGAACTATAATTTATTTCCTTTTCCACAAGGATGGCCATTTAGAAATAATTTGAATTGGTTATTTAAATTCGTGTTTATTACTCATAGCACTAGAAGTGAGTCATTATGTCAAAGTATGATCTCCACCTTATACCTTGTGCGATGTAGGTGGATCAAAAATGCATAAATTCTCCTCCATTACCTTTGCTTTAGATTGTGCAAACACAGGGTTATTATGAAGAAGAGTAACACACCCACACATGCACATGTGTTATTTTCTACAAGGTTTCCATTTACATATATTATTGAAAGGACAAGGATCCCACGATATACACACATTCCAATTTCACATATGTGATGGTTCAACTTTCACTTACACGTAACCCACTCGCACACACCAAGTCCCTAAGGTGCCCTTTGAAGATTATTCTCTCCTCCTTGTGCTCATAAGTGATCTAGGGGGGTAAAAAAATAAAAGGTACTCTCAAGAACTTGTTCAAATCACACCTTAATTCAATGAGTTGGACCATTGTCCCAACTGAAACCATCTTCAAAAGAAACTTTAATAACCTACTAAATTCCTTTATGAGGAGGCCAAAAAAAATTATTCCACATTAGTATTTTGGTGGAGGTATCCAGATAACTCCCCATAATAACTTTTTATTGTAGACATAAAATTTTGAGCTTGAAAATCCTTCACAATCCACTATTTAAAATGCTAGGGGAATAGAGAAACTTTTGAAGGGGGTAATGCTTAAACCATATATTTTATGAACCTCCTTGAGTCTCTCAACTCTTGTTCAAGGTTCCAAATCTATTTTTGACACCTAGAAACTGAGATTCCTTTACCCGCATTGCATGAAGGTATCGTAGTGACCAAATCCTAGGACATCTACCTTATAGGTGGTAGTCATGGGAAGTTCTTGCACATGAGTTGGACATTGAGTGGATAGTGGGAATATTTCCAGCACTTTTTAGACATTCCCCTAGTACCCTCTAGGGAAATTGACTCATTCACACCTTTATTAGATTTCTTCCAGTGGATTCATGCTCCACTATTGAAAGCTATCATCAGGCCTAATTACATTTTATAGGAAGAACACTAGGTATTGTAGGATATCAAGATCTTACATTTTTTTATTTTTTCACATCATTACGTGAAAAAATTTCATCTAATCAAAACATTATACTTTATAAACTAGAAAAAAAATCATATTATGTCATCCATTGTACTTCAAAAGTTTTTAGTTTGTGTTTTTTCTTCGATTAGACCAAGTTTTATTTGTTGTGATTTTAGCCCTCATCACTCAAAATTCACACATTTCATTTCAAGTCAAGAAATATAGGGGACCATTCAGCACCCCAGTTCTTTTGATGCCTTATTGGATCCCACTAATTTTTCGAGGTGTTTTTGGTATTGGTGTTTCAACATCTCAATCTACCCCTTATCATTCACCCTTGAACACCACCTTACTAGGCTCAACTATGTTAGGGGAAAATTATTGGCACCAACCCACCCATATTGAGCCTCCTTTATATTAATATTGTATGTACAAATGAAACATAATACATATATAAACATAAACATAGAGATGTAGCATAAATAAATCCTCATTTCATTAAGATCAAATAACTGAAAGATGTTCACAAGCATAATGGAAATAAACTAGCTCGGGCAATGTTAGCTTATATCTAAGAAGATATGTGGAATCCACATGCATCTGAACTATGTTACAATGAGGCTGGAGGACCTTTATATTATTGAATAACAAATGGAAACCCTAAACAACCAAAACCCTAACCTCGGGAGATGGAACAATAAGAGTTTGTGGGCCCCGTTGGGGTTAGTTGGGTAGCCAACTTCCCAGGGTCTTAACTTCGTCATATTATCTCTATTTGGTGCGTACGATACCTCATTTGAAATATCTCTTCAATTAATATAGGATTTGTGGAAGACCCCTTATTATGGCTATGGGCCTGTTGTGGACCTCAAAAAATGTTGTTTATGGGGTCAAAACACCTCCGAAATTTCAAGACCCGAAAAACTACTAAAAATAGTAAATGTTCATATAAGTGATGAAACTGACTGGAGGTATAGGTGTAATATGTAGGTGGACACCAATATCCACCTAGATCATTCCTCCCCCCTTAGGAAGAAATGGTCCCAATTGCGTGCAGAGCCTCCATGAGGTGAGGAAATTTCTAGTGAACCACTTGCCTTGGTCAAGGTGTTGGCATGCTTTGACAACTCGATATAGTTGGATCCTATGTTAGTAAGTTTTCTTGATCTATGTGTCCATGATCCTGTAAGTTTTGTCATGTTTTATGTAGCTTGGGTTGACCTCTGTTGGTCTCAATTTCTCAGCAACATCGAATGTGTCCAACAATGGGGGAAAGTATGGTCGTAGTCAGTCCACATTGAATACTGGGTGCAAGCCAAGGAACAGTGGAATGTTGAGCTCAAAGGAATTTTCTGCTGCAACCTTGGTGATGGCTTACGTGCCATATCGGAGTGGCGGAAGCTTGTACTGGGGCCAAGCGAGGCATTATTTCTGCAAATATAACCAAACTTTGTCACCCACCTGGAACTTATTTGGCACCTGATGTTGATCATGACACTACTTGTACTTAACATTGGATATGTTCAATATGTCATGGACTTTATCGCAGATGTGTTGAATGTTCTAAATGAAGTTTTTAGCCCTATCATATTTTAACTGGACATGAGTCGAATCTACCTGAGTAGCAGCAAATTGTATGGCCATATCAATGGGACATAGTGGTTGCAATCCCAACCCCACCTGAAAGGGGTTGTGGCCAATTAATCTATGGAGAGATATGTTATGGCTATGTTGTACATGGGGGAGGCTTTCATCCCATGTGTGTGGATTCTTCGAGTTTTACATGTGCATAATGTGCATGATCATCTTATTGACAATCCATGTTTGGCCATGAATTTGGGGGTGGAAGGTCGTGGACTTAGAAAGCTTGGTATCCATAATTGACCAGAGGCTTAACCAAAATGTACTCAAGAACATGATGTCCCAATATGAGAAAATGGACTGTGGTATCCCAAAGTGTACCCAAACTTGTTCGAAGAAGAGCTTAGCAGCAGCTTCCATTGTGATACTCTTCTTGTAGGCCGCCAAAATGTCCATATTAGATAATTTCTCAACGACCACGAAAACACAGTCTTTGCCATGCTTAGTGGAAGGAAGGCCCGACATGTAATACATAGATATGGATTCCCAAGGCTGAATATGAGTATATAGGCCTTGCTTCTTGATTTTTGATTTGGAAACGGCACAGGCATTGTAATATCTTATGTACTTCCCAACATCGTGTCAAAGGTTCGGCCAATAAAAATATTTATACAGCACTGCCAATGTTTTCACTACTCTGAAATGTCCAGCAACCCGGTTGTGGTGTCTCTCTCAAATCATCTTGGCACACTCTCTTAAAGGAACATAAAGGTGTCCCAGGTGGCATAATAGTGTGCCCTCGAGGTGAAAATCTGGAGCTTTCTTGCCTTCTAGGAGCATCTAGTATGTGTTGCCGAATTCTGGATCACGCTTGTAAAGATGTGGCCATTTGGAAGTCTTGGGTCCACAAGAGTTGATTACAGTGGTCATCACTATGACCAGTGGTCAGCTGGGGAAGTCTGCAACATTATTATTGTTTCCCTTCTTGTAATTTATGTTCAAATGGAACTGTTGCAGGTATGTGGACCATTTCTGATGGCGATTGTTGTTAAATTTCCTTGTGCCTGTATGAACTACAGGGGTTAGTGGTCTTTGTGGATGATTTTTTCCTTCCCCATAATGTAATGCTTCCATTATCAATAGGCCTACACAATGAAATACATATCTTTTTCATAGGTGGGATACTTTCGAACTGTGTCTGAAAGTGTCTCACTGTGATATGCCACCAGATCCCCCTGCTAAGTAAGAATTGTCTCGATAACATAGTCAGAGGCATCTGTCTCAATCTAAAATGGTCACTGCAGGTCTGGTAATGTGATTATTGGTGGACAGCATAGGTAATGCTTCAACTTAGAAAATTCCTTCTATTGGGATTCAGACTAGAAGAAATTTTCTTTCGCTCTGCCCTTGGTGACTTGACTCAAAGGCCAAGTGATATGAGTGAAACCCAGAAAGCTGCGTAGCTCTTTTAGAGTGGTTGGGATTGTACAATCTCGAATAACTTGTATTTTGGCTGGGTCCACACAAAAACCACGCTCATCAATTATGTACCCCAAATATTGAAAATGGGTAATACCAAAAGTGCATTTCTCCAAATAGGCACCCAACTTGTGTTGACCCAATATTTGGAGGACTTGTCGAACATGGTGTAGCTGCTCTTCCCAACTCTGGTTGAAGATCAAGATTTCATCCAAATACACTACCACAAATGAGTTTTTGAAGGGCCGAAATATGTCATCCATCAACCTCATGAAGATTGTGGGGGGATTCGTCAACCCAAAAGGCATGACAAGTCATTCAAAAAGGCCCTCATTGGATTTGAAGGCGGTCTTCGACACAATAGAGGGTTCGATTGGCACCTGGCGATAGCCGGAATTCAAATCAATCTTGCTGAAATATTTGGCCCCCTTGAGCTGGTCCAGAGGGTCATCAATCTGTGGGATTGGATACCTATTCTAGATACTGATCTTATTCAACACTCGATAATCAATACAGAGTCTCTAGGTGTCGTCTCTCTTATGTACCAACATGTTTGGGCTCCCACAGGGTGATGAACTTGGCCTGATGTGCCCTTTCTACAACAACTCCTGAATTTTCCTCTTAATTTCATTGTTCTCCATAAAAGAGCATCGGTATAATAGTTCGTTGGATAGCGACGCACCCGGGGTCAGATCGATGGAGTGCTAGAAAAAAAAGTGCAGGAATACCCCTATGGGTGAGATGAAGATGTCCCTTACTCCTCCACAACCTTTTCCATCTACTAATATCGTGCGGAGGAGCCATGTCTGGAGGTTGTGGATGTGGTCATAGTCTTCTTCTTTCGCTGATGGAAAATCATAAGTAGCACAAATTTCTCAGTCTAGGAAATGATCTTACTGCATTGCTTCCCAGATATCAAAGAGATGGCAATGGGAGGTGCTACCTATGGTATCTCGTATAACTTATTGCCAAAATAAATAATAACAGTGTGAGGCCTAGACTCATACATAACATGTTGCTTCCAAAAGTATCATTTGCCTAATAATATGACACAAAATTTAAGAGGAGTAACATCACAAAGTACCTCATCTATGAAGGGTTGGATGTTCTAGGGAAGGCGACATTGCTGGATGACGCAGAGATATCATCCTTGGTGAATCCACCCGATGGTGTACAACTGTGGGTGTGGTGTAGTCAATAGGCCCAACTGCTTCACGACGCTTCTCAAATGAGGTTCTTTTGGTTTCCGTTGTCAACAATGAACTGCAGTGGAGAACCCTTCACCCACATCTATGAGTGGAAGATTCGCTCCCCCTCCTCTAGATCTTTGAGCTCAATATTCTAGATCTTGGTGGTGGCAACAGCAGTATTGGGATTCGCATCAATAATATACTTCCATTTTTCATTCCCGTTGTTGAGTTATGACTCAGATTCAAAACATGCATCTGATTTGGAAGCCTTTAGCTTAGCCACCAGTGACTGCTTGGCTCGACACTCACTTGTGTTGTGACTGGGCTCTTATGGAACTCACAGCATTTCCCTATGTCCTTATTTGTCTTCATCACAAAATATGTAGCCATGAATATGCCATAGATTAAGGAGGAATTAATCATTAAGGTATGATATTTTTAATTAATCTATGCCTAATTGGGATACATTTATGTCATCATCCCAAATTCTCTCTACCCTCAACCTTTTAATCAAGTGAAACCTAGGACTTCAAAACTTATCGATGGAATTATTAGTGCTATGACACACTTCAACCCTTATGGAATCCCTCCCCTTTCATATGGAAAAAATCATTTTGGGAATCATTACAATTTTATTTCTTTGTACCCAAACATTGATGTAACCCAATGCACTTCTATTAATATGATACACCCTCCTTCCATGAAAATAGTATGGGAGGATTATCCTAGCCAATTAGGAACCCAAAATCCACCTCATACCATGGTAGCTCCTTCACCTCATACACTCCAAATGGAAATAAACCTCATGGAAACCCATTTTACCCTTTCCAACCCACCACTAAATGATATTGCTCCATAGCAACAGGTGGGGACCAATTTTGTTCAACCTTCACCTATTCAATAACAGTGGTTGTTATCACACCAAATATGATCAACAAGCTAAAATTTCTAGGATTACTGAAATACACCTTCGTAGTATGGGTTTCTCATGTTAAAACCCACTTTTACAACATTATCCCATGAAAATAGCTTAAGAAACCACTTTTCCTAAGTCATTTTCATTAAAATAACTTAAGGAACCAATTTTTGTAAGTTATTTATCCATACTTGAAGTCCTAAACCCTTTTACATATTTTTACTCGTATATTTAGCCAAAAAAACAAACTATTAATAAAAAATCAAAGTTGTTTAGATCATGATTTGGTGAAATAATTATATTTTATTATTTGGACCATAATAATCTTAACTATTATATTGCTATATTAAAGGTGAGATGTTTTTTTTTCCTTTTCACCTTTGACCTCTCATCTTTTGAGCTCCCAACCTTTTTTAGCTCTTATTTTCCATTTCTTATCTTTGAAATAAAACCAATTATTTAGCCACCACACTTGCTTTTAACCATACATTAAGAGAATGGTCACCATACACATACTCAATATTGTCAAAGGACTCTCCCTTGGAGGAGGTGAAAGGAAACCGCATTGTCTCCAAAACCACTCTTAGGTGATATAATAAAGCTTTTACATGGGTTATTGGTGTTATCTATTGATGTTTTTTATCCCTTTATTTTAATGCATTTTTTATTTCTTAATAGAACAAATAATCTAATAGATATAGCTCTTTTAATAAAGTGTTTATTATTTAAGCCATATTTTTTGTCTATGCTCTACTTACAACCACTAGGTTTGTATTTTCTACTAGAATTTGTTGTAGAAACAAAAATCAACAATCAATCGAGTAGTTTAACATGGAAATTCCTTCTTCTTAATTGAATAATGGAAAAAATAAGTTGAATGTTAAGCAAAAGGCCAACTAAGGCCAAGGTTCAATCCCCAAAACCAAAACACCTAATCTAGGGAAATGGCCCATAATGACAATCAAAACCAAAATGTTGGTAATAACAGTGAACCAAAACAAGGGGATAACAATGGGTTACACACCAACTTCCCTTGTGCATTGCACGGAAAATTTTGGCATTACACCCATAATTTCACTTAAATTTATAATTAAAAATGCATGAAAGAAGCTATGTATCATCCTAGTTCATCTCCCTTCCCCCACGCCCACATGGGACATATGATGCCACCTCAAAAACTCCACTTTAGTGGCCAAAGGAACTTCATGCTCCTTTCCCCCAACAAGGGCTTGTCACCACTCAATAGGAGACTAGTCCTTATAAATAGAATGCTATCATGTACATGTCAGTAGGTCCAACTCACCCTAAACATCCAACACAATGGTACATCTACATGAACTCTATAAACATTCTCTTGTAGACTCAAAAACACTAGTGCATAATGCCTCTAGGACACCAATTTGGCCACTTTGGATACCACCCCACCAAAAACTGACATGCCTTTAATGATCCCAACTCCTAGTGGTCACCCTACTCCTAGAGTTCCAAACGTGCCTCTAAGATGTACTATGCATAACCCTCATGCAATAGTTGCACATAGTTGCAACATCATTGATGACCTATCATAATCTATTGCAACCATGTCTACACTTGAGGTATTACATACTTCCCCTTTCAAAGGAAAACATTTCTTTTAGCATTGGGGGGGATTTACGTTGTTTATTATCTTCTTTATCACATTTGATATAAATATTTATGAGCAAAAAATCTGTTTTTTAGTTTATTTCAAGATCCCGATAAGAATTCACAACAACACCATCCATCGGTGCATTGTAGATGAAGGATCATCTGCCTCTGTTATGTCAAAAACCATGTGGCATAAGTTAGGCTCCTCTGAGCTAACTCCTTCTTCCATCATCTTTTCAACATATGATAGTTATCCTTCCCAAATATTGGTCCTCCACCAAAGCATCCCCATCAAGCTAGTAGGCAAGACGACAATAATTGACGTTGAGGTTATTGATGCTATACTAGCTTACAATATCCATTTTGGTAGGAGGTATATGTATACCATGAAGGTTATGGCTTCCTCGATATTTTGAATAGTGAGATTCCCCCATAACAGGTAACTTATAACTATCAACCAATTAATACATTATGAGCCACAACCCTCACCCATGGCTAAAAATTCCCTCCCCCTAGTTACAGATCAACAAAGGTTTCCTCATAATTGAAGTTGGACATAGAGTTTTCAAATACTTATCCCTTATTATTACATATATAAGATAAGCACCACTTATCTCATGCTTTGACATGGCCCTATTATGCACTATTCCATCAACTCTTAAGGATCCCCCACCTTTCGCAACTATTATCCAGTCAATTTTGCTATAGGATCAGTCACATCATTCAACATCCTTTAACTTAGACTCCCTTCTATTATTACCCTTAAGAACCATGATATATCATGTGAGTGTTATGCTTACCCTGTAAAAAGTGGTATTAGCCATCATACTATGGTACTTAAAACCCCCTATCACTATCCCAATTCCTTCCTCCATGTCCAACTACTTTCCACAACTAGTCTCATCTCCTATTAAACCCATGCCAATAGAGACTAGTAGCTTAGTTTAGTGTGATCCAAAAGCCATAGAGAGTACTAAGAAACATATTGGGGGGGATAAAAAGAAAGAAAGTGACAACAATCCAACCACTCCCTTAGTCCCCCCTCCTTGCACCCTTTTTTATGCTCAAGGACACTTAACCAATATATGTTTAATGCTTCTACAATTATATAAACTCCTTCATACTCCATGAGCAACACCTTTGTTACCTATCCCACAATTAGTTGGCACCTTTTTTGGTGCAACTACTCTTCTCTTCAATAAGACATTACATACCAACCATCCTTGTGTCATATTCTCTACATACATCCATTACACTCATCGTTGTCCCAGTCTGCCACAATTTCAAGACACATTTCCTATAGTCCATCAAATGACTCCCCTAACTCAAAAACCAACATCTCAACCAACCTCAAACATCACTCCAAATGTATCCATTATTTAATATGTCTCCACCTTAGTGAACTCATAAAATAGTTTCTGTTGCACACTTTACAAGAAATATGACCATTTCACATCATTTTCCAATGATCATTGAAAATTGCATCCAAAATATGACAAATATGCAACACAGGGTCAAGGTTGAACAACTTTGGACATCCATTATGCAGTCTCTTAGCATTGTGGCCAACCCCCAAGGCTCATCTCATTCACCTCAACACGAGATGGATATCCCTTCTACCCTTGTTGTCATTCTTACACCAATTACATACTTGTAATTACCAACTTCCCAACCTAAGTCCCTTATTATTCCATGGAAATAAATTCCCCCTCTGTTATATCATCATTTATCACCTCTATATACTTTATGATCTATGTATTGGCCTTGGGCAGCCCTTTCCATTCACACTTAGTCATTTTCTTAAAAAAACAATATTTTCATTAGGGGAATTTTCAGGTCTAAAATGGGCCTCCTAAGGAAATTATAAAATAACAGTGGAAATAATAAAATAAGATTTGATTACATAATCAAATTTTAGAGGGAAAAAAAAAAACTACTTTTTCAACTCGTATTTTGAACTTATCGCCCTAAGTTTTTACTCAAATTTCAAGCAGGAATATTTGTTGGATGCAAAATTTAATTCCCCATCCAAGGAGTACCCATGTTGCATACTTTTGATGGAATCTCCTACATTAAAATAATAAATACATGAAAAACGTGATTGTGATCACGTTTTTTCATGTATTTATCATTTTTCATGTAGCAGGGTCTATCAAAAGTATGCAACATGGGTACTCCTCGGATGCAGAATTAAATTTTTCATCCAACGAGTACTTCCGCTCGAAATTTGAGTAAATCCTTAGGGAGATAATTTGAAAATACAAGTTGAAAAAGTAGTTTTATTATTTTATTATTTTTTAATCATTTTACTTTTTTACTCCAAAAATGGTGAATCATCCCCCATGGTTCACATCATCATCTTGAATCCTATTGGTTCTCATAAAGTTTATTTTCATTGTACATTTTTCTTAGGAGGCCCATTTTGGACCTCAAAAATCCCCTAATGTGAATTCCATACCCGACTCTACCTTGTCAAAAACGTGTGCAGTCGCAGGTCCACTCATATTTGACCCACGTACATAATTTAAAATATAAAAAAAATATAAAACTCCCTATTATTTGGGCAGGGTTTACGGGTTACATCGGAAGCCCACCTCCAGGAGCCCGTGGCCAAACTGTTTCCCAATTGAAAAAATTGTTTTTACGAAGTATAAATACACCTCATGGGGAATTCCTAAAGGAGGAGAGAGATAGGTATTAATACTATAGCCTGTTTAGTGCAGATCAAGTCTGATTATCCCTGTGCCTCCTGCACTTTCCAGGTTCAGGAAACCCTTGTTTCATTCTTTGAGATGTTCACCTCCTTTATGTGACATCCTTGTGCACCTTTATGGAAGACGATTGTTGAGGCTTGGGCTGGACGGATCCAGAGGACGGTTTCGCTTGGAATCGTGGTTGATTTCAGGTGATATTTCTCCACATCTTTTACATACATAAATAAAAAATATCTATCCCATTCCTGATGTCATGATCTTTTAGGATTTTTATACATGTTAATGATCTTATAATTTTTAATTTCATGTTATCTTCTATAAGCTTATATGATCTAACCACTGACATTTAGGATATATATGTTGTACAACTATTCTATGTGATTTTTTCTTGAGTGAGTTCCAGGTCTTGAAGCATGTGGAGAGGTAGAGGGTTTGAACCCTGCGGGAATGACCTCAAACGTAGGACATACGGGTAAGGTAATTTCTCCCAAGTTTACTAGTTAAGCATTAGGACCTTTAGTTTGATTGCTTCTTGTTGTCATATGACTTTCGCTTTGTTAGGTCCCTCAACCCAGACCTTAGGGTAGTTTCACTTGAAATAGAATTGGTGACTCCGTTGGGGATTACATCTGTGTAATTCCTAGTTCGAGTTGTTTTCTCTGGATTTGGGTTCCCTGATTGATCTGATCACTTTCCCAGCCTTATTGGTCTTTATCCATCTAGGAAAAGTCCTGATCTTCTAGATCAGGATTGGATTTTTTATTTTTTATTTGCTTCCTATTTTATACGCAAATTCTACTGCACACAATCGTGTATATACTCATTTTGGTCCAAACAAACACGAGTATACGTGAGTTTCCTTAGACACAGTCGCGTATGCGTGCTGGTTGTACACTTCCAATCTGTGTATGGTTAGTTTCAAATGAAAATTTAATTTTTGGATTACTATAAGGTATTTTTTCCTATTCTTGGCCACTGATGTAGAACCTTTGATGTGTCTAGATAGTGTTTATGTCTATTGTGTATGAATTTCTCTCTTTCTTGCTTGAAAGCCTAGTCAACCAAGGGTTTACCTTGCTTGGTGAAGTTTCAGTTTTGGCTTTTGCATCAAGACTTATTTCTGAGGTTCTTGGTTTTTCTGACATTTTAGAACAGTGAGTTTATGTTGGTTTGCTCATGCTTGGCCTTTTCATTGCTTCACTTTTTGGCTTTTGGCTTGCTCGCTTGCTTGGTTTTCTTAGTTTCTTGAGATGATATTTTCTGGAAAATCTTGAAGTTGTCTTCTTGGTTTCTTGAATTTTTTGTAATTGATGGAGTTTTATAATGTTGTTTCAAGTCATTTTCTTGATTTATTTACTTCATTCCATTTATTAAGTCTTGTCATGAAAGTGACATGGTTTTCTTAAGGAATTTGAAGTCTCTTGTTTGCTCAATTTGTTGATTTGAAGTCTTTGGTAGTTTGTGCTTTCCTGAAAGAGATTTTGTTTTTTCCTTAAAACGTAGAACCTGAGTAGAAATATCTTTCATCAAAGAAAAATTTTCATATGCATGTAACAGGTTTCCATTGACTTCT
Organism: Pinus albicaulis; assembly: GCA_034641835.2. Lineage (NCBI taxonomy): Eukaryota > Viridiplantae > Streptophyta > Pinopsida > Pinales > Pinaceae > Pinus > Pinus albicaulis. The sequence goes on from CM076578.1 coordinate 1,171,182,144, forward strand.
CTTTTGCGTCAAAAAATCACAAGTTGCATTCTCCATTTTCCCCTGACTTAAAAAGAACATCAATTAAAATCAAGTGCATAATTTAAAATGAACTATAACTTTTGAATTGCCATTAATAGACACCAACTAGTCTAGGTCACTAGGGCCTTGGAATAGGTGAGTGGAGACTTAACTCTCCAAGGCCACTCAAAATTTCAAACATAGAAGTTGATTAATGAGTGAAATATGGCCTCGTTAAGTGGATTGGGAAATATCTCCTCCAGAGAGTCATGCGCAAGGGAAAGTGAAGGCAGACAAGAGAGATACTCCCTCTCCTATTTTCTGGATCCTGACCAAAGACCATTCTGCCCGGCTGTCGATACGAATTGGTGTCCATAGTTTCTATTTCTAGGTATCACATAGGTGACTACAGGAGGGAATACCCGTGGTACTTGAGGCATATGTTGCATCACTCTCATTAGTACTTATGGAGGGTGCCCTTGCGAAGCTTGGGTACTTGCACTGGAAAAGGCTTTTGTTAGGAGGTCAACGTAATTTTTTATGTTACCTTCGCTAGTAGGCCTAGGGCGTAATTACCCCAGACTATTCTTGGAAGGTACTTATTTTTGCTTTCTTGTATTTTGGTGTCCAGTCCAAATAACCTGGAGTGTAAATACCTAAGAGTTTCTTGATTGCTAAATCTTATGGAAATTTTTGTAGATAGTGCTCTTTGCTCCTAGATTTCTATATTTTTGTGATTTTTTGAGTCTATATAAAATCTAATAATTATTAAAAGTGGTTGACCAATCAGTTCGTCGATCAAGGAGGCTTTGTGGGCTTTCTCCTGCGAGCGCCGAGCCTTCTTCAAGAAAGCGTAGGAGAAACTCTACTGGTGATTTCCAACCAATAGTTACAAACACATCGGAGAATGATCCTCCACTTGGGTAATTATTTCTGAGGGTATTCCTAGTGTTAGTCGTGATTTAGAGAGGAGTACTCCACTCCTTTCTCGGTTCCTTTTTCTAGCAAAAGAAGTTGAGGTTGAAGAAACTCCCGAACCTCCATTTACTCCTTCCTCTCCTCTTCTTGCTAGTTTTTTGGACATTCTATTGTACGTTGGGCCTCCGTCACATACCGGCTAGCCCTCATATTTCTCCTTCTTTTCTTTCAACGGCCATAGTTGGAAACACAACTTCGGCTATGAGTGCTTCGAGTGTGCATACTCATCTTTCAGCTGAGGGAAGAGGTACCATTTCTATTTCAACCATCATTCCCAATACTACAATTTTTGGCTCTACCTCCATTCCATCTACGAGTGGGGGCACCCAAGATTTTTCTTCCCATACTGGTCCCTTATCATTTGGGATGCCTTCTAGTGAAATTCCTTTAGTTTTTCTCACTGTTGCATCCATTTTCTCCACGCCCATGTCTTTTCAAGGTTTCCCCTTCAAAAGTGGTCATATCCCTCATTTGAACCCTTCCTTAGGTTATTTTCCTTTATTCACTCAAGTTCAAGTTTTTAATCCTTTTTTAGGAGGTCAAAGCTCTAATTCTTCTCAAGGTTGGAAGCCTGCTTTCACTAGGTTAGGAACTGGGAATCAGTTTATGTATGGTCATCATGGAATATTCCTTTCTCCTCTGTAGGTGCTTCTCAAGGTTTATCTTCGTTCGCTAGTGCAAGGAACCCTTACCAATGGGTTTCTTCTTAATTTAATACTTTGATTGGGGGGAATATCCTTGTTTATGGTAACCCTACGATGGGAGGGGGTCCTACTCTGAATTATTCTAGGCTACAAGGTTTTTTTATGGTTCAGCTTTTTTACGAACAATATATGGCAACCTGGTGCCTCAACAAATCCAGGTTATTCTTTTCATAATGTTGGGAATCCTTCCATTGGTGGATGGAATTCTCAGGCTCCTCTGCGCTTACCATTCCTGGAAACCCTAAATTTTCCAGATCTATCAAAGTTGAAAAATGATCCTATTCGATACAGCTTGGGTTGGCCTTCGATCCCTACTAAAATTCCATAAAATATTCCGAAATTTGAAGGGAAGACTAGTGAGGATCCAGCTGACCATGTTACCACTTTCCATTTATGGTTTTCACCAAACTCCCTCATTGATGATTCAATTAGGTTGAGGTTATTTCGAGGCACCCTAACTGGAAATGCTAATAAATGGTACATTAAGCTTACTAGGAGCACTTTTGCTTCATTTGGCGAGTTGGATACTATGTTTTTGAACCATTTTCAGTTGCTTGTTCATTATGACGTTGGGACTAAGATTCTAGAAAACTTCCAACAAGATAAGGCAACACACATTTCTAACCATATTCAGGAATGGAGGAGAAGGAAGAGGCTCATTAAGGCCTATATTCAAAACGAATTCCTTCTCAAATGGTTCCTCAAATATTTACAGCCATAAATCTCGAAGGACATATCTCTTTCTGGGGTATTCACTGAGGAGCAAGCTATCTTTAGAGCCCAACAGTTGGAACTGATCTATTCTCAGTATGGGATCCTTAATAAGATCTTGCCAAATTCTCCTCATTCCAAAATATATTTATCCAAACCAAAGCCAAGTCCTCATTCTGACGAGCTTGTCGGCTCGATCGATAGTAGCATGACTAACCTTTTGAATCAATTGTAGTAGTTGTCTCTACAATATGCTCCTTCTATTCAGGCTATGTCATTGTTGTCTACTCCTTCCCTGCCCTTCACGACTAATTTTGTTCAATATTCTAACCCAAAAGGGAATCAACAATTTGATGGGAAGAAGAAGGGATGAAATAAAAAGAAGAAAGATAAATATGGGAAGGGTAATGCTAACAAATCCAATGATAATGTTGGAGAGGGTAAGAGAGAGTTGAAGAAGAAAGTCAAGTTTCCATGCAATTTATGCACTGGAGACCATCTCACTAGTGTATGCCCTAAGATTCAGGATGCTCAGTGCTTGTTAGCTGAGCAGGGTTCCTCTAGTTCCCAGGTTTTCCTAGCTAACCCTTTTCCCCAAGGGCAACAAATACTTGTTGGTACGAATGTAAATACTGGAGCTCTCACTAGGGGCAACCAGGAGGGGGGAATTCTTCAAATGTATATATGGTGAGTGCTCACATTGATGTCGCCACGAGATCACATGAGTATGGTGAATACGAGTCTTCGAAGGCTAATACCGCTCCTGATACTTTCGAGGCACTCCATATTGAGAGGCCCGCAGTTGAGCCTATACCTTACATGTCGAAAGGTTCTGCTAAACGTTCAACAATCAACCCAATCAACCCAAATGCCAAGGCATCCAAGAACTACTCCATTGTAGAAGATCTGGCTCAGATTCCTTGTGCTATGTCTACGTTGGAGGTACTCCAGTCGTACCCAGCACAAAGGAGTCTGTTGCTCACTGTGATCGAGGTGATAGATCCAAAGAACTCTCTTATGATCACATTTGATATGTAAATTCTTAAGAAGAGAATTCCTCATCACATGGTTTTTCAGATCAAATCTACATATCAGAAAATCAATATTTTTCAAATGATAGTTGATGAAGGTGCTTCCACATGTGTCATGTCTATCTCATGTTGGAAATCCATTAGATCTCCTCAAGTCGTTCCTTCACCCACTCTCCTCAATGCATTTTATGGTCATTCTAACAGGCCACATGGCATTGTTCTAGCTTTGCCCATCTGTGTTGGGGGTAAAGTTTTCAATATTGAAATCATGATAGTTGATGCCAATTTGGACTACAACCTTATATTGGGGCATAATTGGATTTATGAGATGGATGTCATTGCTTCATCATTATTTCGCATCATGTGTTTTCCCCATGAAGGGAGGATTGTCACTGTTGATTAGATGGAATATTCTCTGATATATCCTAATGCATCTTCTGACTCTATTGTTCCCTTGGTGAATGACGCTAAGCAACCTATGGAGAATCTAGGAGCCAGAATGTATACCTCATTGATGGGTACCTTTGATCTTCTACCTCCTTCTGTTCATATCAATGATATTTCATCCTCAAGGGCTCCTACTCTAAGAGAGTTCTTTCAAACTCATTATATTTCGAACCCTTGGACCTTATATTCTCCTACCACCACATTAGAAGAAGGTCAAATGGGCAGAATTGAATTCCCTATATCTATAGCAAAGATTGCTTATCAGTATATTGTTGACATTGCAGATTCTGATCAAGTTTCTCTTTCACCAGAGCATTTGGATGGAGATATGGCTCCGACTTGGACACTTGACTCATTTTCTGCTAAGGACTGCCTCGATATTGTTCTGCCATCTTAGGAGGTAATGACTGGTATGGAAATACAGTGGGATTATTTTCATCATCGGCCATATTTTCTGCCTGATTTGCGAGAGGTTGAGTCAATATTATCTAGCCCTATGTCTACTGGTCCTATTTTTCCGATCCTGAACCCTTTGGCTCTAGCACATATTTTTGCTGAAGGGAACATGGCTATCATTCCAGAGATGATCCCGGTGAACATTTCTAGTAATCCCAACGTTATAGAGAATGTTTTCATCAGAGTTTACTATTCCCCTTATGAGATTCATATTTATGATGATATCTTTAAAGAGTTTCGTGATGTGTTCACTTGGTCTTATGAGGAAATGTCTGGAATTGATCCATCTATTGTCCAGCATGAGATCAAAACTTACGAAAATTCTAAGAATATGTGGCAGAAGCTTCGTCCGTTCAACCCTAGGAAATCCACAACTATCAAGGCCGAGTTTGAGAAGCTTCTTAAGGCGGGTTTCATAGACCTCGTTCCTTTGACTGAGTGGGTTTCGAATCCAGTGCTTGTGGACAAGAAACGAGGAATGATCTGTGTCTCCATTGACTTCAGAGATCTAAATAAGGCATCTTCGAAAGATAATTACCCCACACCATTTATTGATCAGATGATTGATGAGTGTGTGGGGAATGATATTTTCTCCTTCATGGACATTTTCTCGGGATATAATCAGATTACTATTTGTCTTGAAGATCAACACAAGATTACTTTTATTTTCCCCTGGGGTACGTTTGCATACAAGAAGATGCCTTTTGGTCTTAAAAATGTTGGAGCTAATTTCGAGCTGTCCATGTCTTATGATTTCCACGATATCAAGCATATCATTGAAGCCTATATGGTTTATTTAGCTGCCCGTTCTGGAAAGAGAATTGATCATCCTTATCATCTTTCATGGATTTTCGAAAGATGTCGTCATTACAAAATCTGGTTGAATCGTAATAAGTGCATTTTCACCATCACATCTGATCATTTGTTGGGATTCATAATGTCTACTAAAGGGATTCGGGTAGATCCCTTCAAGGTTGAGGCAATACTTCAGTTTCCTCCCCCTATATTCTATTCATCAACTTCAAAGACTTCAAGTAAAATCCAATATCTTGAGGAGATTCATCGTTAACTATGTTGAGGTTAAGAAAGGGTTTATGAGATTGTTGAAGAAGGGAATTCCATTCCTATGGGATGACTTTGATCAAGGCTCGTTCGATGCTTTGAAAAAGGCATTGTCCTCTGATCCTTTATTGAGTCCACCTGATTATAGCAGAGACTTCCTTTTGTATCTTGTCACAGTATAATATACTATAGGTATGGTTCTGGTTCAGGAGGATGATTATCTTTGTGAGCATGTTATTTATTATCTAATTCAAGGCTTGGTAGGTCCTGAATTACAATATTCTCCCATTGAGAAGTTAGCTTTGGCAGTCGTCCATGATGTCCAGTGACTGAGGCATTACATTCTCCTTCGCAAAACTTATGTTTTGGAAGTTTTCAATCTGTTTCAATTTTTTCTCATTAAGCGAGTGATTGGGGGGGAATACAATAGATAGATCATCATTTTACAATAATTCGATCTTGAATTCTTGTCTGCCAAATTCAAGAAATTGTTGGTATTTGTAGAGTTGATCTCTGAGTTGCCTTGTAGAGAAGATATTATTTATGAGGAGTCATTCCCTGATGAACATTTTTTCTTCATTTCTTCACAAGATGCTTGGTATGCAGATATTATTTTTGATCTCCATACTTCGAAATTTCCCCTCGTTTTTTCGAAGGATGAGCGTAGAAAATTGTGTCTCTTGGAAAAAAGTTATCTTATCATTGGTGACACTCTGTATCATCGTGGGGTTGATTCGATCCTTAGACATTGCTTAACTTTTGAATAAGTTGAGGTTGTGTTGAATGATTGCTACAGCGGAGCTTGTGGTGGTCATTTATCTGAGCTTGCTACAACTCAAAATATTTTGCATGCGGAATATTTTTGGCCCTCGATTTTCAAAGATTGTGTTGAGGCGGTCAAAAAATGTCATCCCTGTCAAGTTTATACTCGAAAGATGAGCGCTCGTCCATCTCCGCTCTTTCCTATTATCACTGTCAGTCCGTTCACTAAGTAGGGAATTGATATTACTACTTGTAACCTGCCTTCAGCGAAGTGTCACAATACATTATCGTAGAAGTGGACTACTTCACGAAGTGGGCCGAGGATATGCCTACTTTCTTGAATGATGGTGAAAAATCAGCCCTGTTTCTGTTCAACCAAGTCATTTCTCGCTTTCAGTATTCCAAAAGATATTTTCACTGACCATAGCAGTCATTCTCAGAACTCCGTGATGGCTGAATTGGCTCTTAAATTAAGTTTCTGGCAGGAGCATTCGTCTCTGTATTATCCTCAGGCCCATGGGAAGGTTGAAGTCATGAATAAATCGTTTAAGGTTATCCTCCAAAGGAAAATCAATAAATCTAGGCCCAATTGGCATGTCATGTTGTATACTACGCTTTGGGCATCACGGATGTCAGTTAATACTGCAACTGGTTCACTCCTTTCCAACTAGTTTATGGTTTGGAATCAATCTTTCCTTTTGAGTGTGAGATTCCTTCCCTTATGCTAGTTGTTGAGCTTCTTCCAGACACTTCAAGTCTCGAAGAACGCCTTTTTTATCTAGAACGTATCAATGAGCAACGTTGAGATGCAGCTACAATTAATGAGGCCCATAAGAAAAGAGTGAAGGTTCAGTATGATAAGGCTGTAAAACCTAGGGTTTTCTCTGAAGGTGACCTCGTTTTGGTATACTATCAAGACAAGGATGCCTTGGTGGTAGGGAAATTTAAATCCATGTAGTATGGCCCTTTCATTATCAAAAGAGTCCTTAAGAAGGGAGCTTATGATTTGGATGACTTTAATGGAAACGAGCTGGCGGAGCCTAGAAATGGGCTCTATCTTAAGAAGTATTATGCCTAGGTGTCTTCCTAACATTTGTTTTGGTTGTATATATTGTATTTTTTGTGAATATTTGTCTATCGATTATGTTGTGACGTTGATATTTTTTATCTGCCTTGGCAGGTGTCTATGGATGATATGATTCATTTTGGCTTTGCCGATGGTGCTAGTCAACATACCCAGAATATTGCTTCCGCGACTTGGGTAATATACTATCCATCTGGTCAGTTGTTAGTCTCAAGGGTGTATGTATTGGTCCTGCTTTGAAAAATGTTGCAGAATATACTGTTGTGATCAATCTACTTTCTAAGGCAATGTCTCTTGGTATTGGTTCATTAGTAGTGCACTTGGACTCGCAACTAGTGGTTTCACAGTTGAATAACATCTATCGTGTCAGAGATCCATATTTATGTCGTTTATTTCTAAGAGTGTGTTGTTTCAAAGATCATTTAATTATGTTATATACATTCACATTCCACGATCAGAAAATGCATGTGTTGATTCATTAGCTAATCAAGCAATCAAATAGCATATCAATAATTCATCACATTAAATATCAAAAATCATCAATAATCATTGTATACATGAGATAGTCACATCATAAAATCATTGTATATATAGATCAGAGTCATATGTTTAAAAATATACAAAAATTGGAGAATTATGTCCTACAAAATTAGGGCTTATGCCTGATCATGTCCATCATCAAAAAATATCAAAGTCGTCCTAAAAAGTCTATGTCTGTGGGCCCTACCTTGGATAAGCATCATGGAAGAACACTATGGCGGTAGCCACACAGTGGAATAGTCACACCCAATCACGTGGTACACTGACCACATGTCTCTTAATAGCCTCAAGGAGGTCCTCTACTGCAACCATAGGGACTTGGTTGGTCAGACCCTCCAAGTTCCTTTGTATGGAATGGAGGAATCTCCAAGGGTATTCTGCGACATTATTTGCCTTTCTTCCATGGCGCCTGTGCCTTAGTATACCTTCAGTGCTAACTGGTCCAACATCTGTAACATGATCAATAATTCGGTAAGTACTTTGTCCTATCAAAAATATGTTTTCATTTTTTTTATCGAAAATCCAAAAAATAAAATAATCAAAAAATCATTTAAATGCGATCTTACCAATCGCTCCCCATGTAGATCCAGGTGGTAAGGGAAAATATGAATCTCCTCAAGTCCATACCTGCATAGGAGTAATCCTCTATGGTGATCACATGTTCTCCCCACCACTGGAAGAACTCATCATCCCAAGTAGTCCTAAGGACCTCACCGCCCCCTAGTCTCTTCATCAGGTCAACGCATTTTGCTATGCATGGATTGTGTGGGCTGTTGATAGTCAATATCACCTTGGGTCGAAGCCCAAGTATCCTCTCAAAGAAGAATGTACATAAAATGGTCCCATATCCGAAATTCTTAGTCTTACCTTTCCAGATGGAAGTCAATTGTTTCTTCAAGTTGGTCAATAATGTAGTGCACCAATCATATAAAGTAGTTAGGCATTCAACTTCCAAAATCATGCTTGCACATGAGGCCTGGTGTAATGAAGTTGACCCGACTACTCAAACTATGGTGAAAAGAAGGATTTTCATGTGTAATCCTTGTACATATCTGATTGGGATCTGGGTCCCAACCTTCTAAGTATCCTCTGCATAGTATAGCCGGATGTAATCATCTACATTCATCCCTCCTGGTGCCTTGCGCTGAAAATTCACTGGCTCTCCTCTTCGAGAAAGCCCAGTAATGAAATATATGTCTTCAATTTCAATTCTCAAAGGCATTTGATCAATCATGAAGCAATATTCCTTCGGGTCCTAGTAATTAACAAGCATCTCTAACAATTTGGTATTTGTTTTCATATTGGGAATTTTGAAAATTTTAAGAAATCAACATCCTTGGAGTATATCCAAGGACAATTAGTCCTTTGTTACCTTAATATCAATTGCACTATGCTCCCCCTCTCTCCAACTGATGGTCATCCTAAGTCAATTCAATAATTCATCCATTATATTTTTATTTTGAAAAACTACTATGCGCATACGCACGTTTCGTTTTTGCACAGTCGTGTCTATACGAAGCTTGGATATTTTCAACCCATGTATACGCAGAGGGTTAACTAAAAAACTAATTCTTGTGGTAAAATTAACTTAAAATTACTTGAATTGATTTTTAAAAAAAAGATTACTAAGATGATTGAGAGGATTACCTGGAAAAATTGAGCTGATTTGGCTGAGAATTGGTCTCGATTGAAGTTGGGGATTTTTTACTCCAAATATTTTTCTCAAATTCACCAATGCACAAATGACCAAATGTGATTTCAAAGGGTCTATTTATGCCCAAAATTCAATTTTTTTTCAAAACCCACTTATCTACAATTTTGTTTTTACTTTTTGAATTTGTCCAAGCCTTTATGACCTTTTGGCTTGTAAGTGTTGGGATAGGTTGTTTTCAGGATCATTTGACGATTTTGAGACGATTTTAACCGTTTTGATTCCATGACCGTTGACCCGTCATGGCAAGTATTGTGTTCAGAACTGGCATATAGGATACGGAATTCACTTTCCATTACACTTATGCATTCTAGCGTCCATACTGAAATCTTGCCATAGGGTCGACCCCATCATGTTATGATTATTAAACCATTTTCACTTGCCGACTTATAAAACCATGATATGATGGTAGAGCCATCCTTTACATGGGCTTCCTAGTTAGATCTTCGCTAGCATATGTCACTCATGCTGCAAATTGTGTAGTCTCGGGAGTCCTCTTTCGTCCTGCCATGGCTTATGCGACGAAGCTTCATTCTTCTTCTTATTTGCTATTTTTTTGGCTTTAGACCCTAGAGGCTCTATAATATTCCCAAATTTTCACATGGTATTAGAGTTCTTAATTTAATTAAGTAAATAAATAAAAGGGTGTAGGGACCCATAATCCTCATGATGAATAAATATCCACTTTTTATGTGTGAATGTGGATTAATTAAGCCTAGATCTACATAATGGGGTAGTGGAGCAACTACTTATGTGAATGGAATGGAGGTCATGTCTCATTAATGAGATAGATCATGGAGGTTGAAGCAGTCAATTGAGATCATGGAAAAACCTAATGAAAGAACATAGAGCATTCATGATGAAGTGATGGAGGAAGTGGTGTAATTAATGCACGCATGATGGAGAGGGTGTACATTGCATCTAGACATGATGGAAGACTTGGAGAGACAGTGCAGTCAAACATGGAGGATTATGTCCACATGCACAACGCAGTTTAGAGGTGGGCCAAGGAATGGGAAGGCTCATAAACTATATAAAGGAGATGAAGGCAACAATGAAGGAGGCTATTGATTATAGATGTTGAGGTTTGTTTAGATCTGGAATTGTCATGTGACACTCCATGCTTTCTTTAGTTTTTTAGCTAAGATTGCAAGTGTTGTTTCGCACAGGGTGTTCCTAGTTGGGAATCCCTCCTCTTTCATTGAGTAGCTCTTGGAAGAGGGTTGTACTTAATTCTACATCAAGCATTGGTGCCACTTAACTTTTCCATCATCTACAGAACATCTACCTTCAGGAATTACTCAATTTATGAAGATCAGGTTGGAGGTGGAGGTTGTCCTCAGTATTTCAGCTGGAGAACCAGTGTAGGATTATTCCTATCACCTTGGGCTTGAATATCAGCATTCCCAGGGCTTCATTTCAGATATGGCATCAGGCCAAACATTATTTTCCTCCTATCAACAACACTCCCATCAAGGATTGTGCAGTCCATCATTGCAGATCTAGAGGAGGAAGGAAGTTACTAGTATTTCAGCTAGTAATCATGTGAGGGATCATCCCCTTACTTTTCCATCACTATTTCCATCAGCCTAAAGTTTGTCGCAGCATATTTCAGTAGGCATAGAGCCTCTCCCCCTTGTACAGTGCAGTTTCTATAGCAGCTGCATATTCAGTTGCTATAACTTGAAGGAGGAAGAAGAGGAGACAAGATCTCAAGCTCCTAGCTTGTAGATCTGAAGGAGGGATCAACCCTCAAAGCTCAGATCTATATGTAGAACATATTGAATCCATCTTTGGATCAAATCTAGCTTCAGATCTGTATAACCTAGCAGTCAAAGGATCAAACCCTAGGAGGGTGATTTTCCAAAATTGTAGATCTAGAAAAATCATTTCTGGGTTATCTTGGGTTCCCATCACATTGGCCAAATCTTGAATCTTGGCATCATCAGAGCTCTTGAGCTCCATAGATCTGCATTTCCTCTTGTAGCAGTTTCATGTATATTAGCAGCAAAAGGGACAACGCAGTATTTCTTCCTGTAAGCTCACCAATTACGTAGTGCTAGTTATAGCATCATTGCAAGGTGATTCTAGGCCATCCCTTTGGCTAGATCTACTCATATTTTGTACATTGTGTAATTGAATCCTCTCCATATAAGAAAAAGGCTCAGCTTCTCTGTATATTTTGATCTTGTCTTTAGATTTATTTTTTACTTAGTTGCAGTTCTTATATTGTGTTTCAGTATTACTACATTCTCCTTTTTGGGATATTACAGTGGTATCAAAGCATGATCTTTGGCTCAGCGTGTTGACACTTCATCTTTTGCATTAAAAGAAGAAGCAGATAGATGAGATCTATCATGAAGGAGGATTGTAGTCTTTCCACTCCTCTCTTTAGATCCATCCAAGATCTCTCCAAAGAGGTCAATCAAATGAAGAGAGAAAGGAAAAAGGAGGATGCAAGAAGAAGATTTGATGAGGAGAGTCCAAGAACTTCCTATCAGCAAAGAAGAAGACCGAAGAATCATAGATCTCCTCATAGATATAAAATACCCACTTTCTTTGAAGAAGGTGAAGGGTGCAGAAATGAATAAGGGAAAGAACCTGAGACTCATGAGACTCTTAGTCTACATCTTGAAGAGTATAAAGCACAGTCTAGATCATTCAAGGAAATTCTAACTCTCCAAGAATTATTTAAACTCAAAGAAGAAATAAGATCCTATAGCAGCAATAGAAGGAAGAGGCACAATAGATTTTATTTGCCTACATTTGATGGATCTTCCTCAAGCACTGTTAAGTCTTGGAGGAAAAAGTTAGATACATTTTTCATGCTACATCCTGTGGCTAAAAAAGAGGTTGTCCAGATTGCAGCACTTCATCTTTTAGGTGAAGCCAATGATTGGTGGTTTGGTCACATGGAGCATGCAAAGGTGACTAAATATTCAAATTTCTTTCACAAGTTGAGAAGGAAGTTTGATGTGAGAAAACCAGAGATGTGTCACAAAGAGACATTTCCTAAGGAAACAAAGGAGGATGTCATTCTTGTCACTCTGGACAAGGAGTCACTACATTCACCACCAGTTGTAGAAGTATTGTATCCAGAGAAGAGGCACTTGCATCTTTTCAATATAGTCTTGAGCTCTTGACATATATATTCCCATGCATGATTCAGGAGATGCATGAGGAAGAGGAGGAATATTCCAGCGCGGGTACATTGATAGAAGAGAAGCCATCACTCTTACCAACAGTTGGAGACATTATTGTCTCGGTTGGAGGAACTCTTGTGGTCTTGCAAGAGGTTACCACACATCATTTGATCCAGGGTATGCATACATATTCATCTCATATTGTTCCAGTACCTCTTATTGAAACTTATGGGGACATGCCATCAAGGCCAATGCATAACCAAAGGTCAGAACAAAATGTTGATTTGAAGCAGCAACATATCACAGTGTAGAGGACCCTTGATCTAATCAAGTAGGAAATAAAAATCTATCTCAGTTTGTCATTGATGGACTACATTCAACCCTTTGAGTTGAAGAGTAGAGTTTCAGAAAATAGGGTGAGCATGATCCTATGTATAATGACTGGTTATGAGATCAGAATTGTGCCTTGCTTTGAGAAAGCATATGTGTTACCATGTAGATCTACAGAGTTGTCACTTAGTAGCAGTGATAATGAAGGAGCCCCATTATTCTTGGAGAATTTTGAAGGTAGCTTCACTCATGAAGCAATGGAGGTTAAGATGATGAATGGTAGACATCTTGAGATGAGAAATATTTTCTCCTTTCTTGATGACACTTTCTCAATGAGCATTTCACAACTCAAAGAGAGGCTTCTACCTGCAGTAAATCCAGAACCTCATTGGTTTTGGAAAGCCATGGATGAGAAGAAGGTCTCATTAAGAGATCTCATTGAAGGTGAACTTCAAAATTTCATGGAGTGCAGAGTTCTTCATCAGTCTAAGGTGGATGATATTCTACAAAGGGAGGATATCATGTTTATGCAGAACATCATTCATCATCCACATTGGGATGAGTGGGTGAGGATGATAAGAAAGGGGTTGAAAGATCACTTGCAAAAATATGACATGGGCCAGTAAGAAGCTCGGTTACGTTGGTTGCTCTTGGGTGAGTTTTGTTACTACCTAAAGGATGCTATTTCTTTGATCCATGCCTTTAAAAACACTCATGTAATGAATAAAGAGGCATGGCTGCGCTGGTTGCTCTTGGGTGAGTATGGGTACTACCCAAAGGCTCATATTCTCTTGTCTCATGCCTTGTATATCAATGATAGTATGCAACAAAGAAAGGCATGTTCATTTTGGTTTTCCTTAAGAGAGTTTGGCCATCACATGACATCTCCCATGTTTATGTGTTTTGTATTGCTTATAATATGGCATAGTACTCTCATGATGTGTGATAATGGATTTTTCTTTTATTGGGCTGGTATGACATTCTGTATGTCCATCAGCATGTTGTTGTTACTCCATGATTCACATGATGATGTGAAGAGGCAGCAAGATCTCATGTTGATTTGGTTTCTTTTGGGGGAATTTGGCTTGTCCATCTTCCATGGAGGAAATGGGGGATGGCAACAAGAGGCCCTACTCTGGTGGTTACTATTGGGAGAATATGGTTTGACACTTTGGTCTACCCATATGTCTCCATGTGACCATGTGAGAATATGGTTTGACACTTTGGTCTACCCATAATGTTGGAATGATGCTTGGAACCAACAAGGCCAACAGGGCTAGAGATGAGGGCACGTCAATGCTCAATGTACTTCAAGAAGCATGGGATGAAGAGATGTGTTGTAAGATGGATCTTTTCCTTTGTGGGAAGAACCACTTTATCTTATGTATCTCATGTATTGATGATGATGTTGGACATCATATGGTTGTCACTTGGTACTTCATGATGAAAGGAGGACATCTAACCATACAGTTGGGGGTCATTCTATACATTCTTGAGAGACAACTTTGGAACCAAACATGCATGACACATTGCAGCAAATGGAGGAGGCATTCCTTATGTGGATGCAATTTGGAGGGAAATGGATGTATTTTGCATCTACTTTTGCAGTTGCTTGAGGACAAGCAACATTTTTCTGGGGAGGACTGTAATATTCCTAAATTTTCACATGACATTTGGAATATTAGAGTTCTTAATTTTCTTAATGAATTAAGTAAATAAATAAAAGGGTGGAGGGAACCATAATCCTCATGATGAATAAATATCCACTTTTAATGTGTGAATGTGGATTAATTAACCCTAGCTCTACATAATGGGGTAGTGGAGCAACTACTGATGTGAATGGAATGGAGATCATGTCTCATTAATGAGATAGATCATGGAGGTTGAAGGAGTCAACTGGGATCATGGAAGGCATCTAATGAAAGATCATAGAGCATTCATGATGAAGTGATGGGGGAAGTGGTGCAACTAATGCACACATGATGGAGAGGGTGTACATTGCATCTAGACATGATGGAGGACCTTGAGAGACAGAACAGTCAAACATGGAGGATTATTTCCACATGCACAGCACAGTTTAGAGGTGGGCCAAGGCATGGGAAGGCTCATAAACTATATAAAGGAGATGAAGGAAACAATGAAGGAGGCTATTGATTATAGATGTTGAGGTATGTTTATATCTAGAATTTTCATGTGACATTTCATAATTTCTTTGGTTATTTAGCTAATATTGCAAGTGTTGTTTAGCACAGGGTGTTCCTGGTTAGGAATCCCTCCTCTTTCATTGAGTAGCTCTAGGTAGAGGGTTTTACTTCATTCTACATCAAGCATTGGTGCCACTTATCTTTTCCATCATCTGCAGCACATCTACCTGTTGGGTATGTGTTATATTATTTCCATGACTAGACCCACGCATTGTACGTTGCATCGGGCGCAGAAAGGGGGTCACAAGGGGGGAGGCAACGCCCATTGTTGGGGTTCGGGGTAGCGCCCAGGCGAAAAAAAAAATTAAAAAAAAAATAAATAAATAAATAAAATAAAATAAAAAATAAAAAATAAAAAATAAAAAAATTGGTGTGCGGACCCACTCATAGGCAGACCCACCCATGTTTTGTGCATGAGTTTGCACATGGTTTTGGGGTATGATGGTTTTCGGCCCCTAGTATTTTGTAGATCCGGTCAAGGGAACTACGGTTATGTTCTAATCCGTGTATAATGAGATTGGGGTTTATTGATGCTTCTGTGATGTATATATATATGTGTTGTAACACTGTGTTAACATAATGAAAAATCCATTTGGTCGTCCCGATTCAGGATCCAGGGGAAATTCTTTGTGTTTATATGCTTTATGTTTTATGCTCTCGATATTGTTTATCTTCTATTATAATATTCGTGTGTAGATAATTTCTGTTCAGGGTTAAAACCTACATTTGGTATCAGAGTTGTTTCGGCTTCAAGGGGACACCTTTACTGCCGAGGGTTTTTCGCCAGTTCCGAGGTAGACCCCTATTCAAAGGGAGATATGCGGATCGATTCTTGCGGGATCGATTCTTGCGGTGAAAGAAGATGGCGAGCGGCGGAAAGATAGAGATCGAGAAATTTAATGGTCAGAGTTTTGAGTTGTGGAAGCTCAAGATGGAGGATCTGATGGTGGATAAAGATCAGTGGATCGCGGTAGATCCAGGTACTAAACCAACGGCAATGTCAGATGAAGACTGGAAGAAACTGGATCGGAAGGCTAAGAGCACAATACGGTTGTGTGTGTCAGATTCAGTATTGTTGAATGTATCTAGGGAAGCTACGACGAAGAATTTGTGGGAAAAACTTGGGACTTTGTACCAATCTAAGTCTCTGGTGAATAAGTTGTTCTTGCGGAAAAAGCTGTATAACCTGAGGATGAAGGATGGAGACTCGGTGACAGAGCATCTGAACGCCTTCAATACTGTGGTAAGTCAGCTGTCATCTGTTGATATTAAAATCTCGGATGAAGATAAGTGCATCAGTTTGTTGTGTTCTCTACCAGACTCGTGGGATAGTCTGGTTATTGCAATAGGTAGCAATACAACTACCTTGAATTTTGATGACATTGTCTCAGCCTTGCTATTGGAGGAAATGAGACGGAGAAATATGGAGGGCCAGAATGGAGATGCCTTATCTGTATGAGGAAGGTCCCAAAACAGAAACAAGAATAAGGTTTCGAGTGGGAGATCCAAAACTAGAGGGAGATCTAAATCTCCTGGAAATTTTGTAAAGGTATGCTGGAAATGCGGAAAGGAAGGGCACTACAAAAAGGAATGCAGATCTAAAGCTCCTGAGAAAGGAAAGGGATCTGATGATGCTCCTTCTGCAGAGGAAAAAACCACCTCGGATGAAGGTGGGGATGTGTATTTGTGTTGTGTAACCAGCTCCAAAGAGAGAAGAAAAGAGATATTCACGCCTTATAAATGAGCCACTTCGAGGGGGCAACCTCCAATACATTACATGAATGAACAATTCTTGGATGATACAAATGAACAAAACCTCCTTCTATATATAGGAGTCCATGGGGCCATAATATAATCCTAGTGGGGCCACCATGTAATCCTAGCCGACCTAACAATAATAATGTAAGGGCACAATAATAACAATATGGGGTTACGGGGTACAATAATAACAATAAGGGGGTTACACTAACAACAATTAGGGACTATACTAGTAATATAGGGACCTAACATGCCCCTCTCCTTCAAAAAAGTGTTGTCCTCAACGCTTGAGTAGCTCTGGGTGCTCCTGTATAAAATTCTCATCCTCCCATGTAGAATATTCGGTGGGTAAGTTCTTCCACTTGATGAGATACTCTGAAATTGATCGATTCCATAGCTATCGAGTTCTTGTTTCCATGACCGCTTCAGGTTCCAATATGATTTTTCATTCCTCATCAAGTTCTGGCAATATTGTTTGAACTGGAATATTTTCT
>CM076578.1:1171199658-1171392866 GCA_034641835.2 Pinus albicaulis
CGATGTTGATCTGCTGTTGTTTCATTCGATTTTGTGCCAAATTCAGGTTATCCTTTAAGAGTTGGAGAACTTCTTGCTGATGCTCGATGTGATCTTCCACTGCTTGAACCTTCGAATTTTCCTTAAAGATGATGTGATGGATGGTGGATGATATCCATAAAGTGCCATAAATGGGGTCATTTTTGCTGCAGTATGGAAGGAAGTGTTATACCACCATTCAGCAAGAGGTAACCACTTGACCCATTGTGTTTGTTTATCAGATACAAAACAACGAAGATATCCTTCCAAACATTTATTTACTATCTCAGATTGACCATCAGATTGAGGATGATAAGATGAGCTATGAGCTAATTGAGTACCCAAACAAGAAAATAACTCCGTCCAAAAATTTCCAGTAAAAATGGGATCTCTGTCACTCACAATAACCCTTGGACTTCCATGTAGCTTTTGAATTTTGTCCATAAATGTAGTAGCAACTATACTTGCTTTAAATGGATGAGATAATGCACAAAAGTGTGCATACTTGGTAAGTCTATCAACTACCACCATGAAGACATTTTTTCCTTCGGACTTAGGTAAACCTGTGATAAAATCCATTGAAATCTCCTCCCAATATTGACTTGGAATGGATGTAGAAGTCTCGGGGTCTTAATTGTCTCAACTTTATTCTGCTGGCAAACCAAACATTCCGCCACAAACTTTTGAATATCAGATTTAAGGCCATCCCAAAAAAATTCTTTCTTCACCCTGTGGTAAGTTTTTAAAAATCCTGAGTGTCCTCCTAAAGGAGAAGTGTGCAATTCGAGAAGAATCTTTTGTTTTAGTTGGGAATTCTTACAAAGATATAAGCGATCTTTGTACCATAAGGAATCATTTTTCCAACTAAATGTATCGGATGTACTAGGATCTTGCTGCAACTTTTGAATGAGTGTCCATACATCTTTGTCCTTCTTCCATTCATCTCTTGCTTCGGTTATCCAATCTGGTTGGATAATAGAAATGGCACAAAGAATTGCTTCCACCTCTTCATTCTTTCTTGAGAGTGCATCTGCAACAACATTAAGCTTTCCTTTTTTGTAGATTATTTCAAAGTCATAACCCAACATCTTTGTGACCCATTTTTGCTGCTCTTCTGAAGATAGTCTTTGTTCCAAAAAGTGTTTCGGACTATCATGATCAGTTTTTACCTTGAAGTGTCTTCCCATTAGGTAAGTTCTCCATTTCTTTAGTGCATGCAGTATTGCTAACATTTCCTTCTCATAAATAGGTTTCTGCAAATACTTTCCTTTGATTGGACGACTTTCAAAAGCAATGGGTCTTCCTTCCTGCATTAAAACTGCACCAATTCCATTTCCTGAGGCATCACATTCCACAATAAAGGTTTTTGTGAAGTCTGGCGTAGCTAAGACCGGTGCTAGGCACATTGCCTCTTTTAGATGTTCAAAGGCCTTAGTTGCTTCAGGAGTCCATGAAAATGCATCTTTCTTCAATAATGTTGTTAGAGGTGCTGCTATTCTTCCATAATTCTTAACAAACTTACGATAATAACCTGTTAACCCGAGAAATCCTCGCAACTGCTTTATTGTCTTAGGGACTTTCCATTCCTTAATGGCTTTAATTTTGTTAGGGTCTACTTTAACACCCTCGTGGGATATAATATGACCCAGATATTCCACCTCTTGTACTCCAAAGAAACATTTGGATTCTTTTGCATATAATTGTTTCTCCTGCAATAGTTTGAGCACCCTGTCAACATGTTCAACATGATCCTTCCAAGACCTGCTGTAGATTAGTATATCATCAAAAATACTAGCACAAATTTTCTAAGGAAGGGTTTGAAAATGGAATTCATCAACCCTTGAAATGTAGAAGGTGCATTGGTAAGGCCAAAGGCATGACCAAAAATTCATAATGACCCTCATGAGTTCGAAATGCTGTTTTTGGAATATCTTCAGTCTTCATTCTAATTTGATGATATCCTGAAAGAAGATCCAACTTGGTAAAATAAATTGCTCCATGTAATTCATCCAATAATTCATCAATCACAGGAATGGGAAATTTATCTTTAATGGTGAGCTTATTGAGCTCCCTATAATCCAGACACATTCGCCATGATCCATCCTTCTTGTGTACCAATACTACGAGAGCAGAGAAAGAACTTTGACTAGGTTGAATTATACCCGCCTCTAACATTTCTGCAATCATACGTTCAATTTCGCTCTTTTGGAAGTAAGGATATCTATAAGACCTGATGTTTGGAGGAACACTTCCTGGAATCAAATGAATAGCATGATCATGATCACGAATAGGTGGGAGTCCTTTGGGAGTTTCAAACACCTTGGAATGATTGTCCAAAACTTGTTGGAGATCTACAGAAATAGATGATTTTGATGTCGGAACTTCTAGTGAGCATAATTGTGCAATTACGCCTCGTTGTTCTTTCTTTAGAAGCTTTGTCATGACATTAGAGCTTATTATCCTTCACGGCTTCCCTTCAATACCCCGTAATTCGACTTCCTTTCCTTCTGAAAAAAATTTCAAGAAAAGTTCTTGAAAATTAAAAGCTACCGTCCCCAAAGATTGTAACCATTGTACTCCTAGTACAACATCAGCACCTCCCATAGGAATGGAAAGCATTGGACTAGTCAACACATATTCCCCCTTGGTTAGCTTGATGTTATTG
The DNA here is from genome assembly GCA_034641835.2 of Pinus albicaulis. NCBI lineage: Eukaryota > Viridiplantae > Streptophyta > Pinopsida > Pinales > Pinaceae > Pinus > Pinus albicaulis. Next base: position 1,171,202,342 of record CM076578.1, read on the forward strand.
CATTTTCCAGAGCAATTTATAGTTCCTCCATTTGCAACCATCACTTGACATTCTGGTGCTGGGTATAGGAAACAATTTAATTCCTTGGCTACCTTACAATGAATAAAATTATGGGTGCTATCTGAATCAATCAACACTATTACCTTTTTCTTCTTGATTTGTCCTTCTATCTTGAGAGTTTGAGGAGTGGTAATTCCTGCTAGTGCATTACACGATATGGTCGGATTCATTTCTTCCTCTTCTAGGGCTGGTTCCTGGTGTATATCCTCTTCTTGTTCATTTCTTCTTCCTCTTCACAATCTATGTAAAATAATTTCTTCTCAGCACACTTATGACCTTTAGTGTATTTGCTATCACAACTGTAGCAAAGCCCTTTTGCTCTCTTTTCTTCCAATTGTTGTGGTGTCAACCTTGTAGGTTGTGGAAATCTAGACGTAGCCACACTTCCTTCTTTATAGAATTGAGTAGTAGACTTCCTTGTTGCCATAATTTTACATTCAACTTTTCTTGCCAACCTGAATGCCTTCTCTAATGAATCAGGTTCTAGAACACGAACTTCATGTTGAATGTTATCCTTTAAGCTGCCTAAGAAGAGATCAATCCTGTGGTCCTCTGAAATATCAGTTACCCTTATACTCAATTTTTGGAAGTCCTCAATGTGCTGCCCCACTAAACCCTTTTGTTTGAGATTTATCAATTGGGTAAAGAAGGTGTGGCTCTTTGTATCCTCATAATGTGCTATCATTTCCTCCGTAAAAATTGACCAAGTGACAATTTTTTTACGGGAGCAAAGCCATTGATACCATACAAATGTATTTTGTTCTAAATGTAAGTTGCAATGCGTACCTTTTGTGTGTTTTGCACGTTATGGAGATCAAAATATTGCTCCATCTGTAGTATCCATGTTACAGGATCCTTTCCATCAAACTTCCTCATATCCTTTTTTGGAATATGGTGGTTCTTCCCGCCAACATTAGAGTTTATGAAATCACGATTAACATTTATTTTGTTCTCATCATGAGGTTCTTCTACTATATTTCCGCCATTAGGAATCATTTATGGTTTTAAGCTTGTCATCAAGCCTTCCATGTATGCTTTTAGATCATTCTTCATGTTTTCCATGTTGTCTTTCATGTCATCCATCTTAGCTTCCATGCCCACTTCCATGCCATCCATCTTAGCTTCCATATTAGCTTGCACACCATCCATCTTAGCTTCCATGCCTTTCTTCAAACCATCCATCTTCACTTCCACACCTTTCTTCAAAACTTCCATTTCATTTTTTGCTGCTCTTTGCGAGAGTTAAATTTGTTGCACTTGTTCTTGTAATTTTGATAGATCATGTTGCAATTCTTCATCTTCATGAGTCATGGTAGAGCCTTCTGAAGGCTTGATGGGTGTTGAATTCTTTTTAGGGGCCATTTTAGAATTCAATATTGATATCTATTCTACAATATGCCTTTGGAATCAATTCAACTTGATTCTTCAAACAAGACTTATGCAATTTGGGAAAAAAAAATACACACCTTTTACTAGCTTTTAGGAGCTCAATATTGAAATTGAATTATCTCTGTATTTGAAAATCTTCGATATCTGAAATTCAGCTCTGTAGTAGATCTCTGAAGCTTCTTTCAAATGCCACAGGTCTGACCTGATTTGGATTCTCCAAGACAAATTTGTGTCCAATCTCCCACAATGACCTAATTCTGGACTGGTTCAGTAGAGCGAACTTGTACGAGTTGCCACGTGTCACTGTTTTGTCCTTTGTCTCTGAAGTTGATAGCCCAGAAACTTTAAGTGCAGTAGCTGCTGCTTGAGCTGCACTTTTCTGACACTCCAATCCAATCTTGAGAGAGAGAGTTATTGAACTTTTCCCACGATCACCTCTTTGAGATGAAATTCAGGAGCCTGAAAAAGCACTACCTTCCACAGATCATATCTCCAAAAATATTGCGAACCAAGCTCTGAAATTTTTTGACAGATTTCCTCAGGATTTCAGTGATGGCATGAATTTCAGACTCTGACCCTTCGTACAAAAAACTTTATAGCGCAAATGCCACGATGACCTGTTTATGAGCCTGAAAAAATACCTAACTTCCACAGATGATATCTCCTCAAATGTTGCGAACCAAGATCTGAAATTTTTAGACAACCTTCCTCAAGATTTCAGCTTCGCACCCTAAAAATTTCAGCTTCTGAAGCTTCGTAGAAAAAAAGTTATAGCGAAAATTCCACGATGACCTGTTTGGAGCAGCGAAACCCTAGAATCCCAAACCTCTGATACCAAATGTTGTGTAACAAGCTCCAAAGAGAGAAGAAAAGAGATATTCACGCCTTATAAATGAGCGAAATTCAGCCCTGTAGTAGATCTTTGAAGCTTCTTTCAAATGCCACAGGTCTGACCTGATTTGGATTCTCCAAGACAAAGTTGTGTCCAATCTCCCACAATGACCTAATTCTGGACTGGTTCAGTAGAGCGAACTTGTACGACTTGCCACGTGTCACTATTTTGTCCTTTGTCTCTGAAATTGATAGCCAAGAAACTACAGGATGTGTACTTGCGACCAATTTTGACGGAACTCCAATCCAATCTCCAGAGAGAGAGTTATTGAACTTTTCCCACGATCACCTCTTTGAGATGAAATTCAGGAGCACGAAAAAAGCACTACCTTCCACGGATCCATATCTCCAAACATATTGCAGACAAGCTCACAAAAATTTTTTGACGAATTTCCTCGAGTTTCAGCTTCGCACCATATGGAGGCTGAACTCTGAAGCTTCGTACAAAAAAATTTATAACGCAAATTCCACGATGACCTGTTTATGAGCCTGAAAAAATACCTAACTTCCACAGATGATATCTCCTCAAATATTGCGAACCAAGATCTGAAATTTTTAGAAAACCTTCCTCAAGATTTCAGCTTCGCACCCTAGAAATTTCAGCTTCTGAAGCTTCGTAGAAAAAAGTTATAGCGAAAATGCCACGATGACCTGTTTGGAGCAGCGAAACCCTAGAATCCCAAAGCTCTGATACCAAATGTTGTGTAACCAGCTCCAAAGAGAGAAGAAAAGAGATATTCACGCCTTATAAATGAGCCACTTCGAGGGGGCAACCTCCAATACATTACATGAATGAACAATTCTTGGATGATAGAAATGAACAAAACCTCCTTCTATATATAGGAGTCCATGGGGCCATAATATAATCCTAGTGGGGCCACAATGTAATCCTAGCCGACCTAACAATAATAATGTAAGGGCACAATAATAACAATATGGGGGTTACAGGGGTACAATAATAACAATAAGGGGGGCTACACTAACATAATAGGCTACCTTTATTAATATAGGGACTAAACAATTGACTTCTTCTTCAAATACACATGTAGATCGTGGTAACTGGATGATTGACTCGGGTGCATCCTTTCACTTCACTCCCCATAGGGAGTGGTTCTGCGAGTATGAGAAATATGATGGTGGTTATGTCTTCCTAGGGGATGATAGGAAGGCCAGAATCATCGAACGTGGAAAAGTCAAGCTGAAGCTACAAGGTGGAAGGATTAGAACACTTCCTGGTGTTCTTCATATTCCTGCATTGGCCAGAAATATGATTTCTGTAAGCAAGATGGATGATGCGGGTGTAAAAACAGTGTTCGAGACAGATGCCTGCAAGATGGTTTAGAATAGCAAGAGCAGAAAATGCGGGAGTTCGGACTGGAACTACTGTACAAGCTTCTAGTAGCATTGTTATTGATGGGGCCTGTAATCATTCATGTGGTTCACAAAGATTGGAGCTCCGATCTGTTGTCTCTGGAGAAAAGACCATGCTATGGCATCAAAGGCTTGGACATATTGGAGAAGGGCCTTCGGATACTACGTAGAAATATATGGTAGAGAGTATGTCTGTTCTCTCTGGATTTCGATTCTCGTGAACATTGTGTATATGGCAAACGAGAATCGGTGAGTTTTCCTTAAATTGCTAAGAAAGCGAACAAGATATTAGAACTTGTGCACAGTGATGTGTTTGGACCTGTGTCAGTTCCATCACTAGGAAAATCTGTTTACTATGTTTCATTCATAGATGACTTCTCAAGGAACACATGGATATATTTCTTGAGGAAGAAATCTGAAGTCTTTGACAAATTTAAAGAATTTAAGGCTGTGGTGGAAAACTCTGGTGGAAAACCGGACGGAGAAGAAGATAAAGACGCGAGGAGCGGATAATGGTGGGGAGTTACACAGAAGGAATTTGAAAAGTTTTGTAAGAAGTGTGGTATAGCACGGTAGAAGACACTCCATACACACCTCGACAAAAACGGAGTTGCGAAAGAATGAGCGAACGGCGAGTGGAAAAGGCAAGATAGATCACGGTGGTGCGGGTTAGGACATGTTTGCAGGCGAGCGGTGGAGAGCGTTTCTTCACTTAGTTAACAGATCACCTTCATTAGCTTTGGAGGATAAGACTCCACATGAGGTATGGAATGGTAATAAACCCTCTCTTTCACATCTGAAGGTATTTGGATCCGATGCATATGTACATATTCCAAAGGAGAAAAGTACCAAGTTGGATAACAAATTTGAGAGGTGCATCTTTATTGGGTATAAGGATGGTTTAAAATGTTACAGGCTTTGGAACCCAAAAACAAGGAATGTCATGTACAGCCGAGATGTAGTGTTTAGAGAGGTGAAAGATGTTGTTAAACATGAAGTCCTACCAAAGGAAACTAAGAAGATAGATTTTGAGCTAAAGGAGGATGAATCAGACTCTACAATAGAAGAATACTTAGAAGAGGAAGAGCCACAAACTCCGGCTGTGAGAAGATCAGTTCGGGAAAGAAGACAACTAGAAAGGTATAGTCCATCTTCTTTCTGTTCAAATTTTTCTTTAACTATAATTGATGATGATCCCAGAACCGTCAAGGAGGCAGTAGATTTAGAAGATGGAAAACTCTAAAAGGAGGCCATGGTTGATGAAATGGCATCCTTGCATAAAAATGAGGCATGGGATTTGGTGGAGTTGCCAGCTAGAAGGAAGCCCATCGGGAGAAAATGGGTGTTTAAGAAGAAGATGAATGTATAAGGCAAGGTGGAGAAATACAAAGCTCGATTGGTAGTGAAAGGTTATTCCCAGGTGCCGGGAATTGATTTTGGTGGTATTTTTTCTCCTGTTGCCAAGGTTACTTCTATTAGATTACTTTTATCTGTTGCTGCTGCATTTGATTTTGAGATAGAACAGATGGATGTGAAGACAACTTTTCTTCATGGGGATCTAGAAGAGGAGATCTACATGAAGCAACACAGAAGGCTTTATGGTGGAAGGTAGAAAGCGTGGGTTGAAGAAGTCTTCCAACCTTAGGTTAAACGGTCACCTTCAAGGATGTGGTATCTGAAATTTGATACCTACCTGCAGGGCTTGGCTTCACCAGAAGAAAGGAGGATCACTGTGTTTATTTTGAATTAATTGGTGACCATGTTATTTATTTGGTCTTGTATGTGGATGATATATTGTTGATTGGAAATGACAAAGAAATTATCCAAGATTTGAAGACCCAACTATTCTCCAAATTCGACATGAAGGATCTTCATGCTGCAAACTATATTTTGGGCATGGAAATTAAGAGATCGGGCAAAGAGGAAGCTCTGGTTAAACCAGAGGAAGTATGTCGAGACTATATTGCAAAGGTTCAATATGCAGGATAGTAAAGCAGTGAATGTTCTTATTCCTGTAGGTTTAAAGCTATCTATTGAATAGTGTCCCAAGACACAAGAAGAAGAGGAGGATATGTCCCGTGTTCCATATGCAAGTGCAGTGGGTAGCCTGATGTATGCAATGGTCTGTACTAGATCAGACATTTCACATGCAGTGCAAGTATTGAGCAGGTTTATGTCAAACCCAGGGAAGGAACATTGGACAGCAGTGAAGTGGGTTTTCAAATATTTACGTGGCACTAGTGATTATGGCTTGTGCTGTCAGGGAAGAACCGGGATTGGAAAGATTGTTGGACATTCATGGTTTTGTTGATGCGGACTGGGCTAGAGATCTGGACCAAACAATATCTATAGGTGGGAATGTGTTTAGTCTAATTGGAGGTGCAGTCATTTGGATGATTAAAAGATATTCTATAGTGGCTCTTTCAACTAAAGAGGAAAAATACATGGCAGCCACTTATGTAAGCAAGGAAGCAGCTTGGTTGTAGAGATTGTGTTCAATTATGGGGTTGGTGCAGCAAGCTATAAGGATAGACTATGATAGCCAAAGTGCAATTTTCTTTGCTAAGAACCCTACTTATCATTCAAAGACAAATCACATTGATGTTCAATATCACTTTTTGAGAGATATGGTTGAGGATAAAAGGGTGTTGTTGGTAAGGGTGGATGTTATACAAGATGTTGCAGATGCATTGAAGAAGTCTGTGAGCACTCAGAAGTTCTCTTGGTGTAGAGAAACAATGGGTGTTGAAGAATTGGCCCAATGACTAAGCGCTCCTGTGGCCCCCTGTGGAAAGAAAACAACAAGTGGGAGACTGTTGGGTATGTGTTATATTCTTTCCACGACTAGCCCCACGTGCTGTACGTTGCACCGGGCGCAATAGGGGGGTCACAAGGGGGGAGGCAGCCCTCACTATTAGGGTCCAGGGCAGCGCCCCGACGAAATTTTTTTTTGGTGTGTGGACCCACTCATAGGCGAACCCACCCATGTTTTGTGCATGAGTTTGCACATGGTTTTAGGTACGATGGTTTTCGGCCCCTGGTATTTTGTAGATCCGGTCAAGGGAACTATGGTTATGTTCTAATCTAGGGTTAATGGATTGGGGTTTATGTATGCTTCGGCATGTATATATATGTGTTGTAACACTAAAAAGAATATAATGAAAAATCAAGCTGGTTGTCCTGATTTGGGATCCAGGGGAAAATCTCTGTGTTTATCTGTTTTATGTTTTATGCTCTCGCTATTGTTTATCTTCTGTTATAAGATTCATGTGTAGCTAATTTTTGTTCAGGGTTAAAACCTACACTACCTTCAAGAATTACGCAATTTCTGAAGATAAGTTTGGAGGTGGAGGTTATCTTCAGTATTTTAGCTGGATAACCGGTGTAGGATTATTCCTATCACCTTGGGCTTGAAGATCAGCATTCCCAGGGCTTCATTTCAGACCTGGCATCAGGCCAAACATTATTGACCTCCTACCAGCAACAGTCCCATCAAGGATTGCGCAGTCCATCATTGCAAATCCAAAGGAGGAAGGAAGTTACTAGTATTTCAGCTACTAATCCTATGAGGGATCATCCCCTCACTTTTCCATCACTATTTCCATTAGCCTAGAGTCTATTGTAGCATATTTCAATAGGCATAGAGCCTCTCCCTCCTGTACAGTGCAGTTTCTGTAGCAGTTGCATATTCAGTTGCTGCAACTTGAAGGAGGAAAAACAGGAGACAAGATATCTGTTGAAAATGCAGCAAGATGATGGAGCTTAGTGAAATGAAGTCGCCTTCACTAAGTGGGCCCGCAGAGGCCAGTCGCATAAAGTCTGTTTTTGGTATATCTTGCAATTTTAGACATATGGAGCATGGCCGAGGGGTTGCGGTATGTTATTCTTGGAGTATTGGTCATGTTGGTAAAAATAGATGGACCTCTATTTTTTGGACCTATAGGTCGAAGTCTATTTTTAGACTGCCTATCCTAAAAATAGGGAAGTCAAATATTATTTACCCTTAATAATATTTGGACTCTAAACTTCAGTTTACTCTCTTGGAGCACTTCAGTTCGAGCCTTGGAAGTGGTTCATGCATCTGACAGAGGAATTACGCTATTCCCAAGGGTTTGGTGAGCACATGCATGGTTGACTTCAGTTAGGACTTCAGTGGCAGAAGTTTGGTGGAGTTAATGAGACGGCTAGTGGAGTTGTGTTCGGTTTAATTTAGTTGAACTGGTTGAGATTAGTTTAACTAGCTAATCAACTAGTTATGAGTGGAGTGAATTAAATATTATTTAATTCATTAATTAATAACTCATTATTCAACTCAAGAACACATCAGTTCACTACAGTGCATGATCAGTTCAGTGGAGACCAGTGAAAGAGGTAGATGAAAGGGTAGAGTTAGCTATCAGTGGCGACATCAGTTGTGCATGAGATTTGCACCACACTTGGAGGATTTGTCCATGACAATTGCGCAGTCAAGCCAAGGAGATTCGAACCTTGGATCTCTATATAGACAGGCCTATATTGCGCAATAGAGGCAAGGCAATTGGCGGTGAGTTTTGAACCAGTAACCTGTTCAAAACTGAGCTAGATTGTGTGTAACTTCATGAGAAAGTACTGAGTACTTGTGAGGAGTATTGTACTGAGTTTGTTACATGATTTTTCCATTATAATATACACAATAGCTGCGGGGTTTTCAGCTATAAGCTTTCCCCATACATACTGTGTTAATGTGTATGATGATTTGATGTGTTATAGCTTGATTTTATTTCCGCATGTTTGATGATCTGAGTGGAAGAGATTATGTGTTGCATATAAATTCGAATTGTATGTGATCAGGATAGTCTTGGTGGATAATTAATCATTATTCAGCAAATTTCTACATGGTATCAAAGCTATTGAAGCAGAGATTGATCATCACAGTGATTACAAACTTATTTCGGTAGACAGAGTCTGCATGCGGGCCAGGTAGCCTCCGGATTCATCTTTCTTCGGAAAGTGAAAGGTCCGGTAAATGCCCCTTGCAGTAAATCTCTATGCTAGAAATAATTTGTTCTCACAGATCTAGAGCGGTTGAGCTTTGAGGTGGAATTCGAAATTTTGCAGCAGTTTTGTTTTCTTGGTGCCGGTGTTGAAAATGTCTTTCAACGGTTTGCAACTCGAATATGCTCTTGAAGGCAGTTCGAATTATGTTGCATGGAAGGATCGCATGGAAGAAGTATTAGAAGATAATGGTCTGAAGGAGTTCGTAGATACGGATGTCCAAAAGCCCACTGATCCTGCTGAAGTCGAAGCATGGCAAAAGAAGATGGCGAAGTGTCGAAGGATCCTGTTGGAGGGCGTCGAGGATCATATTGTATCCAGCCTGCATGGAAAGGCTACTCCATATTTAATGTGGAAAGCTTTGACGGATCTATTCCAGAGTAAGAGCGACCAAAGGAAGCTGGCGCTCAAAGATAAGCTCAGGAACATCAAGATGGAGAAGGGCGACATTATCGCCAAATACCTCACGAAGTTCACTCAGTGCAGAGATGAGCTGGGAAGTGTGGGGGTGACTGTCGAAGACGAGGACATGGTCGACCTGGCTCTCCTTGGTCTTCCAAAGGCTTGGCACTCATATCAAGATAGTGTCAATGGTCGGGAGAAGTTGCCGGGATGGGAGCACCTTTGGGCGGATCTCATGCAGGAGGAGATAAGGAGGACTACTCGAGATGGATCTTCATCAAAGGGAGCTGATGAAGAAAACTGCGCTTTGGTGTCCAAAGCAAAGAAGGGGAAGGGTAAGAAAACCTCTCATTCTGGTGCTAAGGGCAAGAAGCAGGATATGGCGAAAGTGAAGTGTTTTCACTGCCATGATCACGGACATTATGCTGCCAATTGTCCAAAGAAGAAGAAGAACAAGCAAGCGGGAAGATCTGCAGATGGAGAAGCTTTGGCTTCACAGTTCGAGCTTGACTTTTCACTGATTGCATGCTTGGTTTCAAGTGTGATGGGATCGGTGTGGTTCTTGGACAGCGGTGCGTCATTTCATATGACGGTAGATCGGGAGTTGTTCTCAGATCTGGAGGACAAGGATTTGGGTATGCACATCGAGATGGGCGATGACGGTAGATACAGTGCGACTGGTATCGGTACCGTATCCTTTCAGAGGGAGTCTGGTAAACCCTTTGTCTTAAAGGATGTCATGCATGTACCTAGATTGAAGAAGAACCTGATTTCAGTAGCGATGTTGGAGGATAAGGGGTATGATGTGGTCTTCAGCGAAGGAAAAGCCTTCCTGCGCAGTAAGACTACTGGAGAGACCCGAAAGATAGGGGTTCGGACCAAGAACCTTTATCAGTTGCAGGTAGATGGTTGCGCAGCTATGGCATGCAAGGCGGGAGAAGTGGTGAGCCGGGATGATGAGGGCAAACTGTGGCACAGGAGATTGGGCCACCTTCACCATGGAGCTTTGAAGATTCTGCAACAGATTTCTACTGGACTTCCTAAGGGCACCCTTGCGCAGTCAGATCAGTGCAAGGGGTGTACTTTAGGGAAGTATGTGAAAGCCACCTTTCACGAGAAGGATAGTCGCGCCACGACGATCCTTGAGAGAGTTCACACGGACGTGTGTGGTCCTTTCTCAGTTGCTTTGACAGCAAAGCACAAGTATTATGTGATCTTTGTTGATGATTTCTCTCGAAAGTGCTGGATCTTCTTCATGCAGAAGAAGAGCGATACATTCGCGAAGTTCTGTGAGTTTAAAGCACTGGTCGAGAAGGAGTCGGGGAAGAAGGTGATTGCTCTAAGGAGCGATAATGGTGGTGAATTCATCTCGGCTGAATTCAAGGAGTTCTGCAGCGCAGAAGGGATTCGGAGAGAGCTCATCGCACCCCATAACCCACAGCAGAACGGGGTGGCTGAGTGGAAGAACAGAATGATCGTGGGTACTACACGGGCGATGTTGCATGATCAGGGCCTACCCCTTCACTTGTGGGGCGAGGCATGCAATACAACAGTGTATGTGCAGAACCGTTGTCCTCACAAGGTTCTTGGCATGAGTACACCGGAGGAGGCTTATTCTGGCAAGAGGCCTGATATTTCCCATTTGCGGATTTTTGGTTCTTCTGTCTACATGCATGTGACGAAGGATGCGAGAAGGAAGCTGGATCCAACTGCTGAGGTTGGAATATTTGTGGGGTACACTGATACACCTCACAACTATCGGGTGTATTTGTCAGACAGTCGAAAGACTTTTGTGCGACGGGATATAAAATTTCAGGAGGAGAAAGCCATGCAGTGTTCGCTTGAGAGGGAGCTACACTTGCATGCAGATGAGGAGTTGTTAGTTCCTAAGGAGGAGCTTTTGGATGTGGATCAGCCACAAGAGGAAGTCTAGGAGGTGGAAGAAACCACCCATGCAGCGCCAACCATTAGAGGGCACATGCGCACCACAGAAGCTAAGCGACTGGCTCGAGATGCAGAGAAGGTTGTAGGACCACCTACAGCACAGCGCAGACAGAGGCAGTCACCGGATCGGTACACTGGATACATGGCTCTTGTGAGTCAATGTGTTGTGACGGAGCCATCCTCTTTTGAGGAAGTTGTGGAGGAACCCGCATGGGTTGATGCCATGATCGAAGAATATGATTCGATCGTTAGGAACAGTGCATGGGAGATTGTCCCAAGACCGGAGGGGAAATCAATGGTGGGTTCGCGATGGATCTACAAAGTGAAGCAGGCGGCTGACGGGAGTGTGGAGAAGTACAAGGCGAGATTTGTCGCCCGTGGCTTCTCACAGATCGAGGGGATCGATTATGAGGAGACCTTTGCACCTATCGCAAGGTACTCTTCCATATGGACGATCCTTGCTCTCTCAGCGCAGATGGGGTGGCACATTCATCAGATGGATGTGAAGACTGCGTTCCTCAATGGAGTTATTGAGGAGGAGGTGTACATAGAGCAGCCTGAAGGTTTCGAGATCTTCAGCAGTGAGTCGCATGTGTGCCGACTCAAGAGAGCACTGTACGGGCTTAAGCAAGCACCTCGTGCTTGGTACACTCGGATATACATCTACTTCACCGGGCTTGGATACTCCAAGAGTGAGGCGGATCCTAACCTGTACCAGATTGTGGTGGAGGGGAAGATGTTGATCATCGTACTATATGTAGATGATCTGATTTTGACTGGCGATGAGCAGTTGATACTTTCATGTAAGGAGGATCTTGCACGAGAGTTTGAGATGAAGGACTTGGGCATCCTTCATTATTTCCTGGGATTGGAGATTTGGCAGCGCAGCGGAGGACTGTTTGTTTCTCAGGGCAAGTATGCCCGGGAGATTATGGAGAGGTTCAACATGCAAGGCTGCAAGCCTGTTGACACTCCTCTTCCTGGTGGTTGGAGGAAGGAGGATGCTACTTCAGTGGAGGTAGTGGATGCCACTGTCTATCGACAGTTGGTGGGGTCGCTTATGTATTTGGTCAATACACGACCGATATATGCTATGCTGTTAACCAGCTTTCACAAGCTATGGTTAAGCCTACCAAGCTCTTTTGGAAGGCAGGAAAGCATGTATTGCGCTATGTCGAGCACATCGGGATATGGTTCATCGTACGGACGGAGGATCGATTGAAGATAGCATGGCTTCACGGAATTGGTATCATCATATCGGTGTGTTCAGCGGAGAATCACGGTGCTTTCATATGTTCCCACGGTGAGATCGGGATGCTGACATCACGACGAAAGGCGCTCACCGAGGCAAGTTTGAATTCCACAGAGGCAGGATAGGGGTTGCAGATAATCCATATCTTGCTGAGAGGGAGTGTTGAAAATGCAGCAAGATGATGGAGCTTAGTGAAATGAAGTCGCCTTCACTAAGTGGGCCCGCAGACGAATTCTGGCCCAAAGTATATTTTTAGACTATGTCTATTTTTAGACATATGGAGCATGGTCCAGGGGTTGTAGTATGTTATTCTTGGAGCATTGGTCATGTTGGTAAAAATAGATGGGACTCTACTTTTGTGACCTATAGGTCGATAGGTCGATGTCTATTTTTAGACTGCCTATCCTAAAAATAGGGAAGTCAAATATTATTTACCCTTAATAATATTTGGACTCTAAACAGCAGTTTACTCTCTTGGAGCACTTCAGTTCGAGCTACAGAAGTGGCTCATGCATCTGACAGAGGAATTACGCTATTCCCAAGGTTTTGATGGCATCATGCATGGTTGACTTCAGTTAGGACTTCAGTGGCAGAAGTTTGGTGGAGTTAATGAGACAACTAGTGGAGTTGTGTTCTGTTTATTTTAGTTGAACTAGTTGAGATTAGTTTAACTAGCTAATCAATTAGTTATGAGTGGAGTGAATTAAATGTTATTTAATTCATTAATTAGTAACTCATTATTCAACTCAAGAACACATCAGTTCACTACAGTGCATGATCATTTCAGTGGAGACCAGTGAAAGAGGTAGATGAAAGGGTGGAGTTAGCTATCAGTGGCAACATCAGTTGTGCATGAGATTTGCACCACACTTGGAGGAATTTCCCATGATGATTGCGTTTTCAAGCCAAGGAGATTCGAACCTTGGATCTCTATATAGACAGGCCTGGATTGCGCAATAGAGGCAAGGCAATTGGCAGTGAGTTTTGAACCAGTAACCTGTTCAAAACTGAGCTAGTTTGTGTGTAACTTCATGAGATAGTACTGAGTACTTGTGAGGAGTATTTTACTGAGTTTGTTACATGATTATAACACAATAGTTGTGGGGTTTTCAGCTATAAGCTTTCCCCATACATACTGTGTTAATGTGTATGATGATTTGATGTGTTATCGCTTGTTTTATTTCCGCATGTGTGATGATCTGAGTGGAAGAGATTATGTGTTGCATATAAATTCGAATTGTATGTGATCAGGATAGTCTCGGTGGATAATTAATCATTATTCAGCAAATTTCTACAATATCAAGCTCCTAGCTTGTAGATCTGAAGGAGGGATCAGCTCTCAAAGCTTAGATCTGTTTGTAGAAAATATTGCAGCTATCTTTGGATCATATCTAGCTTCATATCTGTATAACCGAGCAATCAAAGGATCAAACCCTAGGAGGGTGATTTTCCAAAGTTGTAGATCTGGAAAATCCTTTCTGGGTTATCTTGGGTTCCCATCACATTATCCAGATCTTGAATATTGGCATCATCAGAGCTCCTGAGCTCCATAGATCTGCATTTCCTTTTGCAGCAGTTTCATGTATATCAGCAGCTGAAGGGACAACGCAGTATTGCTTCTTGTAAGCTCACCAATTACGTGGTGCTAGTTATAGCATCATTGCAGGGTGATTCTAGGCCATCCCTTTGGCTAGATCTACTCATATTTTGTACATTATGTAAATGAATCCTCTCCATATAATAAAAAGGCTTAGCTTCTTTGTATATTATAATGTTGTATTTAGATTTATTGTTTACTTAGTTGCAGTTCTTATATTGTGTTTCAATATTACTGCATCTCCCTTTTGGGATATTACAGGCTCCCCTTTTGTTGAGTTGTTTTTCTGCATTGCATATTGACCATTTGTATATCTTGGCCTTAAGACAGATTCACTTGGACTCATGTATAAGCCAACTTTTTTAACATGTCCTTCTGAAAAGTCAACCTTGAAATCACTTAGCATCTGCAACTTGACACCCTTGCTCGTGGACAGAACATTCCTCTGAGTGTCATCTACCATTTTCGCCACCTTGCATTGAGCATAGGATTGTTCCTATCCCAGGAACTAGTGCATATGTTCACCGACACTCATTATCCACCATACTATAGGGATTCTTTTATTCTTTTTCATGCTTTCAATATGAAAAAGACAAAAAAATCAAATATCCCAAAAAGAGTGGGAATGGGACATTACTTCCATATTTGATGGCAGCTAAGAGTCAGTTGTGTCGCCCTTGAACAAAGCACAAAACGCTAAGTCTTTTCTCCATTTGGGATGGGCTTTAATTTGACTTAGGAGAGATATAACCTTGTTATTGAGTCAATTTTGGCTTGGTTGGTTATCTCTTCCAATCATATAGAGGGTTTTTTCGTGCCTCCTACATGACAAACTTATACAAAGTTATCATATGCTACCATAGTCACATTGAGTCGTGTTTTTGTTCAAGGGAAGTAAACCTGATTTGGCCTTTCTGCGGTGTCCCTTCACTCATTTTTCAGTCGGCCATCCCTGTTCTGTCAAAGTCTTGTTCTATCACATCAGCTATTTGGTCTTTTGCTCGTGCTGGTTTGAGGTCTCCATTGACTTCTTTCCAATAGGTTTTTCTCTTATCGACATCGACAATTTGCTCTGAGAGTAAAACTAGACTCATGACACTCAAAATTGCATATACATATGTTATATTTATTCAACCATTATGACGATAACACCAATTGTCTTCTCATCATGTTTCACTATCGATATTTTTCCTTCTTACATAGACCCAATGTCAAGTATTTTTTTATCTAAAGACTACTTCAATTTGTGTTATCTCTTCTTATGGCATCCCAATAACACCTAGTATTAGGTCACAAAATTGCAGCACGTTTAGCACCATGATGTGCACTTATCTCATTCATGCTTCATAGAGACATCCACTTCTACCTCTCATGTCTTTAATTAGATGAAGGCATTTAATAGGAAATGATTGCACCTTTTTACATCAAGGAGGAAATTTCCATGAAACTTGACATTATCGAATAAATCATCCTTGGAATTTCATGTTCCTCAAAGGAATTCCTTTCATACAAGAATCCTTCTCAAGAGATTTGAGACATTTTCACTTGGTCATAAATAGATATATTTGGCCTGTATATTGGCATTTTTGAACATTGCATTGACACCTATATTGACATTGTCACAGTTTAGAAAAAAACAAGGCAATGCCCATGCAAAATGAAATCAACAAGCTTCATAAATTTGGTTTTATTTATCCCGTTTCTTATACCTCCTAGGTATTAAACCCTGTCCCTGTCATGAAAATTAGGGAAAATTTTGGGTTTGTACATAATTTTTGGATCTAAAACAAGCATGCCCAAAATATTTTCTAGCACCATTTATCAACTGAGTTATCAAGACTTAAGCCATACATGAGGCTCTCTCCTTCCTGGATGGGTTCTTTAGGTACAATCAGATCAAGATCCATCATGTGGACTAATACAAAGATATCTTGAACTTCATGGGGAAGTTTATCATATCACATCAAGTCATTTGATCTGAAAGATGTTGGAGCCATATTCTAGTGGGAAATTACCTACAACTTCCATGACCTTTCCCATCTCATTCTCACATACATGGATGATCTCACCGCTTGTTCCAAGAACCTATCTAAACACTTGGAACTTTTGTGGGTTGTCTTCCAAAGGCATCATAAATTCAAGAATTTCTTGAATCCCCTCAAGGGTGTCTTTTGTATCTCAACTAGTGTTCAAGGGAAAATTTCCCAAGGGGTAGGGTTGAGAGCCCCAATAGAGAGGAATAAAAGGAAAAAAAATAAAACTCATACAATCATACCAAGCACTTGAATTCACAAAAGTAGGGGTTAGAAGTAGACCTGGAGGTCCTAAATTTGAAGTAGATCTCGTAGGATCTGTTAGCACTAGTATTTGCATCCCACCCATCCTGCCTTATTTTACTCTTCTTTCACCTCATCTCCATCATTATCATTTACCTCGCTTCATTTTTTAACCATTTTTCCCAAGGGTGCCAAAGTCACCATTGTTCACAAGCACTAAACCTTAATTTCCTCTCCCACTAAGCTAAAGTTTGTTATGGAAATGAGACATTTGAGTAGAGGAGACATAAGGTAGGTCATATCGGTAAGTATGAGGCCATTCCAACTCATAATATCATGTCTCCATCATTTTTTAAGAAATAATTCCAAGGGTCAAGTCATTTGCCACTCATAGGGTTAGTTTTTCTTTTCTTCAAACTGTGTTTTTCACAAAAAAAAGATGAATTTGACAATAGTGATAGAGGTTTTTGTCCATCATAAGTCAAGCAAGAAAAAACTCCTTCAGTTTCTTCACGGGTGTCATGTTTTTAGATAAATGTCAAAAATACAGGTGCCACAGGAGAGTTGTTGCACTTCTGGAGTGACCTTGGGAAAATCAAGTTTTCTCCTAGATGGAATGTCCAAATGACTTTCTTGATGATTCAAATGATAACTAGACAAAGATATACTTCCAATGCGCTATCATGAGATCAATTTGGAGTTGAGGAAGGCCTCCAAAATTTGTCTACAACATCACTCTACATTTCTTCACAATCATTCAGCATGTTTTGACCAGTCTTGGGAGAAGTGATTTTTGGCAGGGAAAATTACCTTCATTTTGAAAAATGAAGGTAGTTATGGAAACGAGACTTGAAGGGATTTCCAACAAGATATCTTTGAGCCAATTTGGACTCCTGAAACCAAGTAAAAAACAGCCTACAAGTTGGGGTAAAATGGCACTGCGCGTTTAACAATTAACTGATTTTTTCTGAGTTTTTCTACAAATTTGAATTTTACCTTGGGGAATAACGTTTTTACCTCATGTAATTGATGATGTAAATTTAATTATCATGTTTTTACTATTACCTAGGGTAAATAAATTAGGTATATCAAGCAAATTAGGTGTAATGAATCAGTTCACAAATGTTAGGGATGAGTCACTTTGACCACCCTATACTCTAGGTTTCAGTTCAGAATTTAGCGGATCATCTCCTCCTCTCATGGATTTGACCCTTGAGGTTTGGATAGGTTTTTTGAGGCCTATATAATGTCATTTTTTACTCATTTTCAAAGTTTGGAAGTTGGAATCAGTTTCATCTTGCTACTTGTTCAAGGGAACTTGTACTCAGTTTTGGCCAAGCTAATAAAGAGGAGTTGCAACTACATTTATGGGATACCTGTGGTATTGAATGTCTTTCATTATTTCTTCTTCAGTCACATATGTTTGAATTCATTGTTCATATTCACTTTCATTTCTATTTTATGATCTTTTATATGTTAGAAATTCAGAATACATGATAGCCATCCTCTGTTTTGGATAACTGATCATATTTTGTTTCATTATCTTCTATCTGAGAGAAATACATATCTTATGATTCTCTCAACCTCCTTACAGTTTCAAAACCATTCCATAAACATTTCATTCAAGATATTGGAATTATACCTACATTTCCCCATTCATCTCTGCAACCCTAACTCTATTACCCTGACCTAGCTTTCATTATCCACAGATTCGCCCAACCAAACCAAATCAAAAAACCCCCTGCATATCATACCTAGCCTAAATCCCTAATTTCTCCAACCCTCCTACGTGTGACCCTTTTGTAGAGAGCCCTCTCCGGCTTGATAGGGCTAGCTATCAAGTCAAAATCTTGGTTTATGGTTACCTCTGTCAGGATTCCTTCCTCAATCTTGGGAATCTGGTGGAGTGATAACATACTAGCGTCGTTGCCGGGGAGGCAAAAAGATAAATCTTCCCTGGGAAATAACGACAAATATTTCGATCTAATTGTTGATGGTGAATAGTAGTTGGACACATATGAAGGCTGAACCATTCACTTGGTGACTCCATTGACTGAAAGATCCAGAAAATCAACACTTCATGGTGACTCCACTGCAAAAAGATCAATAACTTCAAGAATTTTCAAGATGTAAACTGTTGCAAGAAGGTATGCTCCCATGAGCCGAGATCACATTCCAGCTTTCCCAAATAAAATGCCTAAGGTAGATTGGCAAAGGAATTTGCCTATGTTTAAAGATGATGATAAGAATGATGCTGCTTTACATATGGTTAAATTTCACATGCATACACGCAAGTTGAAGATTTAATTTCCTAACGATTATCTCTTAAAGATGCTTATGGCTTCTCTTGAAGGAAAAGAACGATCTTGGTATGAAGTTTTTCCACATGCCAATATTTGTTCTCTTAGAATTTTCCATTCAATATTTTATGAACAATACAAGGAGTCCTACCCTTCTTTGTCTTTGGTTAATAATTGTTGTGATCAATTTGGGGTTTTCATTCGAAACCTAGAGGATTCTTATGATGATAATGAGTCCATGGATGAATATATCTTGGAGGCTTTGCATGACAATCCTTTTCATCACCAAAAAGAGCAAGTGTTTTCTCTCATGGAAGAAAAAGATGTTGTATATTGTCTTGATGTTCATAAAGATTTCCCACAAGAGACAATTCTTGCAGCAGTACAACAAGTTGATCAGCCAAAGGTTAAAGAAGATATTCAACATCCTTGTGAATATTTAGGATAGAAAGAAGACAATTATTGTGTTATCAAAAGAAAACAAAAATTACTTTCTTCTCTGTTTGAAGATGAGATAGATCAACTCCTGAAAATTCATATTACAGTCCAAGATAAAGCAGGCTTGTAGTGTTCACATAGTCAAGAAAGTGTTAGTAAAACTTCTTCGATTTTTTAAAATGAAAATCTAAGTTTAAATGAGGACAATCCTTAAACTAGATTTATAGATCATCATGAAGAAAGACAATCTCCTTTTTCATTGTTCATATTTGATGAAGTTTCTCCTGAACGTGATTTGCCTAAGTACGATAAATCTAAATATAATTTCAATGAGGAGCTTGATAAAACTATACAAGAAATTGTTGTGAGTAAACCAATTTATGATGATGATTACCTACAAGGAGATCAGCTAGAAAATATTGTTGTCTTTCATAAAGATGATAGGGCTATCATGTTTGATAATTTTGAAGAATGTTTCTTGTTTAAGGATGACATAGACTATGGATTTGAAGAGTAAGTAATAGAGAGAGACAAAATTCCAGAGATTGAGTCATAATTTCTCATGCTTGAGGAATTTACAGCCAACACTTAGATAGCAGAAGGTTATACTTCCCTATGCCTTCTTATCGATCAACAACCAAGTGTTCTTCTAGATCAGAATGAAGGGAGTACTTGTAATTTTGCTACTGGATCTCAAGACAAGGTAATGCTTCAGGATTTTCAAGATCCCTTCGGCAGTATTTTGCAAGCATTGGATAAGATGAATGTTGTCTTGTTTGTCAGCATAATTCTTCGTTTTAGTTTTTATTATGAGTTGCCTACATCTACATCATTCTACCTGCTCGAGGAAAGTGAGAGCAGAAATTCAGTAAGTATCCATCTCCTGGATTGGTGACGCTAGAAGGATCATTTCACCTAATCAGCAATTGTACAGCAGATTAGAGTAGGTTGGTATCATTTCTATTTGATTTTATTTTATTTTCATCAAGTGTTGACACAATTCATCAAGGTTTAAAGCCCGAGGTGAATGCCCTAAGGCTTTGATGATCTGTTAGTGTGGGTTGAAGTTTGAAGTATGTTTTTAGTTTCATTTTTAGTTTCAGTTTACATATTGTGACTCCATTTCCCAATGGATAAGGCACTGATCTACAAATTCAGAGATCTGTGGTTGTTGGCACCTCCAAGGAGCTACCATCCCCAGCTGGAGCCAATGTAAGCACTAGTATTTGCATCCCACCCATCCTGCCTTATTTTACTCTTCATTCACCTCATATTTTTCATTATCATTGACCTCGCTTTGTTTTTTAACCATTTTTCCCAAGGGTGCCCAAGTCATCATTGTTCACAAGCACTAAACCGTAATTTCCTCTCCCAATGACCTAGGGTTTGCTATGGAATGAGAAATTTCAGAAGAGGATGCATAAGGTAGGTCATATTAGTAAGTATGAGGCCATTCCAAATCATAATATTATGTCTCCATCATTTTTTTAAGAAATCATTCCAAGGGTGAAGTCATTTTCCACTCATAGGGCCTATTTTTCTTCAAACTATGTTTCTAACCCAAAAAAGATTAATTTGAAAAAAGTGAGAGAGGGTTTTGTCCATCATAAGTCAAGGAAGAAAAACCTCCTTCATCTTTTTCACAAGTGTCATGGTTTTAGATAAATGTCAAAAATACAAGTGCCACAGGAGAGTTGTTGCACTTCTGGAGTGACCTTGGGAAAATCAAGTTTTCTCCTAGCTCGAATGTCGAAATGTCTTGTTTGATGAGTCAAATGACAACAATATAAAGATATATTTACAATGAGCTATCATGAGATCAAATTGGAGTTGATTAAGACCTCCAAACGTTGCCTGTAACTCTACATTTCTACACCCTAATTCATCACGTTTTGACTAGTCTTGGGAGAAGTGATTTTTGACAAGGAAAATGACATTCATTTTTCAAAATGAAGGTAGTTTTGGAAACTAGAATTGAAGTTATTTCCAACAAGCTATCTTGGAACCAATTTGGACACCTGAAATCCAGTAAAAAACATCCTGCAAGTTGGGGTAAAATGGCGCTGCACGTTTAACAATTGACTAATTTTTTCTACAAATTTGAATTTTACCTTGGGGAATCATGTTTTTACCTCATGTAATTGATGTTGTAGATGTAATTATAATTTTTTTACTATTACATAGGGTAAATACATTAGGTAAATCAAGCAAATGAGGTGTAATGAATCAGTTCACAAAATTTAAGGATGAGCCAATTTGACCACCCTACACTCTAGGTTTCAGTTCAGACTTTAGTGGATTAGCTCCTCCTCTCATAGATTTTACCCCTGAGGTTGGGAGAGGTTGCTTGAGGCCTATATAATGTAATTTTTTACTCTTTTTCAAAGGTTGGAAGTTGGAATCAGTTTCACTTTGCTACTTGATCAAGGGAACTTGTATTCAGTTTTGGCCAAGCTAATAAAGAGGAGTTGTAGCTACATTTATGGGATACCTGTGGTATTGAATGTATTTCATTGTTTCTTCTTCAATCACATATGTTTGAATGTATTTTTCATCTTCACTTTCATGTCTATGTTATAATATTTTATAAGTTAGAAATTCAGAATACATGCTAGCCATGCTCTGTTTTGGGTAACTGATCATATTTCGTTTCATTATCTTTTGTCTAAGAGAAATACATCTCTTATGCTTCTCTCAGCCTCCTTACAGTTTCAAAACCATTCGATGACCATTTCCTTCAATTGATTGGCATTATACCTACCTTGCCCCATTCATCTCTGCAACCCTAACTCTATTTCCCTAACCTAGCTTTCCTTGACCTAATTTTATTATCCACTGATTCACCCAACCAAACCAAATCAAAACAACCCCTGCATATCATACCTAGCCTAAAACCCTAATTTCTCTGGCCCTCCTGGCTGTGACCCTTTTGGAGAGAGCCCTCTCCAGCTTGATAGGGCTAGCTATTAGTCAAAAGCTTGGTTTGTGGCTACCTTTGTTGGGATTCCTTCCTCAAACTTGGGAACCTGGTGGAGTGATATTAGGATCCAAACCCTCTATCTTCTTCCAAGATGTGTTGACCTACAAATAAATCACAAAGATGTGAGTAGATCACCTAATTAAAATTACAATTACACACACACACATATATATAAACATCATCACAAATTAACATTCATAGAACAACAATGCAATTTGGAAACGGGACATGAGCCACTTCATTAACTTAAAACAACAAGAATAGGTGAAGCTAAAACTTGATCCTAACCAAAGGTACTGACAAAACATTCCTTTTGATCCAGCAAGCCTTATCCATTGAATACTTCCTCTCCAATATATGCAATAAGATGCTATATAAGGATGTTGAGCATCTCTGCAAGGAAATAAGGGTTTCCTGAAGACTAAGAGTGTAGGAAGAACGAGAAAATTGCAAACTTTATCTGGAGAAATTTGGGTATAATGATGACACCTCTCGTTAGGAATGAATTAGGCCTACCCAAGGGGTGTGTATATACCACCTCAAACCAGTTAATTTGGTTATGCTACGGGCCCGTGTAGGTGGAATTTCGATAAAACCCATAAATCACACCCAAAAAATAGGTTTTTATATCTTTTTTCAAATTAAAAATAAAAAAATAAAATAAAATAAAAAAAGTGTACGCAGGTATTTTTCATGAGGACCGCACATGTACGTGCTTTAAAGTCGCGTGCAGATTTTGAAAACACTTTTTTGAAATGAGGATAGGTCTGCAAGGGGAAGGGTGCTGCCTAGGCCATATAAAATCACCTGGTCTACAAGAGTGATAAAAGATGCTATAACAATTGGAAATTTACTTAGATTTGTTATATCCTAGTAGGGAATCATGGTGGATCCCCTTAAGGTCAAATCAATTTGAGATATTCCCCCTCGAAAAGATTTGCACCAAATTCAAAGTCTTAAGGGAAAGATGGTTTTTTTTATGATGCTTTATACCTGAGATCAATAATTGTCTTTTTTCCAATCATTCATTTTTTTCCATCTTCAACAGCATGTTTTAATCCTTCCATTTTTATTATTAGCAAACTTCACCTCATTTAATTATTTTAATAAAATATATTTTCATGATTGGATTTTCATAAAAAATGAATCAATTTATTAAAAAATGAATGTGATTACATGATGTGTGTGATTGGAATGGTTAATTTGTTAAATCACATGACTTAACACAAAGTTATTTTGCTTTTATTTTTCATTAATCACTATAGAATTATTCATTAGAAATAGTTGTAGCATAATTATTCATTAGCAATAGTGGCTACATAATTTCTCAATACCATCCAAATGTTATGTCAGAATATTAATTAATGCAAAGTTTTTCAACAATGTAATCACCAACGGAAGGGAGACTCAGTCATAGTATAATTTCTCAACAACAGTGGTTTTGTTTAAAAAATGCAAATTAATTTTTTTACTATGTGGTTTTGCTTTAAAAAATGCAAATTTTTTTACTATTTTTCAAAAAAAAAAAAAAAAAACTTACTCAACCATCACATGAACCATATAAAAGTATTCATAATTACATAAATTTAGTCACTTGGCTCAATTGCAAATTATTGGTTGCGTAATTAATGAAATGATTAAGTAAATTGGTCATTTATAACATGGCTTACCTTTTTGGAAGTTGTTATCTTGTATTTCTCCTTTATTTATGGAGAAACAATTAATTTAGTTTTCTTATATTTTTTTTGTATAAAGGGAATAAAAGAGAACTTAGAGGGGTTCATTGGTATTGCTTAGGGTTATAAGGAAGGATTTGATGGCATATTAAATTCTATTGTTAGAGATATTTGTCATTTTTCTTATGATGAGATCAGAAAATGCACTAAGAAACATCCTTCAAATGAATTTCCACTTTATATAGTAAAAATATGCACCATTTATTCTAAAAACCATGATACCAGCAATTTCCCACAGTTGCTAGGGTTATAGGCCAACACCATGGTACTATCAAGTACCTTATGGCCAACAATATTACCCCACTCAAATACCTCAACAAACATATCCATATCGAGGAGCTTAGTGGCCAAATCAATAAAAATATTACAAACCTTATCAGAATTGTCCATTGCAGCAACAAAAACAAAAATTGTTTCCACCATCACCAAGTCAAGGATTTAATCAAGCATTACTAATGTCATTCCAGTTACTGGCCCCACCATTCCCAAATCCAAATATTAAGTTTTGGAAAGGAAATAGAATCAACAGACTCAGTCAAATTATTCAAACCAACCTGTTTAGGCTAATGAAGTGAACAATTCTCAAACCTAATATACAATTTCTATGTTGAATTCTCAAGAAACTTATCTTAAGTATAATAAAAGTTTAGTAGATCCATAACCAGTTGAAATCTAGGATGTAAGTGAAGAATAGAAATAATCTAAGAAGTAATTAGATCAATTACAACCAAATTTAAATGCCTTAGTTCAACTTGAATTGCAACATGTGATGGAACACTAGGATAAAGTTTCACCTTTTCAAAAAGAATCAATAAAACTAAAAATCCTCAACAACTATCATTTAATATCTTGGAGGAATTGAATAATTTACATGTCAAAATACTTTTGATTTAAGATATTAAAGATGTGGCCATCTATTCCCAAAGGGGTTGGATCCAATGGTGGAAAGCGGGGAGTTTCTCACCATTGGGCAAGTTCAATTCCCATGAGGGATTCCCTGGAGCCATGGGGGAACCTTCAGGTAGTGGTTGAACGTGTGGTTGCACCCAGAGATGCCATATTAAATGGTTTTGTGTCCCATGCACTCAAAAGTGGACCAAATACCACCTCCATGTCCTCCTTTTTTTTAAATTCAAAGGATCTTAGCTCGAGTGGTTTGGTGAATAATTTGTTTCCCTAGTTGTGTGGGTTCAAGTCTCCATAAACATGTTGTAACTAGCTTGTTTGTGGCAATTATGAAGTAGTATCTGATGTAATAGTGGCGGTCGATATTTTAAAGTTACGAATTCTCTATAAATTCTCGTTCTGGTTTTTTAAAAAATTAAAAAAAAAATGTGCCAATCTATAATAAATTCATGATGGAGTTATGCATAAGGAAACCTAGAAGAAATTTTTGTATTTCAAGTAAAAGCACAATATCTAGCTATGCAAAAAATACTAGACTAACTGCATAAAAATAGAGAAGAGAGAATGGAATTTCACATAAAAAGACTAAGTAGCTCAATAGACCAATTCAAATTACTTCAAAAATATTGTATGTATCTTTCAATGAATAAATATTTATAACAACCCTTGAGAGGGAAACAATGTGCAAGCACATGGAGGAAGGAAAGCACACTAGAAAATAGAAAATCACTTT
Organism: Pinus albicaulis; assembly: GCA_034641835.2. Taxonomy (NCBI): domain Eukaryota; kingdom Viridiplantae; phylum Streptophyta; class Pinopsida; order Pinales; family Pinaceae; genus Pinus; species Pinus albicaulis. The sequence continues at coordinate 1,171,227,651 of CM076578.1, forward strand.
CCTTGATTAGCTAGTAGCATGAAATTAGAGTAGGAAACCCTAAAATATAGTGTGAGTCTAAAATAGGGTTAAATAAATATAAGTGGATTAAAAAATAAGTTATAATTGAAGTGTAGACTCCCTCACACAACTTATAGACTAGAAATATAAATAAACCTCCAAAAATAAGATTGCATTTCAAAGGATAAGGTTCGTAGGTCAGTGGATAAGGTCATCTACCAAAATAAGAAAGGGAATGTGCATTAGTAATTATGGATCTTAGAGATAAGGAAATGGACAATAATGGATAAGAAATAACGATTCCACTACTCAACATGTGCCTAATCACTGACACATGTCATGCCATGTGTTACTCCTTGCTAAAAATTGACTTTAAATGCTAATTTTAGGTGATGATCCCAAATAGTTGGAAAGGTTTTGTAGTGAAATAAAAGTGGTCATATCTGTTCCTAATAATGTGTGGAAGAGGGTCAAATGATGGTCTAAGTGAGGTCTTGAGTGTGCATGTACCCCAATAGAAACAAACAACACCCTCCAACTATCTATGTGGTGGACAATTAATTAATCTTATGTTAGGACAAATTGTTAACCCAAAATATGAAGATCCAAGTAGTCCAATTACACGAGTTTATATGGAAAAATGTGTATTCTTAATACATTAGTTGGCATAGGTGTAGAAATCATCATCATGAAGAAGGAAATAAAGCATAGTTTGAACGTTCAAAATGTTATAAGATAAACACCAACATTCTTAGAATTGTTGCTATGTCAAGAGCTAAACTTGAAGGCATTTTGGAAGATATAATAGTTAAAATAGACTACCTGGAATACCTTGCAAATTTTGTAATTTTGCAAGGAGTTATTGATTGATTTTGGGGAAACCATGGTCAAAAATATAGATGTTTATATTGAATTTGGATCTAGAAAAATGACTAGTGCTCAAGGGGAATTAGTAAAGAAACTTGCATTATATCCACTAGCTAAGTATATTCTAGACTTAGAAGAACCTTTGCAAATACCTCCAAATGATTGTAGTGATTACTGTGTTGAATTATGAAAACCAATCCTCACAATAAATTGATATTTAATTCTAAAAGAACCTTCTAGTGACAAAATTATCTTAAATTAGAACATTTATCCTTAAACAATTAAAATCAACGAAATTTGTAATCAGATTAAGGAGGATGAAGCAAGTTCTAGTACAAAATCAAAATCACTTGATTTATGTGAACCATCTCTATAGCTTCCTAATGACAAAATCCAATATCAATACCTTCGCAAGTATTTTTTTGAAGGATATGTAAGTCATAGAATTAAACCTATTGAAATTTTTCTAGAAAAATTGTTGAACATCAATAGTCAATTACCATTATTTCTACAACAGTAGTTGTAAGAATTGATGCAAAAATATGCTTCAAAATTTGCTTGGGATTATAAGGATATGTTAGGGATACATCCATGGATTTGTATGCATCATATTTAAATCCAAGATGGGGTAGCTCGTATTCATCAACCAAAACTTCGAATGAATCCAAATCTTAAAGACATTCTAAAAGAAGAACTACAAAAACTTTTGAAAGTTGGATTCATCTACTCTATTTTGTTAGTTTTTGTAGCATAGGATGTGTTCTAGCCACGAAATTTGGTGGAGAGGCTAGAATACAGGATATCTCCAAAACCCAAAAATAGTTTCAAGAAATTCCACCTAGAAGTGTCTCAATTAGATTATTAACCATTTTTTAAATGTTTCCTAAGTCTAAACTTGGGGAATATGGTTAATTAACACGGAATAAGTTGAGAATATTCTATAAACTCACATGGATCGATCCAGAGATGATCCTAGCCATTGACTAATTTTTAATCTTGGTCACTGGTGCTCCAATAATGGATTATAAGAGGAGGTCGATGGGCACTTGGAAAAGACACACTAGAACATTTGAGTTGTTCGATATCCTTAGCAGTTCGATTTCCAGAGTAGAAACAGTCAGTTGTCAGAGAGAGAAAGAGATCAAAGTAGTGAGTGAGGGGGAGAGACATTGAAGCTAGAGGAATATTTCCAAATCCAGCGAATACATTTTCATAGAGGCTGAGATTTCTACAAGAGGTTGCACAGAAGCAGCGCAGTAGCCTTAAAAGACAGTTCAATTTGCTAAGAGGAGAAGAGAGTATTCAATTCCATAGGCCAGGAAGGAGTCCTAGAGTGTCGGAGAAGAATTTTCCCAGCCAGCAGAAGAAAATATGATTTGATTAGCAGTCAATTCAGGCAGCATGCGGAGTAGATAACTACAAAGTGACACAGAGCCTACGCGGGCCCAGATGGATGGCTTTCATTTCAAAGGAAATCTAGTGTCGGAATTTCCCAAAGTGACGGTAAGATTCCCTCTAGTATTTTTTCCAATATTTTTCTCTGTAGGATAGCCAAATTTAAACATCCAAATTGTACTCATAATTTTCTCACTGCTACATAATAATAAAAACCCTCATTGTTGCACCGGTTTTCCCAAGTTGGGGTTTTCAAGGGATATTTGTTCAAAATTAATTGTGTCAAATTTTATATGTGTGTTCTAGTAATTTCTCAGCTTCCATCGTTATTTATTTTCCGCGGAATTTTATTTGTGAAGGTTGCAGTGTGTTTATTTTGATATTTGTTGTAGCAGATAAATTGTTAAATAATTAACAATTAGGAGAAATAATACCAGTTGTTGTAATAGGATTTCAGTAGTGAAATTTTCACATGTTATCATAGCATGATTGATCAACCGAGGAGCTCAAAGGCGAAAGAATGAATTTCATTGTTTAGTAAGAGCAGCAGGATGAAATTATAGGGGCAGCGCAATCCATTGCGAAGCAGGCCGAGTTGCTTAAGGAAGTTTGATTTTTAAAAATAGAGAGACAGAAATAATTCAATTTTTCAGATCAATTGATTCTAAAGGTAGAGTGTGCAGCTTAGTTTTTTCATTGGGAAGGTTTCTGGTTGGACGCAGAGGGTTTTGCAGCAGTTTACTAGAGAAAATCCAACGTTGAGTGGAAGAGATAAAAGAACAAATTAGAGGGAAAATTTTCCTCAGGGAACTTTGAGTCTCAGAAGTTCGAATTTCCAGGCATATTGGCAGTAGCAGCTGGAATATCAACGCATTCCAGAAGGGAGTGTGAGTAGCAAAGAGGGAAAGAGGGAGTTTTTTACTTGATCAGAGATGGCCACTGCAAGGCTTCGAGACCGGGATAGGTTGGACTGATCATCCAACCATGTCATATGGAAGGCTAGGATTTCCTTCCTTCTAGATGAATATGCCTTGAAACCCTGCATTGATAATGTAGTGGCAGTTCCTCAGGATGCAGATCAGTTGAAGGAATATAGAAAGCAAATGGCACGGGTGAATCGTTTGATCCTGGATGGAGTCTGTCACATATAGCAGTCAAGGGAATGGCCAAGGAGATGTGGGATGCTCTCTCCACGTTATACCAGGGTAATTTCGAGCAACATAAGATGTTCCTAGAGGAGAATTTGAGATGCATCTGAATGCAGAAGGGGGAAGGCATAGATCCCTTCCTAACCAAGATTCAGGAGGTTCGAGAGCAGCTGGCAGTCATTGGCGAAGCAACTCAACCGACGGATCTAGTACGATTTGCACTCAAAAATGTATCAAAGGAGCGGCAAGTATTCGTCCAAAGTATCTTGGGCAAATATATCTTGCCAAGGTGGGACATGATATGGGTTGATTTGCAATAGGAGGAGTTGAGATGAACTCTTTTAAAGAGCTCCATCAGGAGCAACAGAAGTAGCGAATCGAAGGTGGTAAAGGAGGAGGAGAATGTAGCCCTCCATCTAAGGGTCCTAGCCAGGGGCAGGGGGCATAGAAGAAGAAGAAGAATAAGGGCATGTCAAAGGTCAATTGCTTCAGATGTGGTGAGTTTGGACACTACAGTACATAGTTTCCTCACAGAAAGAAGGACAAGAAGGAGAATCACGACTCACAAGCAGCTTCATCAAAAATCGACAAGTTGTCCTCTAAGTTGGAGTAATAATTTGCTATGATTGCCCATATACCTCCAAGAGTGAGGTGGGGTGGCTTGGAGTTGTATCCCTAGAGAGTTACAGATAGGAAGGGTCCTTGAGGAGTCCACCTCATGGATCAATACGTGGCTACGGGGCCCAAAGTATATAGTAGCAGGATGGATCAATGGCATTAGATGCAGTTAGATGGCAAAGTAACAATTGCAGAAAGCTAGTACCAGTCATATGTTGGGGAGTGTAGTGCAGAGTTGGCAACAGTGTAGCTGGCACAGTGCAAGGTTAGCAACAGTTCAGATCATTCAGAGACAGTGCAGATACTAGTAGTAGTCAGAGACTCAGGAAACATATGCATCATACTGATCATAGATGATTCAGTATTTTGGATGTTTTTCAGTTACAGATGTTGCAGTAGTAGTAACAATAGAGTTTCCGTGCAGATGCAGTGTTGGTAGCAGTAAAACAGGTTCAACAACAACATAGATGCAGTGTACATCATAGTTGCGCAGTATTTGGTGGGAAATAGCAGCCAGACATCAGTAGCATGATAGGAGATATGCAGAAGCATTTTTTTGTGGCAGGATGTGCAGCCCTGGAATACATTCCTCGCTAAGAGGGAGTTTTAGTTTTTGTAGCATCATATGTGTTCTAGCCATGAAATTTGGTGGATAGGCTAGAATACATGAGATCTCCAAAACATAGAAATCATTTTTGGAAATTCCACCTAGAATAGTCTCAATTATATTATTAACCATTTTTTGAATATTTCCTAAGTCTAAACTTAGGGAATATGGTTAATTAATCAGTATTAATTGAGATAAGGTGAGATTAGTATAGAAACTCACACGGATCGATTTAGAGATGATCCTATCCATTGATTAAGTTTTAATCTTGGTTGTTGGTGCTCCAACGGTGGATGATAAGAGGAGGTCGATGGGCACTTGGAGAAGATGCACCAAAACACTTGAGCAGTTTGATTTCCTTAGCAGATTGATTTCCAGAGTAGCAATAGTTAATTGTCGGAGAGCAAGAGATTGAAGCAATGAGTGAGGCGCAGAGATAGTGAGGCTAGAGGAATATTTCCATATCTAGTGAGTGCATTTGCAGAGAGGCCAAGATTTATCCAGAAGGATACGCAGAAGCCTCAGAAGGGAGTTCAATTTGCTGAGAGGGGAAGATGTATTCAGTTCCAAAGGCTGGGAAGGAGTCCCAGAGTGCCGGAGAAGAATTTTCCCAGCGAGTAGCAAGCAACACGGCTTGATTAGCAGTTAGTTCGGGAAGTGCACAAAGCAGGAAGTTGCAAAGTGACGCAAAGCCTGCGTAGGCCCAGTTGAACGACTTGCTTTTCAGAGGCAGTCTAGTGCCGGAATTGCCCGAAGTGATGGTAAAATTCCCTTTAGTATTTTTTTTAGTATTTTTCTCTATAGGATAGCCATATTTCAGCATCCATATTGTACTCATAATTTTCTAATTGTTGCATAATAATAAAAACTCTCACAGTTGCACTAGTTTTCCAAGTTGCGTTTTTCCGAGGACATTTTTCCAAAAATAATCGTGTCAGATTTTATATGTGTGTGCTAGTAATTTCTCAGCCTCCAGTGCTATTTATTTTCCGCGAAATTTTATTTGTGAAGGTTGCAATCTGTTTATTTCGATATTTTTCGTAGCATATAAATTGTTAAATAATTAACAATTAGGAGAAATAATACCAGTTCCTGCAATAGGATTTCAGTAGTGAAATTTTCACATATTTTAGATAGGGAGTGGGTTTCACCACTTATCATGGTTCTAAAGAAGGGGGTAAATGGAAAAATTGTGTAGATTACAAGGAATTAAATAAAGATACTAGAAAGGATCATTTTCCCATACATTTTATCAATCATGACATTCTAGTTTCATTAGTGGGGAAATATTATTTTTCTATTTTTGATGGTTTTAGTGGATATAATCAAAGTTAGATTGCTTCAGAAAACCAAGACAAAACAACGTTCGCATGCCTTTAGGGAACATTTTCTTATAGAATTTTGCCTTTGGATTAAGGAATGCACCAACAACATTCAAATGAATTGTTTTGAGCATATTTTTTTATTTAATTCGTGAACCTGCAGAAGTTTTCACGGATTATTTTACAACTTTTTGAAATAATTTTGATGACGAATTATCTAAATTATAAATATTTCTTCAAAAGTGTAAACAAAATCATCTTCTTTGACTAATGAAAAATGTTTATCAATGATAAATGAAGAAATTTTATTAGGACACTATGTTTATGCAAATGTCATTCAAGTAGATCTTGAAAACTTGTTGTCATAAAGAACTTACCAATCCATGCTAAAAAAAGAATATGTGAGAAGTTTCTTAGGCCATGTTGGCTATCACAAAAGGTTTATTCAAAATTCTAGTAACCTCACTTCTCCATTGTTTGTTCTGCTCTCAAAAGATGTAGAATGTATTTGTATAACAACATGCGAGCGAACCTTCAAAACTCTTAAGAAAAAAATCGAAATTGCTCCTATTTTTCAAGGACCCAATTAGAATATACCATTCCATATTTATTTTGATGCATATAATAAATTTTTGGGTGTTGTACTAGGATTGAAGGAGAGCACAACAATGCATGCAATATATTACATCAACAAAAATCTTATTAATGCAAAGCTCATTTACACTACCACTAAAAAGGAATTTTTAATAATTATATGTGATATTAACAAATTTTAGCATTACATTATAGGGTATCATACATTTGTTCATATATACCATTCATCCATTTAATATGTTGGGACCAAACCAGCCATAAATGGTAGGGTAACTTGTTGGTTTTTACTCCTTCAAGAATTTGATATCATTATACTTGATAAGCTTGGTCATGCAAATGTTGTTATAGAATTGATTTCATTAATCACTAGATAAAAATTGGATGCACCTATGGAAGATTAATTTCCAAATAAAAACTTATTTGCAATCTTATTAATCACATCGTGGTTCATAGGCATTGTAAATTATTTGGTTGTAGATAAACTACCCCAAAATTTCTCCTACTGAGAACATTGTGTTTTAATTTGATGGAGTGCACCTTTTACATGGATAAAATGATATTTTCTTAATATACGACCATATCAAATTCCCAAGATGTATTGGAGAAGATGAAATATATAACATATTAAAATCTTGTCGTGACGAGCCATGTGGAGGACATTTTGTAGCCACTAGAACTACTAAGAAAATATTCTCCATTGGTTATTATTAGAAATACAACATATGACATAACCAATACATTTAAAATACAACATATTTGTTTACATGGAAGTTGAAGCAAATGAACAACAATTCAATAGAAAGATAATTGGTGAGAAAGGAACTAGAAAACAGAAGAAGATAATATTGTACATAAACCTCTTAAGGCACTGCAAGACCTGAATGCCTTCACCCCACACCCACACCATAGGTTCCCACATTTTTGGAGGACTTCTTGATTCCTCAATTTCATTTCTTAGAGAAGGTTTATTAATGGGTTTTTCTTTTTTTAATTAGACTTTTGACTTCTAAAAATCTTCTTTATGAACCTAATCCCCTACAATTCCAAGAGATAATTTTCATCATTTACCAATTGATTTTGAGTCCCCTTGATTAGGGTCTGGACCACTTCCTTTCCTAGTAATCCTTGGTTCTTTAACAAAAGAAATCTTAATTGTTTTTGGAGTTACAATTTCCTTATCCTTAGTTGCATATTCATTCCTAGTATGCCTATTGGGTTTCCTTCCTTCCTTTTTATGTGTTCTTCCTAGGCCCGATTATTTATCTTTTTCTCCTTCATATTTTTCATTGTTGGTCTAGAGAAATACCATTGTATGTTCCTGGGATTTTTGAAAGATACGAAGACTTTTTATTCTTTTGAATCCACATCTTCATCGAGTGTTTCATTAAGTTGGAAATATTTTAATGATAGCATGTCGTCATTCCTTCCATTAATACTCTTATTTGAAGATACTTCTATGAATTTTTTAAATTGAAATTTCGCCTTCTTCTTCAAATTTCCCTAAAAATTCATACTTATTATCTTGAGAATCTGGATCCTTAAATTTCTTTGAAGATGATGCATGAGCCATATCCAATGATACTTTTAAAGGAGAAAGGGCGACATTTTGACTAGCACCATTCAATTTTCATACTTTTTTCTTCATTTTGATGCGGAAGGCCTCTTCTATGCTTTGGTTGTTGCCATTGTTACCCATATTATGCCTACTTAGTTTGTTCCTTTGATTTTTTTCAATCCCTAGTAAAATATTCATGCTCATGGTATGATTTTCAGTAGGGAAGTTTATCATAATCAACTTCTCAGAGGAAGATCTTGTTGTCTAGATTTAGATCAACCATTTTTTATAAACCCTTGTCTAGATCCACTTTAATACAATTCGAGCACAAGAAAACATCCCTTCCCATGGCTCATCTTGATCAATATAATTCCCCAAACCATTCTTGATATTTCTAAATGTCTCCTCATTCCATTAGTTAAGGGGAAACTAAGGTAATTTAACCCACACTATAACTACAAAGGGAACATCACTTTGAGGATTAAAATGAGGACTCCAACTATCTAGATAGTCCTTGAGCCCCCATAAATATGGCACACTTCTAAAGATAAGATCCTAATTTTTGGTTCCTTCAAACATAAAGGTAAAAAAACCATGTCCATAGAAAGAGATTGAAAGTTTACCTTTGATGAGAGGGTGCCAATTTTTGTCTATCTAGATATTAAAAGACCTATGTGAGGCGATATTCCATTAAAATTCCCTATTAAACCTTGAACTTCCAACTTTATATCCATTGCGCAGGACTGGTTGGAATATGTTGGCCTGTGACCGCACACAAAGTGGAGAAGGAGAAAGGAAGGGAAATCCTGACTGTCAAAAAGCTTCAATGGAATCAATCTGCCTTTCAATTCAGTAGAAAGGGGAAAGTGTGGCTGATAAGGTGTAATGGTGAGAAAACTTCATTTCTACCCCCATTCATCTCATTTATCCTCTTTACCTTCATTTACCCTCTTTTACCCTTCATTTTTCCATTTCTAAGGTCCCGTGCTACACTTCTTTATTCATATCTCCGCCCCCCCACTTTAGGTCGCTTGATATATACATATATATATATGGCATAGACCGCACCTTACCCCTTCCTTACCTTCCAACATTGCAAGACCGCAAACTCATTCGTAACACCATTTGCCACTTATAACTCCGTCAATGTGATATAAAAGGAACCACATTCCTGCATGAGCCTTTATTGTAAAAAATTCACTCCTTTCCATTCAAAAACCTTTATCCGCACTCAATTACCTTTGCGCATCGCCAACCTCTTCACTCATCGCATTTCACACTCCGCATAATATAATTTTTACCCTTTGCTGCTTCCATGAAAACCTTGCGGATTGCCGTCTGCGGGCAAACCCACTTCCTTGACACATCATCCTCCCCTCATCACACGCTGCCCATCACAATTCATAACTCTTACCCCCACTCCTTATACCAAAACTTCCTCGATTTCGATTTTGCGGGCGGTCCCACCTCCACCACGTCCCCTCCTCCCATCGCATATCACCCACCGCAACTTTTTAAATTTACCTCCCCACACTTCACACTTAGCAAAACATAGCAGTTACCCCCTGCCTCTTATAACTAAATGCTCTCGCTTGAGATTTGTGATGTGCGGGCGTCCCCACCTTCATGCCACATCACCTTCCCTGCCACCATGCTTCGCCCATCGCATATATTATCATTCACCTCCTGTTGTTTATAACAAAGGCTTCTGATTTTCAATTTACGATATGAATTTGGGCCCCACCTACCCGCCACATCATCAATAGCCCTCCCGTGGCCTTTGTCCCTCTCTTTTCCGTGCTAATTATCTCGATAGCCTCACCATTGCTTCCACCATCTCCAGCACAAGCATGGGATTTTGGCGGAACAACACACATATGGTTTATTTAGTTGATCTAGTAAATATCTGCTAAAGAGTGAGGCACGCGCAACACAGTTGGCCATTTCATTATGGTTAAAATGAATCATGAGAATTAGAGAGTGGAGGCCTCCCACAGCAGATGGAATCAAGTGTTGGAAACCAGATTGCCCACCTGTTCGCAGTCACTCCTCACTGTCCCCATGGAGGATTCCAGGATTTTACCTACACAGCCCATCATTTTGTTCCTTTTTACTTTCTGATTATGATGTTTGCTGGTGAAATCCTGATTTCACCTGATTTTGTTTCGATTTTCTCTTACAGGAGTGATTGCTTGATGCATGCTCAGTTAGTTTGTTCGGATATTTTATTTTCACATGTGTGGGCCGATCATGACTCATTATTTGATCAGGAACCCATAATAGGAACTCTATATGTAGGAAGTTCAAAGATGTAAGAAGGGTTTTGGAATTTTGAAGAATTTTGTTATAGTTTTGTATGATTGTGCTCGTTGTTCTCTCATATACATATTTTGAAGAGTTGTTTAAACTTAATATGATACAGAGTTGCTATTTGGATTCCAGATGGAGAAATGAGTAGTATGTATCTGTTTCCTTCTGTTATCAGTAATCTCCTTTTTATGTTTAATCATCTTTCATGCTATGCTGCTTTGATGGTTCATGTATGTAGATGTCGGTGGTCTGCAATTTTATTCACGAATTCATGTCTGTATAACACTCAGGTGTTAACGCTAATGTATTAAGCTTGTTTCACTCCCTTAATTCGCGCTCCATGAACCTCTATTGTTGTCAATATCTCATTCATATCCGCTTCCTCTGAGTTCAAGGGGGAGATTCTTAATCCTCTTAAGCATGTCTCTTATGGCTTCCTTCTTCGTTCTTTCTCAATGCCTCTGCATATTTTTAAAGCTTCTCCTTGTTGTTTTATACTTGGCCCATTTAAAAGCCATCAAGCTTCATAGCCTCCTAAGCCCTCTCACAGTATAGGGAATTCACATGAATCAGGCTCAAATGGTCTTCTCCATTCTTGAACCACCAAAACCATTATTCTCTTGACCCATATTTTGTCAAAGGCATTTATACAATTGTCCACATTTAACCTTTGATTTTAAGATGTCCTAGGCGTTGGAGCTACAACATCTTTTTGGTGAACCATTTTTTGGGAAAAACATGGTAAATTAGGATGTGGGTGAAATTTTCCTTGTAGGCCAACCAAAACATTCAATTGAAATGACAGAGGATCTTAGATAAACAGTACTAGTAGGCAAGTAGACCCCATAGTCACAAATTCATTAATTGAAAGGGAGAATAAATTTGTAAAGTTAAAACAACTAATCATCAGAGCCCGAGGTACTAAGGAGGTTAAATTTTCAATTTATGCAAACACTTCTTACACTACTAGAATTAATGGGGCCCACAAATATAATAAAATTGTTCCATTTTATTAAACTTGGGAAAGGGTTTAGAGATTATGAGGACTTGAATGAAATAGAAGAATAAGAAATCACCATAGCAAATAATTTCAATAGATACTTCATGCATAATGCATCATCCAAATATCTAGTCTTTCCCTCTGCAAAAGTGATTAGAAACTTGATACATCGTGTAGAGGTTAGCACCGAGATGTTTCTTAATAAAAATGAAAAGTATGTTGGATAATTTACATCAATATATTTTTAATCTTACTACAAGATGTCAAAGGGAAAAATCTACTTCACTAATGAGTGGCTAAGAGTCCTTACTTGTAACCTTAATTTCCATGACATCCTTATTGATTGGTATGTGGAGGGAAATTTTTCAAAATTCTAACTAAAAATCCTTTCCCAATCGTAAACCATAGGTTATGATACACATGGAAAACCCAATTGGTGTGTCAATCTATGGAGAGAAAGATGCAACTCGTGTGAGGACAGGGTAGTTTCCAATGATGTTTGAGATAATCACTGGAGACAAAATTTTCAACTAGGTTTCTATTATATTCAAAACAGTAGCATAAGATATAGGAAAGGTTCAAATAGATGCATTCTTAGGAACCCTATAGTTTCATATTTCTTCTACCTATTGGATATCGTTTATTCCTCCAACACATTTCATGAGGTTAGGTTAGTCTTGGTCCCTAGAGAAGCCCCCAATTCATGTACATTTCAAGGATTTATGGAAGAGCATGTACAAAATTCAATTTTCCCCTTATCTATGTGGATTATTAGTGCCATTTTTTAAGTTCATGTTTTGTAAACCTTGCCTAAGGATATCCCTAGGGGCTATAGAAGTAGTGAAAAACATTGGGGATTAATATATTTATGAATACTCTACCCATATTAGGATCTATGGTGTTACATATGTACCTCATAAGATTCCACATCATGTGCTAAAAAATTGATCATTCAAAAAATTAGATACCAAAATACACTACATGGTTTAATAAATGCCCGATCAAACATCAAAAGAAATTGTGCCCAATTTATCCATTATATATAGGCATGTGTGGGAAGCATATTGTAATTGGGCTAGGATGGAAGGATAAAATATTGATAAATATTATTTTAAACTGGAAATAACTAAAATGCATGATCCCTTGGGGATTATTGAAAAACATAGAGTCGAGATGAATATCTCCTTCCCCTACCACCATGAATAAAGTGAAGCAAAAAACCTGACAAAAGAGAATTAATTTGTGAATAAGTTATAAATAATATGCAAGTTATTGCTAAGAAAAAGAGAGAAGTAAAAAAGAGGAAATTTAAATGGTTGTTGTTGAGAGACAAGCCGCTTGAGAGAAAAGAAAAAGTATGAAAAGAGAAGATTGGAAGCATTAAATAAATCCAAAGTGGAAGCTGAGGCTACAATAAAAGAAGCACAAACAGAGGCTACCAAGAAACTGGAACTAGCAAGGGTTCTAAATCCAAAGCTAAAATGCTAGCAAACAAGGAGTAAGCTAAAATGAAATATAAATAAGATAAAAAAAAGCCAAGAAGAACACAAGAAGTAAAAGAAAAAGTAAATGTTGATATAGAGGATGAGAAGAACAAAGTTGATGTTGAAACATAAAAGATAAAGCTATCAGAGCTAGCTAAAAAATAAATTGAAGTAAAAGGTGAGGAAAAAAAGAGAATAAAAGAATTACTAAGGATGAAAAGTTAAATAAATACTAAAACAAAAGAGAAAAGATGGGAAAGGGAATAATTAACACAATATACCAATGACAATGAGGGAAATTTTGAGCAACAACATTCTTCACCAATGGAAGAAGTATTTGCTTCTCAACATTTGTTAATACCTTTGATCTGGGCATGGTTGCGGGAGGTGATGATCCTATTCCAACACCAATAGATGAAGTTATCGATCTAGAATTGTTTATATTTGATAAATAAAGGAAGTAAGTGATAAGGAAAACTCACAAAAGAATGATAATTCACTTGGATTTTGAAGTGGTCCTCACCACTAAGATCATGATGATCGATATAATAAAGATGAGTTTTTACTCCTTTGTTTCTACTAATCTAACTATTGAATGGGATGATGTTCATAAAGTTGTGGCTGTAGAGAATAAGTTGAAGGAATGTGAAAGAAAAATCACCTCTCTATAAAACCAAGTTAACTATTACAAATATGGCAAGTGTCAGACTTCAGATATATTGACTATGTTTTCAAGGTACAAAATGAATTGGACCATGTATAGAGACAGTTATATGATATAGCACAACATGCATAGGCCTAGGACCATTCAACCTTTTCAACGCCTTCCTTGGAGAAATATTTGATCCTTGAACTTACTTTCCACAATTCATTTTTCTCCTCCTTTGACCTTGTTGGCTCGATTTTCTTTTTTCTTGATTCGAAATTGGAGAATTTTATTGAGCAACATTTTGCAACATGTCCATAAAAATGACATCTAGGAAAATGAAATGAAGGAAAAACATAGTATAATATCTAAATATACTTCCATTTCCCAATTATAGTGCCTATCAATTTAGGAATCCCTTCCTTAATATTCAATATTATCAAAATCTTCACAATTTTTTTGGACTTATTGATTTTAAAATTATCTTCAAAATCAACAAATGTCCCCATCTAGTTTCCTATCACCATCAACACTTTTTTGGACCACAATTCTAGTGGTAGACCTATAATTTTAACCCATATAAGTTGCTTTGACTTGTATTTCCTCTTCAGATCAAAACAAAACCCATTGGGATCATTTTTAGAGATAGGATCATCAAACCTCAATACTAATTCTTTTTCCCCAACATTGTTTAGTCCTCCAAAGCTTTGAAATTAAAGGCTAACCATCATCTTACCATGAAATGGTGAAGTGAGGTGTAACCTAACATAAGTGTCTAGTCCATCACAACTAATTTCCCTTATGGATTTCTTTGAGCTAGTTTTCCTGAAGTGTTTCCCTTCCTTCTCCATGACTTGCTCAAAAACAATATCCACCCCATAAAAAAAATTTGGACATGCATACATTTTTTCCTCCTGATGAAAGGATCTGAATGGATCATTCCTATACTTTTTGTTTCTCCCTTAGGCCTTATATTTCCAACTATAATGTTGTATTCCTTTGTAGTCTATTTTCATTAATTACTCCAACCTTACCTAATCGAAAATTAGGGGTTACCAAATTTGTGCATGTAAAATAATATTGGATTGAATACTTTACCTCCACATGTATGGATGAAAATTTATATCATGTCATAATTGCATCAATTCTAATAACCTATTTGAATTTTGATTGTCATCCAAATTGACCCTGAAAACCTCTACCCAAGAGTCAATTCCTACATCCTGATATATTTTGCAAGCCTACGACTACTAATCGATTCACTGGTCCATTATGATGTGAGATGCTAATGTTTGATAATTTGGATCTTGATTAAGGTTAATGGCAAGGCTTCTAGAGCTTATCGTTACATGGGAAGCCTTCTTGGGGCTAGCTTTAAGTGCTAGTGTACCTGATTTTGTACTAGATGAAAGATAAAATAGAATTGTGGGTTGATCACACTATCATTATTTAAATAACAATCTATCTGATCATCCGAAGCAAATAGATTTCATGTCTCAAAGGGATTTGAGGAGTAATGCACAAATTCTTCTTCTTCATCCAGAGATCCATCACCCAAATCTTAGTTCACCCAAAATGAACATGACCTACTAACTTTCCATTTACTTTTATTTCCAAAAAGAAGAAATTTTATACATGATATTGCTCTTGTATCATTAAATTACATATTGTTACTAGTGTCTATTTTTTTTTTTTTTGAAATTTTTTATTCTTTGTAGATAATATTGTGCACTCTAACATGTTTTTGTGGCTTTTGGATGGTTTAAATACATGGTTTTATACCCATTGTAATCCAATATTTCTCTATAGGTCAGGGTTGAATAATGTCATGATTGAATTTTTGGATATTGTATTATACATTGCTTTTGCTACTATAATGAGAAATAAGTGATCATGCTCTGAGTTTGTTAATTTTCATGGTTAAGGGTTTATTGGGTAAAAATTTATTTACATCATGAATACATGTGATTGCTTCTTTGTGTTTTAAAATTATGTTAACATCTTTCTTGAATAGGTTTATCAAACTCTTCATTTTTGTATCTCAATTTCTATTTATAACTTTATAATGATTAAAATGCATTTTTTTTGTTCGAGGACTACAGTTTTATCACTCTAAAAATGTCATGGAGATAAACATGTTATACTTATTGTAAGAGTTTAATACAAAATTTATATTGAAGCTTTTCATCAAGAGCAACTTTTGTATCAACATAATTAAGGATATATAGACACCTTTGGTTTTGATCCAATGTCGATGATTTTATGATTCAATCTTACCACTATAGAAATGTCGTGAATATTGATGCAGGAGTATAAACCCCAAGTCCATTATTATTTCCTAGACATAAGGGGTTTTGGAATTCCCAAATGGGATTGAACTCTCTCAATTAAAATTTTGTGGACATCTGGAATTTTCATGCAAATGCAAGTGTCCTGGTTCTAGAAGGAATATAGGTTGTTAGGGAATTTTTATGAGTTAGCATTCTTGGCCATGTGGCACATTGTAAAAGGGACAAGTAATTAGGTTGAGATACTTTGTAACTTCTAGAAGGAGGGTAGTTGAAGAACAACCTCCATAATGTACTAGATATTTTGAATAGTTAAGGAAGATAGAGTACAAGCTGATAGAGTGGGAAATAGAGAGAGAAGAGAATAGAGGGGACATAGTTGAGAGAGATAATAAGACCAGGGAGGTTTGAGAGGAAGAGTGGAAAGGGACAGTCACTGTGTAATCAAGTTGATTTGTACAAATTTATGTGTTAATGGAAATTGTGTAATGTTATCCACCAATTGTGTTTGATCTTTGTGCATTGGAAAGGGAAAATTGGTCCTTGTCAATGTTGTGCCTATGTAAATAGTTATTTCAGTATTGTTGTGAGTTCAGGATTGTGGTGTTGATAGCCAATCCCCCACACATAAGCAGATGGATGCATGTTAATCCTTAGAGCCTACGTAAGTAATATAACCAGGTCACCTTTCCTCGTTGTAATGCAATTCGATTGAATGAACAAAGCTACAAGGAAAATCCTATCAGAATTTATGTGTGTGCTTGAGTGAGTATTGTAGGTTCAAATTTTTTAAGAATATAAACAACACAGGGGAGGATCAACTATTGATCACTATAAGGATCATCAATGTCTCATTGAAACAACCCCCAAGCGGGAAGTTTGAGGTTCAACCTTTCAGAGATGAAACAATTATAGTGTGAAGGGCCTGTGAGAAATTGCATTATGTTCGAAGTCATTCAGTTAATGAGACATCAAACCCTCATGTCAAGATTCACAACTTTTAGCTACTGATCGATCAGGAATTCGATTAAGCACTGATAAAATGCTAGTCAGCATCAATCTAAGATCACGCGGGTTGACCTAAAAGTTAACGACCCAAAGATAATGGAGAACCTAAAAATGGATATATACAGTCTAGCTAAAACTTTGTAAAAGTCAATCATCGGGTTTAGTACTAACATCATTTACAAGTGAAGATTTCCAAAGGGATTGGTGGTCATCGAAAAGTTTTTACGTAATGTTGTATATAGATCTTTTACATTATATTATTATTATTATTCAATTTTAAGGTTATGGCCAAGCCAAAAACTAAATTGGTGTATGAAACCTTTTTGTTTATGGAATAAGGCGATTTGACTACTAAGTTTATGAAGCCATATACTCTATCCCTCTATTTTTGAACATGTAACATCTTAGGTAGAAACACGTGCTCTTAACCATTAGACCCACTCAAGTTATATGAACCATAAGATCAACTCATGTGATATTTAAATAAGTGTTATTTTTCTCCATTGAATACTATCATATTTCAAAATCAAATTTATTATTCTTTTATCTACACTATCCTATTTCAAAATCAAATATATTATTCATTTATTTATGTTATCATATTTCAAAATCAAATATACTATTCATTCCTCCTGCATAAATAGTGTGGTTGGGAACTTGTATGCAAGTTTGCATTGCATAAGATATAGTATGATTCTTTACTTTTGACTTTTTAACATATTCAAGGAACATTACGACCCTAGTAATCATATTGCCTCTATATTGTATTACGATTGATGTTCATAATGAAAGCTTTGAATAGTGTTTTCCAAAGCTATGTAAAATCATTAAGACATATTATTCTCAACCATAAATTTTGGTTTTTGACAATTTATTTTGTGCACCATGGTAACTACCTTAAGATGTATGTGTTGAGCTAGTTTATTGGGTGATTTAACTTGAAATCAAAACAAGGTGAATCACTCCCATTGTTTATACACATTCACAACATATGTTCATTCAAAATAGAAGAAGAGACTTTTACCACCCAATGTTCTTGTTTATCCTTCTAATACCACATGCATAATTGTAAGTTAAAAATTGTTGATAAGACATTGCTTACAACTAAACTTTTACTAGTTAAAAATTAGTTTTATAAGTGCAAACCACTAATTTTAAAGGTGTAAATTATTTTCTTCTTAATATTGTGAAAAAATTAGTCTCTTTTATTTACACATTGGGAAAACCTATCATAACTTTGTTACCAAACTAGCAGTGAGGATATCCATCATTGGTCACTATTCGAGAACATAGGTCAACTCATCATTGTTATTCAAGGAAAACCATGCCACTTGGAATTACCCGTTGGTGGTCCATAAGGGGCAGGATTTCACTCATGCTAGATGCCTTTGGGTCTTGGGTCATTAACATGTTTCCTTATGTCCAAGGAAAATGAGCTCTTAGCCAAGCAGAAGCAGTTTGAGGGCATACTCCAAGCCCATATGAATAAATTTACCTATATAACATTTAAAATATATTTACCAATATAACCTTGTTTGATACACTTAAAAACATGTAAGAATTCTAAATTTAAAGTTTTTAGTCTATACAATGTAAGTGTTCCAATTTTTTTTTTTTAAATATATATTTATGACACTAAAATCAATAACAACAAATTCTTAGCTAAAATGTTTGTTCCAAATTTTTTAAAATCTTGTAAAGTTATAAGTTATTCAAAATCTAAAATATTTAGACTCATCATCCTGAAAATAATAACAATAATCTCTTCACGAAGTATTAGAATGCAAATTTCTCAAAGTTTTGCTAAGTTATAAATTACTGATATCTCCAACTTAGATTAGTAGTTAACTTGGAATTACACCAATTTACCATGATTAAAAAATTAAAAATAAAATAATATCCCTTCCCTTCACCACTTCACCTGACCAGCAACATTGGGCTATATCATGACCAATCCCCAAAATTGTCAATGCACGCAACAATGCAAATCCATCTAACGATCCACACTTGAAAATAATGTTGGCCAAGTTATTCACATATTCGATTCACTCTACCCCAAACATGTTGATTTTCGTAGTGAAAATAGGGTTAGAACAATATTTCTGAAATTTTGATAATTACTTTTGATGTACATCTTCTTTTAGCTTATTCCAATATATCCTTCAAAAATTATACTTAAGAATTTCAATCATAAAGAAGAGTAGAACAATAGAAATCACAACACACAAAGGAAGACAAGATTTACCTTGGGAAAACCCACCAAGAGGAAAAACCCAACAACCTTTTTCAATAGATAAATTCTACTTGTTCAATGAGAGTTGCACCTAGACCTATGGTTAAACCTATTCTTCTCTTCCAAGTCGAGTTACTGAATCTGATCCTGTACTTCACTCTTCCTGTCTAACCTAGAATTTAGGCCCTCCTGCAATTTCTAGTTGCCCCAGAATTTCGGCCCCTTACAACAGTTGCCCTATAAAAATGTGAACCACAAAGAGAATGGCCAATCCACACATGTGAGTTGCAAGAGAGAGAGAGAGAGAGAGAGAGAGATTTTATCCTTCTATTCATCCTATTTGTCCTTCTTGTCCTTCACTTGCTTCCCTAGAAACTATCTTGTGTGAGAGAGATCAAATGCCCAAGTGGAGGAGGAGGTGTTACCTTTATATAGTTATGTATAGGTCGAATGGGTGTCTTTTGGAGTTAGGGCCAACTTGACTTGGAGGGAATTCGACTTGTCACTTTTGGAGCCAAAAATTACATTTCAAAAATTCAAATTATCATCGTTAAAAAGTCTCAATGGGACTTTGACTCAAGCATTTATAAATATGTTTTACAATGATAAATACAATTACATAAAGTGACTAAATATCAATTATGAATAATTACCATAGTTACAAATTGAACACTCCCTCTTAACTAGGGAGGCATTCATAATCATTGTAATAGGTGTTCTCAAATTGAACAGATTTCTCTAAAGAAAAAGGTTATCCATCATCACCAACATCATCATCTACCATCAACATTTGCTAGTGGCCATATGTGGGGTGGTACCAAATCCATGGCAATGTCATCAGCATATTAAGACTCACTCCTCTAGAGTGACCGACCCTCAAATCCCATGGCCTCTTCCTAGGCCAAAATGTTGAGACCCTCAAGTAACAAGCACTAACTCACCCTTCCTAGGGAGCACTTTGGGCCAAGACCTCGATCAACCCATTCTTGTTTGGTGATCAGGTATAGATGTTAAAAGGATCTCATTCCACCCTATCTAGTGTGTGGTCAAGGTCCAGGACCTCACTTCACTCTTCTCGGTGTGTGATCAGGGCCCATATGTTGAAGGACCCCACTTCACCATGTATGGTGCATGATCAAGGTCTAGGACCTCACTCCACCATTCCTGGTGTGTGATCAAGGTCCATATGTTAAAGGACCTCACTCCACCATGTCTAGTGTGTGATCAGGGTCCAAGACCTTACTCCACCATTCTTTATGTGTGATTAGGGTCCCCCTCCAAGAGACACTCACTCAAACCTGCCTATTGAGCCCTATGGGTCTCTTAGACCCATTATCCCTACCAAGATAAGGTTTATCCATGTTTCATACATATCAGTACTCCCTCTCAATGACATGGCTAATATCCATAAGCACTAGCTTGTCTTTGAAGTACATGAACTTGTCTCTCGATGATGACTTCATCAGAACATCAATTATCTGCTCATCGATGGAGATGTACTTGATCCTTATCTCTCCTATATACCATGTCATGGATGTAGGTGTACTTGATCTCAATATGCTTTGGCCTGACATGGAACATGAGATTCTCTAAAATCTTCACACAAGTTTGATTATTGTAGTGTATCACTATTGGTTCCAACTCTTAGTCGAACAATCCTGTAAACAACTTCTAGAACCATACTGCTTCAGTATAAGCCTCATTATCCACGATGTACAATTCTTCAGTAATGTTTATTACAATTGACATATGCTTCCTGCTTATCCCCGAAATCATAATGGATCCCAAACTGAAACATACTCTCGAGGTACTTGTTACCCACCACTCGTGGTTAGTGTCTATAGGAGAAATGTTTTTCTCCTATATGGTCCTCAGTCGGTAGCCAACAGCCCCTTGCAGCCACTAGATAGCTTGATGTGCCACTATCTCTGCCACATGAGCCAGCCATATGCTCCCTCGCCCATTTGTCATGAATGTTTGTTTGAAGGTGGGCCTTCCAACCCTGAAGGTATGGATTTTCATTGTGTAGTTTGGTACTTTTGTTTACTTATCATGGACACTTTTGGGCATGGATTGGGGGGGGTGGGGGGGTGTGACCGAAAGAGTGGGATTGGTTTGTACTCTTATATTCTCTGTCTAATTTGATGGTTAACCTTGTATCCAAGTCCAGTGGGATCTCCTTTATTGCATACTATCTTTAGCTGTAGGGGTGGAACTACATGGGAAATCTCGATTGTGGTTTCATGGTCCCAATTCTTGACACCATACACATCACTCCCCTCCACTCATTATAACCCCATTCACCATATTTTCCATTTATGTCCACATTTTTCCCTTGGGTCCAGAAGGAGTTAGCCTCCCCTTCTCCTTGTCCGCACTTTGGGTTGGGCATGAAATGATGCCCCAGAGGTAGATGCAGCTAAAATAAAATAAAAATCATAATTTGGCCACTCTAAAAAATAAATGTACCATAAAATGAAAAATATGGTCGGGACATACAAATTTATCATGTGGGAAAAATCCAAACATGAGCTCTAGCCCTATCATCATGGCCATCACCCTAGTTCCTAGGGCCCCTCATATTGGCCCCTTACATGAAATACCCCACCTTAAGGGGTTTTTCACTGCTATATCTTACATATCATGGTCTCATCCTTTGGATCTCCGAGTAGTTGCAAAAGAAAAATCTATAAAAGGAAAAAGGCATATGAATAAGGGTGGAAAAATAAAGGTCGGATAATACATGTACCATGATTTCTCCCTCGTACATTCATATATCTAAGTGTGTCCTTCCCTTATTATAGCCACTCTTCTACTATGGCATGTGGCTTGGAGCCTTCCCTTGATTCCCCGTTCCATTCCATCATTATATCACTTGCCACCTGCCATTTGATGGATGTACCATTGAAATGTCACCCCCTAAAAACACCTAATAGGGTCCTTGGTTAAAATTCTTCTTAAAATTGGAGACACTTGTAGGTTATGAAGCCCCTTATGGAAGGGCATACCACTTTGAAGTGTCCACATAGATCCATGATTTGTAAGCTCATTTACTCAATTGCACTGACGTTTGGTTGTCCTGGAAGGTGAGGGGATGCATTGGATCTTATACAATATTGTAGGTGGGTATTCATCTTGGGTTTCGTATCCCTATATGGGGTCCAAGCCCTGTAAAGGGTCATATTGGCATTTGTAGGGTGAGTGTTGAGAACCACAACTCTCCACCATAGCAGAAAGCAGATTTCCACTTCATGGGATCCTTCAGTTCCACTTATTTATTGCTCGTGTTCCACCTATTATACGATGATGATGTACCTATACCACCTTTCCCAGCCGACTCCACTCTTGCACCACACACTTGGTAGTTGATCTAGGGCCCAGATGAGGATATGTCTTGCCATAGGAGACAATGGTAGGGATTGCATCGTTCTTCTAGCTCTTACAGATGGGATACAAGCTTCTATTATCCATTTGGAGACCCATGAGAATGTTTTGTACCCCATAGCTTCTTGGGGGAACCACAGGCCATTTTCTTGGATATCAAGGGGCAAACCCATTTATCACTATGTTTGGAGCTCATTCGTTCATCCTGACACACATTACAATCCACCAGGCCTCCTCAATGGCCCTTCAACCTATTGTATCTATTATTTTCCCGTCTTTAGAGTCTTATTTTCTATATTATGAGGCTATCTTGGTGGGCTTGTCATCAAGGAATGTTATTTTGGCACATTATTTTAATATTTAGGGAATTATTAAGCCTTATTAGGAAAATCAAACCTCTTAGGGAGGATATATATTGATGTGATGATCATTTCATTTGATGATCACTTGGATTTGGACTTGTATCTCTTCTTAAGAATTTCGCTAGCCTTATTAATGGATGAATTGGTGTCTTGATGCATTTCAATGTTTGGGAGCACTTTTTTTTAATCTTGGAGCTTTGATTTTTTCATATTGATGATTGGAGGATTTTTTTCGCTATACATGTAAGTGTAATTATCATGGTTTATTTCTCATGTCTTGCACTTGTATAATGTATGGAAAATTTTCGCTCATGAAGTTGGTGTAGTTGCCTTATTGAAATGTGAATTTGTTGATCTTGTCTTTGTGAGGTATTTTTCATATGTTTCATGCAAAGTATAGTAAATAAATGTCCTAGGGGTGTATGATTGTTCATAATTACCTTGATAAGTCATCAATTGCAACATTAAATAAGTATAAATTTTCCTAGTGACCTAGTTGCTGCCTCTAGGGTTATGTGAGGCTACTGAGGAGCTCCTTGATTGGGTATAAGGATCTCTAAATTTCGGATCTCATTGACTCCATTTTCCCAATAAGCTAGGAAATGGTATAGTGCTAGGTGGTCACAAAAACGAATATATTTGTCACCTCTTTTTCTATTTCTAAGCCCTAACCTTAGTAGGCCTCCTAGGGAATCACATGAAATAAATTGTAGCCATCCAAAATTGATGAAACTTGGTCAAGAGTTGTTTCGGTGTGTCCTTGAGAGGTCCTATGGCTTTCAAGCCATTCCGACATTAGAATCTCAAGTTATCCAAGCCCTAGCTCAAGAACAGTTTCTCCCTAGGTTTCCTTTGGTCAGTGCCTTCATTAAGGATTGCATTGAAAATATAAGTCAAATCCTATCTCTTTGATCTGTTTCTCCCACTTACTTGGTAAATTCCATTTGTTTAAATTTTCACCCCAAACCCTTGACCTCGTTTGGGTCCACTAGGTCTTCTTTCTGGTACCACAACCTTATCACTCCAATTTCAAAAGGATTGCTTAGAAACCCTATCCTTCTAGGATTCTTTGGTCTAGGGCACTTCTTACCAAGAGATACTCCTCAACCCTAGGTCTAAGTATCCTTCTATCCCTTTTTGGAGAGTCATTCATCTTTATTCTAAAGCAATTAATCCCTATCATTAGAGTCTCTCCTTTGAATAGGCTCTTGGAATCACTACCATTACACCATTTTTATATTTCTCTTAGTGATTTCCCTAATACCAATACTCCTCCCATCAGTGAAAGTATGTAAAGAGAAAGGATCTTTAGCTAAGGTGACAGTGGGATATTGCTCCATTGTTGCTACTTGACCTTGTATTTTCTCTATAAGAACCCCTCTTAGGACCCCTACTAGTTTGAGCGGTAACAATACTTTTCCTATCTTCAACACTTATTTCCCAATCAAAATCTGTATATCTATGAAGCTTTACATCCTTGTTTGAAAAAAATTCAAGACATAATTCGTTGTACCACACAAATATCTCAAAATGTTCTTTTCTACAATCTAATGTTAATGTCTCGATTTAACCTGGAATTGATTCAATGTGTTCACTACAAAGTATTTACATCCTAGTGTTAACCAAATACCTCAAAGAACTAATTAGTCGCTGGTACATGGATGGATATACCAATCTAGAGTTGGAGCCCCTTAAATTCTTCAATTTAGTCACCATGGGAGTTTCCATGGATTTGCAATCCATCATACCAAATCTGTGAAGGATATCTAACACATACTTTCCTTGACCAAGGAAGACTTTGTTAAGTTTCTACCATACTTCTAATCCCAAGTAATGGTGCATCAACTTGAGCATCATGTCTAACTCAGAATCCAACTACTTCTTGCACTAAATGATAAGAGGCTCAACAAAAAATTCATAAACATACAATAATAAGATCATAGGTTCATTCTTCACAACCTTAAAGTAAATATTTGGATCAGCATCGCTCTTGGTAAATCTCAGTCTCGTCATATAGTTGTTAATACGATCATATCAAGCCCTTAGAGCTTTCTTGATTCCATACAAGGCCTTCTTCAATCTACAAACATGATTTTCCTTTCCATATACCTCAAAGCCTTGAGTTTTCTCTATGTACACCTCTTCCTCAATAACACCATTGAGGAAAGGAGTCTTCACATCCATTTGGTACAATTTCCATCCTAACAAATCAACAAGAGAAATGATGGATCAAATATAGGTGTACCTATAAATGGGAGAAAAGGTCTCATCATAGTATTCTTCCTCTTTCTCGGAGAACCCTCTAGCCATGAAACATGCCTTGTATATGTAAATACTACCATTTGCAACATGCTTGATCTTGTATATCCACTTGGAAGTCACCACTGACTTCCCTTCAGGCCTTGGCACAATCTCCCAGGCATCATCCTTTGTGATCGATTGGTACTCTCCATTCATCACTTCCTTCCACACTTGATGGCTAATTGCTTCTTTATATGTGGAAGTTTCAGCATCAATAAGTTTTATCATCATATTTGCATAGCTAGAAAACCTCTTGGATTTCTTAACTTCTCTAAATGCTCCAACGGGATTTGCATGTCCCTTTTCCTCTTCTAATGTGGATCTAAGCCATGTTTCTCTCTTCTTGATCTCTGGAATTTTTTGAAGCCTCAGAATTCCGTTGCAACAACATGAGGGAAAACCACCCAGTCTGGACCTTAGAGCAAGTCCTTTTCCGTTTGGTGTAGTGGCTTCAACTAGGGTTAAAGGGACCAGTTTCCCAATAAGGATGATGAGGGTGTGTTCTGTTTATAACATGCAAATGGGAAATGATCTAATCTATCATATGCATTTAACTAAAATATGTATTGTACTATATACCTAGCAGTGTTCATTCCTTCATGTGATCTAAAAAGATATCTTCCAACTATTGGTAATGAAGATTATTCAAAAGTTGAAAGAGATGAAAATTATTAAAATTGATTCTTTTTAAAATATAGTTTAATCAAAAGGATTGTGAAATATATATCACATTTATATGTTTGATTATATATGAGATAAGAAATCATAAACAAATATCAGTACAGAAGTGCATTTAACATTCACTTATGATAACAATTCTAATATATAATACATATAAAAAGATGACTGTCAATTTAAGAAGCAAAATTTAATATAACGTGTATAAGTACCATATATGCGAGGTTCTACTCATTCAAACTGACAGTATTTTTCTGCTCCTCTTCACTTTAAAGAAATTTAATGAATACAATAGTGCAACTTCAGTTAAACAGCTTTAATGTCAAAAGATAACAGATTTTGTTCCATTAATTCATCAAGGCATTCACAAACTTACAGAAGTGCATTCTTTGCAAATGTTTTTGACAAATTTCTGGACCCTTCTCTAAATGCATGAGAAGGGTTTAAATACTAAACTAAAATATGTTTAGAATAGATTATTACATAAAAAATGGAGGAGGATTTAAACAACCATCCTCATAATAAGTAAACTTAAACTACAATCTATGAAATAAAAGTAACAACATGTTTATGTGGGCTGATCCTCTTTGCGAATTTGATCTTAGAGGTGACAAATATCTACCATTGGCTTTAGTTGAGCTGGCTGTGTAATCTCGGATATGACCTGGCCTTTAAACACTACATTAGAAAGTGCTCGCAGCGATTTATTTTTAGAATTAATTAATGACTTTAGAGTTAGGCACTAATGATAAGGTTTGATCAGAAAATTCCAATAATTTTCCTGATCAAACTTATTTATATTTTTAATAGTTTCCACCTACATCTTTGTACTTTCCTTCCAATGTGCTTCTAATGGTTTGAGCTATGGGTCGGAGCACTTCAGTTGTGGATTATTTAATAATTTAAGCTTTTAAAAGTTGTTCATTAACGGATTCAATGATTTCATTTGTCAGCCTTGATGCCTTTGTCGTTGCCTCTTCTGCTTGTCTCGGCTGCATTTCCCAATATTTAAATAAAATCTTCTTCGTGAAACTTATCTATCTTAGGGAGGTCAGCTTTCTTTCCTGCATCAGACCCTTGCCACTGAATAAACTCAGTAATCTTCTTTTCAAATTTTTCACAGTCAAGTCTCCTGTTAGCCACTTGTTGGATCAGAGTTTTTCTTGTATCACAGTAAGAACTGGTGATTGAAATTTTTTGACAAAAAGTTTCTTGCTGATGTTTTAACTTTGCATTCATTTCCAGTGCTTATTTTATGAATTTCTCTACTTGAGCCTGGATTTTCAATTTTTCCATTGTTGCTTCAAGTTATTTTTCTTTCTCTGTAATCTGCACTTGGTGTTGTAACTTTAGTGTTTAAAAATATTTTTGAAATTGAGACATATTCATTTCAGTCTTCTTACTGGAATTAAACTTTTCCTGTTCTAGCAGTTTCTCCAACTCTTGAAATTTGTCTTATTTTTGTTTAGTATAAGTTGTACCTTTGTAGCTTTGTCAATGGTAGCAGTAGCATATGCTCCTGTGAATTGTGATAACTTAGTCAAATGTTCTATAGGATCAGCCAAAGGGTCTTTCCATAGAACGTCTACAGATTCATCCATAATATTTGAAATCGATTCATCAATTTTTCTTATCTTTCTTTTCTGAACTACATCCTTATGACTCGGACTATAGAAGACATCAAGTGAGGGTATCTCTTCAATATTTAAAATAACCTGTTCTGTAGGATATGCCGGGATGAAATCTTGATCGTGAACTTCTGGTACTTGTTGTAGTGGTATTACAGTTTCCACTAAATTATGCGTTTGCTCTGGAGTTTGGAAACTTGTTGATTCATCAAAATTAGGTTTTGGTGGTGGTGTTTCTAGTGCCTTAGAAAAATTATCCCATTCTTTCTTCAAATATTTTGATTGAGGCTTCTATGTATACTCGGGTGTATTCTGGATATGTTGAACTTCTTGAGAAGATGATTCAGCTCCATTAATTTCTCCTTCAGTTTGCATCTCAATACCTTTAATCACTTTTTCAATTATTTTCTTAGGACTCTCATTCCTGCTCTCAGATTCATTGTCAGAGTGATATGAATTCTGAGAATTATGTTGTTATTGTCCTAACTCGTGATTTGATTTCTCTTGAGATTCATCTTCTGACAGATAGTTATTCTCATTATCCAGACTAATACTGGGAGTTGGCCTATTGACATCTTCAATAAATAGCAAGTCCAAAGGGACTGTTTCTAGCCTCTTATTTCTATATGCTTGAAAATACTCAAAGTCTGTTTTACTGAGCTGACTGGATGCAACTTTCAATAAATCTGTGAATTTATCCACGCCTTCAAAGAAATCATCAAAAATATTTTTCTCATTCAAGAAAGGTTTATGTTTAAGATCAGTGGAAAAATTATTAACCACATTATTAGGATCATATGGCCTCTTTGGCATTAGAGCCAGATTTAATGAAGTGACATTTGAAATCTCTTTGAATGCATGACCAATGTCGAAAAGGAAAAAAGTGCCACAATATAAACGGAAAGTAGGCCAAATGGCCTTCTTGGCATCTTTGATTTGTTTGGACACGCCACTTACTAGAAGTTGGTAGGAAATTTCCTTGGCTAGGAGCTTATCAGGAACATAATAAGGCAAAACATGGGGGGGAGAATAACTCCCAAAAACTCTAATATAAGTGAAATTTTCTTTAGCAAACCATCTAGCAGCTGGTAAAATGTCTGTGCTAGCTTCCTTAGAAATCCTAGGGGATTTTTTCATTAAAGGTAATCTGATGGATGGGTAACATAAATCCATTGCAAATTTTATATAAATGTAAATGAAAATCAGATTCCCAGAGGGCTCTATGGTAAATATGAATTGGAGTGGGGTCCTGGCTTGTCCATTTCCATCCCATGATAGGAAAGCTTGAACAAAAACAAATTGCATCCATAATGTAAGCACTCATGTAGAAGAGAGGTATTGTTCTAGCGGAAACACTTCTTTTGCTTCTGTAATCCATGATAGTTCTGGCCAAATTATCAGACAAAATTCTCGCACAATTCATAATAGAGGAATTGAAGATTGCGTCAATTAAAGGAACCCAATCTATGGAAAACATTGTGGTATATGGTTTAGAAAATAACCTACATAGCATCCCAGTTGCATAACAATAAGGGGAGGGTAACTATGCTATCGAGTAAATACCAATTTTATCCCGCTTTAGCTTGCCTTGATCTTATTTCCATCCCTTTATCGCTTTCATGAGGTCTGTATTCTTCTTCATAAATCTTTGGACAAAAGGTTTATCATAATTCTTCTACGGCGTGGGCAAGTGGTACATTATCCGTAAATCCTCTGTAGTGAATGAACCGATATTCTCTAGCTTATAATTCTTGAATGATCTGTCTGCTATGTTAAAGGGGTCAATGACCCACTTTACCATATCTGTGTAGGGTAAAATATTCAGCCCCGTTGCTATTCTGTGAAGAAATTAACGTGCAACGTCAAAGTAGGACGGGTCTAAGGAAACTATCACATATTTTGTTACTGTTTTGACTATTTCTCTTGGTCGTTCTTCCTCAAAAAGGTGGTACATTACTTCCCATGGAGAACTTCCACAATCCTTGTTGTAGGTTGTGTCTGAGAACAATGGAGGCATGTTTGTGTCTTCTGCAGCGGACATTTGGTCAATCACCTTACCTTTCTTTGTCATTCTAGTTACTCTCATTCATTAGGCGGTTTCCTAAGTTCAAGTGAAAAGAGTAAACTCATATCTAAGATGAATAGAGAGAAGGATAGAGTTAAAATATCATAATCAAAATTCAGCGCTCTATTATTCAAAACACGCTTCAAGTAGATATCAATCTTTTGAACCTTGCACCCATTAAATGTCATTAATAACCCATAACTCTTTCTATAAAATCTCTTACACACATTACAAGATATGTCTAATCTAACGATCTAAGAGGTTAGATATTATAACAGATTGATTAGATAAGAATAATTTCGCACACTTGAATAATAAGTGTTTATATCGCACATCACAACTTTTAACAGTTACCAATAGTTATGGTTTTTTTCGCCGATGAATCTTGTGAAATGCGATCTGCGCAAATCGCACATCGCAACTTATTGCGGTAATAAAACTTTCCATGTGGTTTCTCGTTGCAAAACGTGAAATGCGCTGAAGACTCACGTTGTTGCGCTTTATCGGACCTTTGGATATTTATAATTTGTATTTTAATGTTTCGTCGAGTCCAACTCATCGCAACTTTTCTGAATTGTTATAAGTTTGTTCTTTATTAAAAAGGTGCTACACGATTTCTCTTTAAAGGGATTTTTAAGCATTTTCAACGTGGATTTTATATAATTCTGAAAAAGGTTGAAGCGCATAGTCACAATTCGCAATACTTATATATGTTTTAACTTAATTGGATTGTAAGTTATGCGATTTGTGGTGGGCGCTTTTGAAATTAAAGCGAAAAGGGAAAAACCTTTATTCCTGAAGTTTTAAGACTTACGTTAAAATGAAATCATGCTCATAAATTTCTATTTATTTTTTTAAGGGTCCTTATTTATTATTAAAATAAATGGGGGGGTGTTGTATAGCACAACAGAACTACAACTAGTTATGTTGAATCCTGAGGCACTTATGGCCTTCCAGTATATTTTGTAGAACTCAAATGCTCCTCCCTTAAGGTCTCCCGACTCACTTCGTCCAAGGAATCCATCGATACTTCCTTAGAGTTCCAATATTCCACTTTCTCATTGAAGGTGACATCTCAAGTGACCTCAATCTTTTGTTGTTATGGAATGTATATTTTGTAGGCCTTCGATGATTCATAGTAACCAATAAATATTCCTTTATTTACTGAGGGCTCAATCTTGTTCCTCTTATCCTTAGGAACATGAATATATATTGGACAACAAAATATTCTCATGTGTCCAACCTCTAGCTTCCTTTTAGGGAATCCTTCTTCAGAGTCATACCTTTCAGAACTTTATGAGGACTTATATTTTGAATGTACATGGTTGTTTGTGATGACTCTCCCCATAAGAACAATGTTAATTCCAAATCATGCATCATGGCCTTGAAAAAATATTCAATGGATTTGTTCCTTCATTTTGCTACACCATTTTGTTGTGGATTATAGGGGAAAATTATTTCCCTCGTAATCCCAACCTGCTTGCAGAAAGAAACAAGTTCCTTCGAGGTGTATTATCCTCCATTGTCATATCTTAGTATCTTGATCTTCCTTCTTGTCAAGTTTTCCACTTCAGCTTTGAATTCCTAGAACTTGTCAAATTCTTCATCCTTAGTCTTCAAGATATATATCCATGTCTTATGGGAGAATTCATCACTAAATGTCACATAGTGCAACGAACCACCAAGCAATTTCACAAGCATTGAACAACATACATCAGAATGAATCAAGTCCAAATCTTCCTTTGGTTTGTTATCATTGTTTGGAAATGGTTTCTTGATGTTCTTCCCAAAATAACAACCTTTTCATACACAAATGTTCTTTATCTATAGCTAAGGAACCCATGACACAATTTGACTCAACTCGGGCAGTGCTCTGAAATGAAGATTTCCATACCTTTTGTTCCATAGCTCCCTTGGATTTATTTCATCATGCACTTTTGCTTGATCTGGTTGACTTACAAGTCTATATAGTCTTCCATCATGAATCTCAATAACCCTAACATCATTATACTAGAGCCATTGGACAAACTGAGTACTTTTCCATCCACAAAATTAACTCTATATATTTTATCTCCCAAACAAGAAATAAAGACAAGATTCTTTTTCAAACCTAGTACATAAAGAACATTACTAAGATGTATATTATTACCATATTCCAGTTCTATGGATTCCTTTTCAACCCCTTTGACAACATAAATGTTATTGTCTCCTAGTTCAACCCTTTGAGATAACTTCTTTTCTACCATGCTTGAAAGATTCCCACGTTCTCCAGTCATGTGTCTTAATGCTCCACTATCTACCAAACACATGTCATCATCATCTGCAAAGGAACCTATCAAAGTAGAAAATTAAAAGAAATCCTTATCACCTTTAGACTTCTTTGGTTTTTAATCTTCAACATCTATTGTGGAAATGTTGTTTCCATTTTCTCTTCTTTTTATTGGCCATATTAGGACAATATCTCTTGAAATTTCCATATTATTGACAACCATAACATTGGATATTTGATAAGTCTTTCTAGAGGAAGAAGATCCCTTTCCCGACTTCTTGTGTTGAGGTCCAAACTTATTATTTCCCTTGTTCTTGAAGCGAGGTGCAAGGGCTTGAAATTATTCATATTGATGATCTCTAGTCACTAATCTTGATTCTTATTGAGCAGAAGATGTGCATAGTTTTTAAAATGTAGGATCTTCCTTCCAATATCTTATACCTGCATAAAAATTATCCCATGATCTAGGAAGACCATTGAGTGTTGTAATCATTAGTTCTTGATCGGGGAATGGATTCACCAATTGCTTGAATCTGATCCCTTAGTTATGAAATCCTTACAAATTAAGAAGCCACGATGTCGTCATTACTCATTCATGTATTTCAAAGTTCATTATTCAAGCTCATTGATTGACTAACATTCTTGATAGTGTAGAGATTCATTAGGGTATTGCACATCTTCCTTGAAGTATCAATTTTTTCAATGTAGGGAACCAGATGGTCCTTAATGGATTCCACTATAAGACTCATAGAAGTGATGTCATACTCCTTGAATTTTGATTTTCCTGCTTCATCTTTTGGTTCAACAACCTTCCCTTTCACAATGTCCAAAACTTTGGCCATGGTAAGAAGGATATATATTCTAACTTTACAAGCTTTAAATTTTGATGCTCCCTCAAGCTTGTTTTCAGATTATAGAGAGGAAGCCATAGAAACCAATATACAAGAAGTACTTGAATAAAATTCTCTCTAGGGTTTCATCAAGGTGATCTCAATTTTCCTTTCTTCCTTCGTCAAAGCTCTGAAACCATATTGATTTTCTTAGTACAATTAGAGTTAGCACAATATTTTGGGAATTTTGATAATTACTTTTGATGTAGATCTTATTTTAGATAATTCCAATATATGATTAATCAATTATACTTCAAAAATTAAACCATAAAGAATAGTAGAATAGTAGATATCACAACACACAAAAGAAGACAAGATTTACCTTGGGAAAACCCACCAAGGGGAAAAACCCAACAACCTTTTTCAATAGAGAAATTATTCTTGTTCTGAGAGACACACCTAGAACTATGATAAAACCTGGTCATCTCCTCCAAGTTAAGTTACCCAATCTAATTCTACAATTCACTCTGCCTATCTAACCCAAAATTTCGGCCCTCTTGCAAGTGCCAGTTTACCCAAAAAATTTGGCCCTACAACAATTTCCACATAAAAATGAAAACCATAGAGAGAGTGGAAAATCCGCACATGCAAGTTGCAAGAGAGAGAAGAGAGATAGAATTCATCCTTCTTTTCCTTCACTTGCTTTCCTAGAAACTGTCTTGTGTGAGAGAGATCGAATGCCCAAGTGAAGGAGGAGGTGTTGCCTTTATATAGTGATATGTTTAGGTCGAATGAGTGTCTTTTGGAGCCAAGGCCATCTTGACTTGGAGGAAATCCAACTTGTCATTTTTGGAGCCAAAATTACATTTCAAAAATTCAAATTTTCATCTTTAAAAAGTATCAATGGGACTTTGACTCAAAATAATTTTTCCTTTTACTCAAGCATTTATAAATATGCTTTACAATGATAAATACAATTACATCAAGTGACCAAATATCCATTATGAATATCGTCCATAGTTACAAACTCAACACAACAAGTCCCCTCAATGATGAAATAAGGGCTCTATGAAAAAATGATACCCAATATGTACACATTCTATTAAAAATGGCTTCATTTTCAACTCCCAAAAATGCACAACATTTGATTAAACTTGTCAGAAAAGGCTTAGAGATAACAAGGACTTGAATGAAAGAGAGGAAGAAGAACTCACCATAGAAAAGAATTTTAATAGATCCTTCATGCATAATGCATCATCCAAATCTATAGCCTTGGCTTGTGTAAAAGTGATCAAACATTTGATAAATAATGTAGAGGTTAGCACTAAGAGGATTCCTAATAACTACGAAAAGTATGTGGGATCATTTACATCAATAGATTTTTAAGCTTACTATAAGATGTAAAAGGTAAAAATATACTTCACCAATGAGTGGCTAAGAGTCCTTACTTGTGACCATAATTGCCATGACATCCTTGTTGATTGGTATGATGAAGGGAATAATTTCAAAGCTCCAAGTAGAAGCTTTTTCTCAACCATAAACCATAGGTTAGGATACACATAGGCAACCCAAATGGTATGCAAATATATGGAGAGGAAGATGTTAATCAAGTGAGGATATGATAGGTGCCAATGATGTTTGAGATAACCAAGAGAAGAAAAATTTTCGACTAGGTTTCTATTCTATTTAACACAATAGCATAAGCTATAAGAAAGGTTCAAATAGATGCATTCTTAGGAAACCTAGAGTTTCATATGTCTTCAACCTATTGGATGTGGTTTGTTCCTCCAACACATTTTTTTGGGGTTACGCTAGTCTTGGTCCCCAGAGTAGCCCCCCATTCGTGTATATTTCAAGGATTTATGGAAAAGCATGTTCAAATTTCAATTTGCACTTATATATGATGCCTTCTTGGTGCCATTATTTGAGCTCATATTTTGTAAACCTTGCTTAAAGATATATCTAGAGGCTATAAAAATAGCGAAAGATATTGGAGATTAATACCTATATGAAAACTCCACCCATATTAGGATTTATGGTGTTACACAGGTACCTCATAATCTTCCAACTCATGTGCTAAACAAATTTCTCATTCAGAAAATTAGATACCAAAATATGCTACATGACTTTAACAAATGCTCGATCAAACATCAAAAAATTTGTGCACACTTTATCCATTATTTATACGCATGTATGGAATCCATATTATAATTGGCTAGGATGGAAGGAGAAAATATTGATAAATATCATTTTAAACTATAAATAACTCAAATGCATGATCCCTTGTGGATTATTGAAAAACATAAAGTCAGGATGAAGATCTCCTTCCCCTACCGACATGAAGAGAGAAACGCTAAAAAACCTCACAAAAGAGAATTAACTTGTGAAGAGGTTATAAATAATATGCATGTTATTGCTAAGAATAAGAGAGAAGTAAAAAAGAGGAATTTGGAAGGGTTGTTGTTGAGAGACATGCCCCTTGATAGAAAAGAAAAAATTTGGAAAAGAGAAGACTAGAAGCATAATAAAATGCCAAAGTAGAAGTTGAGGCTAGAGAAAAGACAAAGCATAAATAAAAGCTACTAATAAAGTGGAATTGGCAAAGAAGAAAGAGGTTGGTTCTAAATGCAAAGCTAAACTGTTAGAAAAGAAGGCATAATCTAAAAATATATATATAAAGAAGATACAAAAATAATAATAATAATAAAATGTTGATGTAGAGGTTGAGAAGAAGAAAGTTGAGGTTGAACCATAAAAGATAAATATATTAGAGCTAGATAAAAAAAGTAATTGAAGCAAAAGATGAGGAACATAAGAGAATAAAATATTTAATAAGGATTTAAAATTATATAAATACTCAAATAAAAGAGAGAAGACGGGAAAGGGAAAATTTAGCATAATATATCAATGACAATGAGGGAAACATTGAGCAACAACATTCTTCACCAATGGAAGAAGTCTTTGCTACTCAACATTTGTCAATACCTTTGGTCTAGGAATGGCTACAAGAGGTGATGATCCTATTCTAACACCATTATATGAAGTTATTGATTTAGAATTGTTTATATTTTGATAAACAAAGGAAGTAAGTGATAAGGAAAAATCACAAAAGAACATGAATTCACTTGGATTTTGAAGTGGTGCTCACCACTATGATTATGATGGTGGATACAAGAAAGCTAAGTTTTTCTTCATTGGATTCTACTAGTCTAGATATTGCACAAGCTATTGTTTACAAATTTATGGATGCAGAGAAGAAATTGAAGGAATGTGAAAGCAAAATCACCTTTCTAGAAAACCAAGTTAACTATTACAAATAAGGAAAGTATTACTTCATATTTATTGATTATACTTTCAAGGTGAAAAATAAATTGGACCATGTATAGAGATAATTCTATGATATAACATAACATTCATAGGCCCAGGGCTAAGATATAAGTGGTGTCTTCAAGCATGGGAACTTTCCTGTTAATAGGCTCAAGTGCAATTCAATAAAGTGAGAGAGTTGCAGTCTTCCCTAAATGAAATCCTCATAGAAATTTTTGTCTTCACTCCTAAAACACCTAAGAGGTGGATTTTGGTTTCAAATACTAGAAATGGGTAGTCCATAGTTCTCTAAAGGGAATTACACATAAGGTAACAAAGTCTACTATATTGTTGCAAGTTACATAGAATATGGGAAATAATTTCCATTTCCCCTCTTTTGGATTAAAAAAAAAACTTTCCATAGGTATGTTTATCTAAGTACCTGGATTATTATAATAGCACTAACAAAATGGACGTTAGGTTTTTCGTGAAGCTAATGAAGCAACCATCTAGAAGTTTGTTGAGACTCATACCGAGATTATAACATTGATTAAAACTTTGTTGCCTAATATGGATAAATTCAAGAAAATAATGATGCAAAATATTATATCATAAAAATTCCCTTTCAAACAACATAATTTTACATAGGGAGATGCTCTAAATCAAACTTTTGAGGCATAGACATCTTATGTAAGGAGATGGAGAAAAGGAGATGAAGCTTCATCAAGCCAAGTGTTGCACTCTTCTAGAGAAAGGGACTTCAATAGTTGGGTAGGGGATTTGAACAAACAAGAAGAATCAAATATTTAGATGGTGGAAAATGAAAATAAAATAGGGGAACCCAGTAGGCAAGAAGGGAAAATAAACAATTCGCCAAATGTAGCCAAATAATGGATCTTCCTCCCTTTTCTTTTGTATAAGCAAAAGGAATTTGATAATGAAAGCATTTTTTTCTTTTATATTTTGTAAATTATTAAATAATTAATGAATTAGAAGTGATTGTTGGCCAAGCTATTTTTGAGGAAAACTTCAGTTTCAAAGCTTATGATATGTAGATCCTCTTTTACTAGTTTACTAAGCTTCGGAATGGTGTTAGCTTTTGCTTTTGCATCATCAATATTTCTCATGTAGGAGAAATTTGTCATATTTTGTTTATCTCACAATTTTTTTGTTTATAACAATAAACACAATGTTGTAGTCAATTTTTTGTTTTCAAAATTATTTATTTAAATTTATTCTTTTACTTCCTTTGTAACTTTCTTGTTGAAGAGATAAATAAGTGTTATATTTACTGCTATGTTTATCTCCTTGGTTTTGATTGTTTATTCCTAGGAATTATTCTACATTTTGCATATTATATTAATTGCATTTAATTTTTTGCATCATAACAAAACCTAAATGGTGGATTAAGCTACAATAAATCAACCCCTCAAAACCAATAACAAGTTGCTAGACCATAATTTGGGTGGGTTCCCTATTCCATTTAGTGTAAATTATAATTGCGACCTTTCATTTGGGAGAACCTCTACTAATTGTATAGAGCCATTCAACCTTGTCAACACCTTCCTTGGAGGATGTTGCGATACTTGAATTTTTTTTCCACAACACATTTTACTCCTCCTTTGCCCTCGTTGGCTCAAATTTCCTTTTCCTCGATTCAAAATTAGAGGTTTTTATTGAACAATATTTTGCAACATTCCCATACAAATTGACATATAAGACAATTAAACGAAGGAAAAACATAGTCTACTATTTAAGTTTACTTATATTTTCCAATTATAGTGCCTATCAATTTAGGAATCCCTTCCTTAAGATTCAATATTACCAAAATCTTCACAATTGTTCTAGATTTATTAATTTTAAAATTATCTTCAAAATAAACAAAAGTGCCCAACCAGTTTCGTATCACCATTAACACCTTTTTGGACAACAATTCTAGTGGGATACCTAGAAGTTTAACCAATATAAGTTTTTTTAGTTGTATTTCCTCTTGGGATTAAAACACAACCCTTTGGGATCATTTTTAGAGATAGGATCATCACACCCCAATTGTAATATCCCCAATAGGAAATAGACAGTAATACACAGCAATACAAGCATACAACTATATAGGAAAAATGCCGGAAATAGAATACAGAGCAAGTACACATAAAATACCAGAAATGCTAAGCCATTTTATTAATCTGAGAACATATATGGGTACAATAGATAATCAGAATAAGTGCACCTATCCTTGCACAAGGCAAGTGAAGAACCCTCTCAGAACAGGAAATGGCTGCTATAGAGACTGTGTCCCAGCTGCTGGAAGAATCTGCCGTAGAATGCTGCTGCTGCAATGAACTGGAACTAGGGGCTGATCCCCTCGCCAGAATGAGCTTAAAATCGATAGATCGCCTGTACTCTCTGCTCCGGAAAAAACCCAGAAACCATGAAGCAAATGGACCACCTCCGAAAAACACCCCAGAAGCCCTCCTCAAGGAAAACGATGTCCCTCCAGGCCCAGCGTGGATGCCAAAAGAAGAATGCTGAGAAAGAGCCACAAATCCCTCTGAAAACTCTCCAACTGAAAGAGACTAACCCTTCAAGTTGAAACACACTGAATCTCCCACGAAAATCCCCACAATTGAGCTGCTCTAACTCAAACTACGTCCTCCCTCCAAGACTGTGCAGTCACCCAATGAAGCTCAGCTCTTCTGCAAAATGTCCAACCAAATCACCTGCAAATCAACTGCTAAAGACTGAAGGAATACCTTGCCCGAGCAGGCACTCGAAGTCCCCCGGGGCCAAGGGTGAGATCTCCGACCGGAGACACTCAGTCGCACTAAACAGTGCTGCAGACCGACTAAACAGCCAGCGTGCTCAAGTAGACAGAAATCTAGCTTAATATCATCAACAATATCAATAATGCCAAATGAGGTGAAACTCCCACCTTTTATAGTGCTAGCTCCCCTCAAAACCCTAACTGCGTCCCCTCTCTCCATAAGCTCCTCCTATGCCTGCGCAGTTGCTTCTAGAGCCTACGTGAGGCCTCTCTCATGCGAAGTGTGGACCCCCAAGGCTCTCCTTTAAGTCACAACGTTGCTCCTACTAGGAAGCACTTTATTTTATTAAAGTGAGTTGACCCCTCTTTCTCACTTTTATTTATTAATTAACTATAGGCGGCAAAACTATACAAAAATGAAATATTCCAATTAGCGGTGCTAATTAGGAATATTACGGTCTCCCCCGGCAGAACGTTGCTTGTCCTCAAGCAACTGAAGTGATGGATGCTGCAAAATCTTCTCATCCTCCCAAGTGGCATCCTCATCCGGCAAGTTCTTCCACCTCACCAAGAACTCCCAAATCGTCCTGCTCCGTAGCTGCCTCTCCCTAGTATCAATAATAGCCTCCGGCTGCAACACCAGATGCCCCTCATCATCCGTGGGTGGTAGCTCATCTGTGACTGTCACCTGCTGGCCCAATGCCTTTTTCAGGCATGATACATGAAAAATGTTATGGATCTTGCTGCCTTGGGGCAGCTCCAACTCATATGCAACCTGCCCAATCCCGCGTATCACCCTGTATGGCCCATAAAAACAAGGCTTAAGCTTTTCAGCCCCCTTCTGCTTAAGTGAAGACTGTCGGTATGGCTGTAGTCGCAGGTAGACCAAGTCTCCTACCTCAAAGTGTCTCTCCACCCGACCCTTATCAGCATACAACTTCTGCTGATTCTGCGCTGTGGCTATGTTATCCTTGAGAGCTTGGAGGATATCTTGGCTCTCTTGGATCCAGATCTTGGCTCTCGGAGCCCTACTAGCACCAAACATCATGTCCACAAAAGATAAAGGATGATATCCATACAAAGCATAGAAAGGTGACATATCGATGGACATGTGATGCGTCGTGTTGTGGCAGTACTCTCCCAGATGCAGCCACTTCAGCCATGCCCTCTGCTGCCCACTAACATAGTTACGCAAGTAGCCCTCCAGCCACTTGTTAACTATCTATGTCTGTCCGTCCGTCTGGGGGTGATAACTAGTGCTCGGCGTCAACTCTGTCCCCACTAGCCGGAAGAGCTCCTGCCAGAATCCGCCCATGAAGCGGCTGTCCCTGTCACTGAAAATGGTCTTGGGTAGACCATGTAACCTGAAAATCTCCCTGAAGAACAGCTCAGCCACCTGCGCTGCTGTGTGGTGTGCGGATATGGCAAAAAAATGAGCATACTTCGTCAGTCGGTCAACGACGACAAAGATGTAGTCCTTGCCCTGCACCATGGGCAACCCTGTGATGAAGTCCATCGATATGCTCTCCCATTTCCCCTCTGGAATGGGAAGAGGCTGCAACAACCCTGTCGGATGGCTTATCTCTCCCTTGTTTCTCTGGCAAACATCGCACTCCCTGACATGCTGGAGTACGTCCTCCTTGAGGCCCTTCCATGAGAACCTCTCCCTGATGGCCCTGTAAGTCTTGGTGAACCCCTGATGGCCCGCCAATGGAGAATCGTGTGAAGCATGGAGTATCTTCTTCTTGAGCTGAGATCCCTCAGTCAAGAAGATCATGTCCCTGTAATAGATGATCTCGTCGACCACCCTGTACCTGTCATCTGCTACCTGCCCATCCAACACCTCACACGCAAACCTATCCTTGGAGTACTCTACCAACAGTCGAGCTCTCCAATCAGCGTCCAAGCTCATAAGAGATAACGTGGCCGGTCTACGGGAAAGGGCATCAGCTACCACGTTATTCTTGCCTTTGACGTACTCTATGTCAAAGTCATAGGCTTGGATCTTACTGATCCACTTTTTCTGCCTCTCCTGCAACTGCTTCTGCTCCAGAAAGTACCTGAGGCTGTTGTGATATGATCTCACCCTAAATCGGCTGCCCACTAAATACTGCCGGTACTTGGCCAATGCATGCACGATGGCCAACATCTCCTTGTCGTATATGGAATACAACCTCTCATGCGGGAGGAGCTTCCGGCTCTCAAAAGCTATAGGGTGACCGCCCTGCATCAATACCGCCCCAATCCCCTCTCCTGATGCATCACACTCGAGGACAAATGGCTGCGTGAAATCTGGCAATGCAAGCACGGGGCAGCTACTCATCACCTCCTTGAGCTTATCAAAAGCTCGCTGTGCTGTGTCCGACCAACTGAATGCCCCCTTCCTCGTCAAGTCTATGAGGGGTGCAGCAAGCTGTGAGAAGCCCTTGACGAACTTCCTGTAGTATGTGCAAATGCCAATAAATCCCCGAAGCTCAGTCACATTCCTCGGCTCTGGCCAATCTCTGATGGCCCTGATTTTCTCCTCGTGGACCCTCACCCCGTCCACTCCTATAATATGCCCCAAGTACGGCATCTTCGTCAAGCCGAACTCACACTTGGAGAGCTTGGCATAGAACTGCTGCTCCTCCAAGATGCGCAAAACCGTCTCAATGTGTTGGAGATGCTCCTCCCAAGTCCTGCTATATATAAGTATGTCATCGAAGAAGACCAGCACAAACTTCCTCAGATGAACCCTGAAAATGTGGTTCATGCACGACTGAAAGGTAGCGGGTGCATTGGTCAGCCCAAAAGGCATGACCAAAAACTCGAAGTGCCCATAATGACACCTGAAGGCGGTCTTGGGAATGTCCTGTTCCCTCACGCATATCTGATGGTACCCAGATCTCAAGTCAATCTTTGAGAAGAACCGTGCTCCTCTCAACTCGTCCATCAGCTCATCGATCCTAGGGATGGGGTACCTATTCTTCAGGGTCTTCTTATTCAGAGCCCTGTAGTCAATGCACATCCGCAATGTGTCGTCCTTCTTCTTCACCAACACCACGGAAGAAGCAAAAGGACTCGTGCTCGGCCGAATGTGACCAAGGGCCAGCAACTCCTAAATAGCACGCTCTATCTCATCCCGATAGGCCTTGGGATGCCTTTACGGTGTGGTGATCACTGCCTGTATACCCTGCTCAAGCTCAATAGTATGCTCAAACCCCCGATCCGGTGGCTGCCCTGGTGGAATATCCCCGAATACTACGGCATACCTGTCAAGGATAGACTGTAGCTCAGGATGCACTGTCTGACCTGTATCTACTACCTCCGAAGCTCACAACTCTACGACCCACTCTATGTCTCCCTTGCGGAAGGTTGCCTCCATCCTATGTGCCGACACTGTCTGAGGCGGGTATGTGTGTTGTCCCCGTATCTTCTCATGCCTCCCTGTCTTGGGATCATCCCACTCCATCTCTAGGGCCTTCCAATCTATCGTGACCTTCCCCAGAGTAATGAGCCACTGAACACCCAATATCATGTTGGTGTCCGGGATATCCACCACGAAAAAATGATCTGTCAATGTATAAGTGCCCATCATCACTGATAACTCTGGGACATACCGAGCACACACCATAGTCTGATCTCCTGGGACCAAAACGGAAAATCCATCAAAACTCTCAGTCTATATGCCTCTCCGCTCAACCATCTGCGCATCAATAAAGTTGTGGGTGGCCCCACTATCAACCAATACTGAGACCCGCTGTCCACGTACTGTCCCCCGTACGCGCAGCGTCAAATACTTGGGAACTCCCCGCAATGCGGCTAGAGCTCCTCCAGTAGGTGCAAATGATGCACCACCTGCTGCGGGTGGTGGAGGTGGTAAGGTACCCTGCGCTGCATAACAATCTCCTGCCTCCACGTCATCCCCCTCATCCTGTTCCCCGTTGCTCTCGGAGAAGACCTCAATGAAATGTGCTTTCCCTGCAGCACATCTATGTCCTGGCGCCCATGGCTCCTGGCAAGTGAAGCACAACCGCTTCCTCCTCAACTCTCTCCTGGCCTCATCATCAAACTGCCCTCGCCCAGGATTCGCCTTGGGAGGCGAAATCCTCGTGTCCTTCCCCTTAGGCTGGAAGGCCTGTCTCTGGGGTAAGGTGTCCGAGTCCTGGGTAAGACATCCTGCAAATCCCGAGTCCTGCTGATGGCATCCTGAAGTGTAGCTGGTCTAGTCGACCGAACTAGGCCGCGTAGTGGCTCTGTCAACCCCTCCACAAACATGTAGACCATCCGAGCCGCGGATAGATTAGGCACCATCACTGAAACCCTCAAGAAATCTGAAATGTAAGTCTCTGGGCTCCTAGTCTGTTTGAGCTTCGTCAGCTCAACAAAGTGTTGCTCCGGATCCCTCCTGTCGAAACGCTCTATCACCCTCCGGGTAAACTTGGCATATGTCCCCACTGTAGAATGCCCGAGTGTAGTCATCCCATGAAACCACCAGTCCTGGGCCTCACCCTCCAGATGTAATGTTGCCACCTTAATGGCCTCTGACTGCGACATCTGATTGAGCTGGAAATAGATATCCAACTTCTCTACCCAAGACTTTGCCGACATGTTTGATGTGCCATCAAACGTGGGCAAATGAAATCTGCTAGCTGCGCGGTGGTCATCATGATGATGTCTGTGCCCCCTGTGATGATCACAGGGCCTACCATCACGCTGGAGCTGAACATAATCTCTGAATGAGATAAGATCTCTGATCGCCGGTCCGCGTGCCAGGTACTCTGCAATGTAGGCGTCCATCTGGGCAGGGTCAACCTCCGGCTCCCACTGTGCTGCTACCCCCGTGTCCTCTGCTAGGAAGGTAGACATGGTGGATCGCGTGGGTACTGGAATATCCCTCTGTGCTCCTGCCCCTGTGTCCTCTACTAAGAATGTGGGCATAGTGGATCGCGTGGGTGCATGCGATGCCATGATGGGGATAGCATCACGCTCCGGCACATGATGGGACGTACCTTATCCCTCACCGATCTGAAAACCCCTTGGGGTTTCCCGCTGCTTGATCTCTATCGCCGTGAGTCTCTGTGACACTTCCTGCATGTGTTGGAGGAGCGCCTCTCTAAATCTCCTCGAATCCTCCTCGTCTGCCATAGGACCCCACTGTTCTGCGTACCCCACAGGCTGCTCCTGCTCTGAATCTGTCTCAAGCTGCTCCTGATCGGAATTCTTCACAGGCTGCCCCTGATCTCTGTATATCTCGGGCTGCTCCCGATCTGTGTCCACCACTCGAACACAGTCCCCCTCTCCGTAGGTGTTCTCCAACCTACGCTCAACGTCTCTGTATCTCTTGCTCCTATAACAGATGCAGGGTTTATCCCCCGGCGTCATAGACTGCTAGCTCCACAGGCTAAGCCAGAACTATGCTTTGATACCACTGTAATATCCCCAATAGGAAATAGACAGTAATACACAGCAATACAAGCATACAACTATATAGGAAAAATGCCGGAAATAGAATACAGAGCAAGTACACATAAGATACCAGAAATGCTAAGCCATTTTATTAATCTGAAAACATATATGGGTACAACAGATCATCAGAATAAGTGCACCTATCCTTGCACAAGGCAAGTGAAGAACCCTCTCAGAACAAGAAATGGCTGCTATAGAGACTGCGTCCCAGCTGCTGGAAGAATCTACTGTAGAATGCTTCTGCTGCAATGAACTGGAACTAGGGGCTGATCCCCTCGCCGGAATGAGCTGAAAATCGGTAGATCGCCTGTACTCTCTGCTCCGGAAAAAACCCAGAAACCATGAAGCAAATGGACCACCTCCGAAAAACACCCCAGAAGCCCTCCTCAAGGAAAACGCTGTCCCTCCAGGCCCAGCGTGGATGCCAAAAGAAGAATGTTGAGAAAGAGCCACAAATCCCTCTGCAAACTCTCCAACTGAAAGATACTAACCCTCCAAGCTGAAACACACTGAATCTCCCACGAAAATCCCCACAACTGAGCTGCTCTAACTCAAACTACGTCCTCCCTCCAAGACTGCGCAGTCACCCAATGAAGCTCAGCTCCT
Source organism: Pinus albicaulis (assembly GCA_034641835.2). Taxonomy (NCBI): domain Eukaryota; kingdom Viridiplantae; phylum Streptophyta; class Pinopsida; order Pinales; family Pinaceae; genus Pinus; species Pinus albicaulis. The sequence goes on from CM076578.1 coordinate 1,171,272,364, forward strand.
CTACAAAACGTCCAACCAAATCACCTGCAAATCAACTGCTAAAGACTGAAGGAATACCTTGCCCGAGCAGGCACTCGAAGTCCCCCGGGGCCAAGGGTGAGATCTTCGACCGGAGACACTCAGTCGCACTAAACAGTGCTGCAGACCGACTAAACAACCGGCGTGCTCAAGTAGACAGAAGTCTAGCTCAAAATATCATCAACATATCAATAATGCCAAATGGAGTGACTCTCCCACCTTTTATAGTGCTAGCTCCCCTCAAAACCCTAACTGCGTCCCCTCTCTCCACGTGCTCCTCCTATGCCTATGCAGTTGCTTCTAGAGCCTACGTGAGGCCTCTCTCATGCGAAGTGTGGACCCCCAAGGCTTTCCTTTAAGTCACAACGTTGTTCCTACTAGGAAGCACTTTATTTTATTAAAGTGAGTTGACCCCTCTTCCTCACTTTTATTTATTAATTAACGATAGGCAGCAAAACTATACAAAAATGAAATATTCCAATTAGCGGTGCTAATTAGGAATATTACACCAATAGTAATTCTTTTTTCCCAACATTGTCGAGTCCTCCAAACTTTTGAAATTAAAGGCTAATCTTCATATAACTACAAAATGCTTAAGTGGAGTGTAAAATAACATAAGTGTTTACTTCTTCTCAACTAGCTACCCTTCAGATTTCTTTGAGCTATGTTTCCAGAAGTGTTTCCTTTCCTTCTCCATGACTTCCTCAAAAACTATATCCTCCCTAGAAACCAAATTTGGATATGCTTATATAATCCTTATGCATTTACATTTTTTCCTCCTTGTGAAAGGCTTTTAATGGATCATTCTTGTAACAACCCTAGTGAAAATTCCATGTAATAAAGTTAAAATAATAACCACGGTTGATGGGACATGTATTCCTAACTGAATGTTGGGAAAAACATCCTAGTGCGGGTGTTCACATGGTTTATTGTGCCTAAGGAAATTGGAAAAGGTTATGGCTAAGGCATTAAAGAGGCACGAGGTATTTTTGACACATTTATTTATGAAAATAATGGAAATTAGGAGAAAAGGGAGATGAAAGGTCACAAGTTGCATGTGAGGAGGAAAATGAAGGAAAATGGAAAATGAAGAAAATAAAGGCCTCTTCTATGAAAAGGCTTTTGAGGATCAATTGGTAACCTTTTGTCAGTGCATTTTTGGAGCTCTCTCATTATTCTCTCTCTCTCTCTCTCATACTCTTGTATACTTAGAGTTTTCTTGGAGCACTCTTGGAGAGTGTGGATACTTGGTGATTTCGAGCAAGAAGGCAAAGGAAGAGCAGGAAAGTGCAGGTGGACATTAGGATCAGCAACTACAACAGGATTTGATTGTAGGTACCGAGTTGCATGTGTGTTTTCCTCACTAGTTTTGGCATGCATGGTGTATGCATGCAGATTTTACTAGACTTTCCATTTCCTGGATGACCATGGTATTGTGGGCTTATTTCCATTTATTGTTTTCTGGTTGGTTCTCATGATTTCCTTTATTTGTGCGTTGAGTTATTAGTTCCTGGAAGCCTTGGTTATACAAATGATCGGGATCCTAACGGACAATTGTGGGTTGAGTTACTAGTCCTGGAAGCCTTGGTTGGACAAACACTCTAGAAGCCCTAGGTGGGTTGACTTACTAGTCCTAGAAGCCCTGGTTGGACAAACGCTTTGGAAGCCCTGTAATAGTTTGGGTTGAGTTACTAGTCATGGAATACCTAGTTGCAACAAATACTTTGGATCCCTAGAACAACTTGGATAGAGATCAATCCATGATGGTTAGTGATGTCCGACCGTGAGGTGGAATCACTAGCTTGGGGTTGAGACGATTTGGTCTCTGGAGCCCTGGTTTGGTGTTGATTGATGTGTTTGATAAAGTCTCACATTCTTGCTTGGAATATGGCATGGGGGTGATTGGCTGAAGTGAGACTTGGCTCAGCCAATATATGGTCGAGTGGAATGTGGAAGTCCCATCTCCGGTTGGTTTTCACATCTAGTAATGAAGAGCTCATTCCTCTGGTATTTGGTATGCAAATGTATTGGTTTATGTGTGGATTTATTTGGTGTTATATAAATTGTATTTTTGTTGTGATTATGTTGGTTATAAGCATGTATTTGATCAGTGATGATGTATGGCTCTATCTATGTTTTTATCAGTAAATTAATGCACAATGTATCTATGGCCAAATAGATTGTATTATAGCTTATGATGTAGGGGAAAAATGCTTCTTAGCTATTCTCTGATTTGTAAGAGACCCCCATGTTTAAATATGTTGTTTATACTTGTAGATGCAATGTTTGTGACATGTTTTAGGAAACTCTTGTCATGGCTAGGAGAGTCCAGATGAGTCCTTGATGATGTGATTTCTTCCATACCTTTGTTTTAATCTTATCTAACCTCTCCCAAAGTTTCATGAAGTTATGGGAAGTGACCTAAGATTTGGGGCTAAAAATGTGGCACAAATCTCAGAGCTACAGGCACAGAATTGACCTTTTGGTGCCCTAACGGCGACCTTGCCAAAGCATTCCCATGACTATAGGTTGCTAGCCGCTCCCTTGCCCTTACATGCACGCGGCTAAGGTCTAAATGGGTAAAATATCAGTCCCCCTTCAAGGTTCAGGGGTCTGGGAGGTTGGGTTACCTCCTGGAGGTGTTGTTGATGCAGTGCAAGGCCTATTTGTCAAGATTCCGTCAGTTCTACTTCCTCAAGGTCATTTAGGAGGTTGAATCTCATATTAGTAGCCTCTCGTCACATTTTTACCCCTATTGGCCAGTTACCTAGGTAGATGTGAGAAGAGGGTGTTACAGAGTGGTATCATAGCATGGTTTAACCCTTGGACTAGATGGGCAGTGTGTTGGTCATAATTTTGTTGATTGCTTATGTGTTTGTTGCATCCATGTTGTGTTTTTCGTGGTGGAAGTGGTGTCACCATGGATGGGTTAATGATGTTGTTGTCAACATGTGGTCATGCGTGTGGCTGATTATGTATTGTTCATCTTGGTGTATTGTGCATGCACATTGCTTACATATAATTACATGTTGTATATGGATTACTTGTGTATGCTAGATCACATATTGGTCATGCTTGTGTAGTGTCTGTGCATGGTTTCTTGTGTGATGTTATATGTTGTACATGCATTGTTCATTCGCGATTGGTTACATGTCGCTTATGCTTGTGTATGGTTCGTGCTTGTGATGGGTATGGTCAAGTTGCATTGGTATGGTTACGCATTAGGTCATGTTGTGTAATTGGTATGGTTATGCATCCATGACAAGACTCCAACTAGAATGATGATTATGTGCTAGTATACCATGTTTTACAAGTTTATATGTTGTTATAATTATGTATATACATGTATTTTGTTGATTGGTTGATCTTGTAGGATGTATCCTCCCAAAATTACACTAAGGTACATTGGTTTATTTATGAATTGGTTTAGCTGACATATTGTGCATTGCAGGAAGAAATCAAAGATGAATAGCAAAATAGTAGACTACAAAGATTCTCCCTATGAGTCATATGAGCAGCATGGTGATGGACATTCACCTGATTTGGAAGATACACTGAGAAGCCTAAAGGAGGAAATAAGGATTTTTAAGGAAAACAATGATAATCTTATACAGGCACAAGAAAAGAAAGAAGAGGTTAATGCAACCATCCTTCAAAGTTTGTTAGAGTTGCAGAAACATGGGCCACTTAGGATCAGTTATGGGAAGTAGTATGGGATCAATGGAGCATATGGTAGTAGGTCTCTAGGTGGTGACAGGTCGGATAGGGATGACACGGTTAAAGATGGCAGATTGTTGGACACTCCGGATAGGAGAGGTGACAAATACAAGTATCGTTCTAGTTCTCGTTCAGATAAGCATCATGATAGCCATCGGTATCATCCTTATAGGAGGAATGACATGGGATATTTTTCGAAAGAGTTTAAAAAGGAAAAACCACCTACATTTGATGGAGAGATGAAGAAACCACATGGATGCAGAGGCATGGTTTCTTGGCATGAAGAAGTTTTTTGGATTGCATGATTACTTGGAAAATATGAAAGTTAGGATAGCTACATTCAGCCTTAGAGGTAGAGCAAACATTTGGTGGGAAGATGTGAATAACGTAATATACATTTATGAGGAGGAGTTGACTTGGATTGAGTTCAAAAGGCTATTCCGGAAGAAGTATCTATCAGAGAGATACTACGATGACAAGGAAAAGGAGTTTTATGAGCTAAAGATGGGTTCCATGACAGATGAGGAGTATACTAACAGGTTCTTTGAGTTACTAAGATATGTGCCTTACCTCAAGGAGGAGAAGGCCAAGATTTAGATATTTATTAATGGGTTTTCGATTGCATTTAGAGATAGGATTGAGTTCGATGAGCCTAAATCATTGGAGGAGGCCATCCAGAAACTCAAGCATTGTTGTGAACAATAAAAGTGCAGATTAGAAACCAAGACAGATTGGAGAGGTAATGATAAGAATAAAGGGAAATGGGACAAGAAGCAAACAAGGCCTCAAGATACAGGTAATAAGGAGAATGTTGCCCCGCCTAAGAAGTTCAATACATCTGGTAGAGGAGAGGGATTTCGATCTGAGGAGCAGAATAAGAATGAGGCTTGGAAGCCTATATAGTGTTGGCCTTGTGGCATGGATCATCGTAGGAGAGATTTTCCACAACAGTAGGGTGGTAGGTCATAGATCTTCAATGCGCATGAGGAACAGACAATGGGATATGTTGGGCATATCATCCCTTGGATTTATACAACTGTGGATAACATGCAGAAATATCATCATACTTCTATCATTCAGATGGACGGTAATCTTTTTAATCAAGTTGTTTCTATTTTGATTGAACTTGGATCTAACTATAGTTTATTAATCCTGACCTGATGGATAAGTGTGGTTTGAGTCAGGAAATGCATGCAAAATCTTGGTTAGAGCAACTGGTCACAAGTACGAAGAAAAGAGTTCGCCATTGGGTAAGAGATTGTGCATTCAAGTTAAATGTTATGCCTACAACAATGCACTTGAACATATTTCCATTGGGTTCATACAATATGCTATTGGGTATGGATTGGTTATATCTTCATAGGACCAAGGTAGATTTCTATGAAAAAACTATTGAGTGCTTGGATGAAAATGGGGAACGAAGAGTCTTATAGGAAAAGAAGAAAGCCACATCAGTTAGGATAGTGACAACCATGCAGGCCAAGCGCAGTCATAGGAAAGGGTGTGTACTATTTGCAGTTCATATCTCTAGAGATAAAGGTAAGGAAGCTCAGGATGTAGATTTTTTGAGCAAGTATCCAGTTTTGTAGTAGTTTAAGGATGTGTTTCCATTATATATTTCAGGGTTTACACCGCACAAGGAAGTAGACTTTTCCATTGAGTTGATATCAGGGGCAAGACCAACATCAAAGTCACCTTACAGGATGAGTACACCAGATTTGGTAGAGTTTAAATTGTAATTGAAGGAAATGTTGGACAAAGGTTACATTAGACCAAGTGTATCGCCATGGGGTGCACCAGTGTTGTTCGTGAAGAAGAAAGATGGCACTCTCAAATTGTTCATTGACTACATGCAACTGAATAAAGTGACCATCAAGAACAGTTACCCATTACCGAGGATTGATGATTTGTTAGATCAGTTGAAGGGAGATGTGGTGTTCTCTAAGATAGACTTGAGATCAGACTATCATCAGGTACCCATCAAAGAGCAGGATATCTACAAGACCATATTCAGGACCAAGTACGAGCATTATGAGTTTGTTGTAGTTCCATTCGGTTTGACTAATGCCCCATCTACATTTATGTGTTTGATGAACAATGTGTTGTGTCCTTATTTGGACAAGTTTGTGATTATGTTTATTGATGACATATTGGTATATTATAAAAATGAGGAAGAGCATGCCAAGCATTTGGAAGCAGTGTTGAGGTTGTTGAGAGAGCATGAGTCGTATGCTAAGCTGATCCAGGTGGATATTGGTGGCCACCCGCCTATTCCACTTGGGCCCCCACCATTGTCTCTTTCAGTTTTTCCGTTTTGGCATAACTTACTATTTTTAGCAGTTTTTCGGGTCCTGAACTTCCGGAGCCGTTTTGAGGCCCTAAACGACGTTTTTTGGGTATGAAAGCGCCAACGAATTTTCTAATAAAATTCGTCCCGACAGCTGTATTCCTCGGATAGAGCTTTCTAATGATGTATCATGTGCGTCAAACGGAGATAGTATGCCAAAGTTACGTCCCTGGGAAGTTGAAACACCAATTTACCCAAACGGGGCCCATAGTTTGGCGCTTCATCTCCTAGGGTTAGGTTTTTGGGATGTTGAGGGTTCTCCATTGTTTCTCAATAATAAATAGGCCCTCGAGCCTCATTGTAAAAGCGATTCGGTGTACCACATCTCTTCTCAGAGATAGCTACCAGTACCCTAGCTAGTTTTATTTCCATTGCCTGTAAGCAAATTTCAGTTCTTTGATATTAATGAAATGAAGTGTTATTTCCGCTGCATCTCTGTATTTATGGTTAGGTGTTTATTCTGTTGCGTTCCTGCATAAATCCGGATCATAAGCTCAACAAATGCAATGTTGGAATCACGATTTTTGTTAGACGAAAACCCGCAGGTGTTAGTCTCCGCTACAGTCGCCAGAGTTAGGATCCACGAGAGGCAGTTAGTCCATGTTGCAAAACACACAAGGAGCATTGAACCCAATGTCCAACAATCTCCCCCCCAACGCGATCCAGGTGAGTTTCGAACTCGAGACCTGTTGCTATGATACCACTTGTTGGAATCACGATTGCCGTTAAACCAAAACCCACAGGCATTAGTCTCCGCTACAATCGCCATAGTTATGATCCACGAGAGGTGGTTAGTCCATGTCGCGAAACACACAGGGAGCGTTGAACCCAATGTCCAACATGCAACTTCTTCCAGACTGAGGTACACTACTTGGGGCATGTTGTCTCCAAGGAAGGCATTGCATTAGATCTAGAAAAGATAAGGGCCAACATGGAGTGGGTAGCTCCTAAGAGTGTAGATGAGGTGAGATAATTCATGGGATTAGTAAGTTATTACAAGAGGTTCATCAGGAACTTCTCACAGATTTCTTATCTACTTACATCATTGCAGAGAAAAGGTAAGAAGTTTGATTGGACAAAAGAGTGTGAGGCTAGTTTTGGGCAACTTAAGTAGTTGTTGACACATGCTCCAGTGAAGATTGTAGATTCAGATAAGGAGTTTGTAGTGTGTACATATGCTTGCAAGAGAGGATTTGGTGGATTCCTTATGCAAGATGGACAGGTGGTGTGCTATGAGTTGTGAAAACTGAATGATCACGAGCATAACTACCCGAAATATGATCTTGAGCTAGCAATGATTATACATGCACTGAAGATGTGGAGGCACTATCTTCTTGGGAGGAGGTTTGTACTTATGAGTGATCACATCGGGTTGAGGTACTTGTTTTACCAATCAAATCTAAATTTTAGACAAGCTAGATGGTTGGGCACGATCAGCGAATTTGACTTTGATATCAGGTACATCAAGGGAAAGGAGAACAAGGTCGCAGATGCTCTTAGCAAGAAGGTATAGGTAAATCACATAAAAACTATGATCTCCTATGGGACGAACTTATAAGATAGGATCTTGTAGGCAAGTTAGTTGGATCACAGGTATATGAAGATTGTGCACAAGTTGTAGCAGAGTACATGTACGGGCATTGTTACAGGTATAAGTCTTGGTACAGGTATAGGTCTTGGTATAGGTACAAGTACAAGTGGTAGTACATGCACACGTGGTAGTACATGTACAGGTAAAATTGGTAGTATAGGTATAGGTACATGTGGTAGTACTGGTGCGGGTGTACAGGATTTGGATTATCGTCTCGCAACAAATGGATTGGTTAGATTTAGAGACATGATATATGTACCGAGTAACAGTGAGTTCGAGAAGGTGATCTTGAGGGAGTTTCATGTGAAACCATATTCGGGTCACCCAGGCTACCAAAAGACTTTGACTGCAATGAAGATATTCTATTATTGGCCGAATCTGAAGAAGGATGTGGCAGAGTTTGTAGCCAAATGTTTGGATTGTCAGATGGTTAAGGCAGAGTGTAAACATCAAGGAGGATTTCTATAACCGATTGCGATTCCAGAGTCGAAATGGGAGGTCATTTCCATGGACTTCATCACAGGGTTGCCGAGGACAGTTAGAAAACATGATTCCATCATGGTTGTGGTGGAAAGGTTGACCAAGATTGCACATTTCATACCGGTGAAGACTACATACTTAGCTAGTGATGTAGCACATGTGTTTATCAGAGACATAGTCAGATTGCATGGTGTTTCAAAGAATATTGTGTTCAATATGGATGCAAAGTTCACTTCCAAGTTTTTGAAGGAGTTGTTTGTAGGTTTGGGCACTGATTTGGCCATCAGCAGATCTTATCATCCGTAGATAGATGGACAGACTGAGAGGGTCAACATGATATTAGAGGATATGTTGAGGATGTATGTTATGCATCAACAACGGAAGTGGGAAGAGTATCTTCCACTGGTAGAGTTTTCCTACGACAACGGGTATCACGAGTCATTGAGGATGAGTCCATTTGAGGCATTGCATGGGTGGAGTTGCAACACTCATATCAGTTGGAGTGATATGGTTAACAGAGTACTAATTGGACCATATATGCTGGCAGAAATGGAACAAGAAATGCAGGTGATCAAGCAAAAATTGAAAGTAGCGTAGGATAGGCAGAAGAGTTACGCAGACAAGAACAGGTTGTTCAAGGAGTTTCAGGTTGGGGATCAAGTGTACTTGCTTATTAAGCCCAAGAAGAGCTCCTTGTGGATTGGTTTGTGTGCCAAGATGGGACCCACGTTTTGTGGACCCTTCAGGATCATTAAGAGGAATAGATCGGTGGCCTATCGACTTGCCCTGCCTTCCACAATGAAAGTCCATGATGTTTTTCATATATTGCTGCTTAAGAAACATGTTAAATATGTTGATCATGTTATTGATTGATCTATATTGCAGGTGGAGAAAGAAGGAGAGTTCCAACCGGAATCGAGTTCATTTTCCAAAAAAAGATGCTCATGCTCTGGAATCGAGCAATCGAGCAAGTTAAAGTGCAATGGAAGAAATTTGGGCTCGATGAAGCTACATGGGAGATGGCGGACCAAATGTGGGCCATGTATCCTTCTTTGTTTGTCAGTTGAGGTAAAGCAGTTTTGGTGTGATATTGGTTTTTGTTTAGCATACCTTTTGGCGATGTTTTGGTATATGTTTGATGTGATGGTTGGATGTGTGTACATATGTATATGGGTGTAAATACCGCCATGAGCTATGTTATAAAGCTCCAATAAGTGGTATGGTGTCATGTCATTATAGTTTTCATATTGTTATGATGTCATGTTGGTTTTCTTTTCAGCGGGGTGATCATTCTAAATATTGCATCGAGCTATGTTATAAATCTCCATGGGCAGTATGTTTTCTTTTTAGTGGTGATGTTGAGGTATATGTGTGATTCAACACCAAGGATGGTGTCCCCCAAGGGTGATGGTTCTGTAACAACCCTGGTGAAAATTCCATGTAATAAAGTTAAAATAATAACCACGGTTGATGAGACACGTATCCCAAGCTGAATGTTGAGCAAAACATCCTAGTGTGGGTGTTCACATGGTTTATTATGGCTAAGGAAATTAGCAAAGGCTATGGCCAAGGCATTAAAAAGGCAAAAAGTATTTTTGGCACATTTATTTATGAAAATAATGGAAATTAGGAGAAAAGGAAGATGAAAGGTCACAAGTTGCATGTGAGGAGGAAATTGAAGGAAAATAATGGAAAATGAAGAAAATAGAGGCCTCTTCTATGAAAAGGCTTATGAGGATCAGCTGGTAACCTTTTGTTAGTGCATTTTTGGAGCTTTCTCATTATTCTCTCTCTTATAATCTTGGATACTTAGAGTTTTATTGGAGCACTCTTAGATACTTGGTGATTTGAAGCAAGAAGGCAAAGGAAGAGTAGGAAAGCACAGGTGGATATCGAGATCAATAGCTACATCGGGATTTGATTGTAGGTACCTACTACTGAGTTGTTGATTTTTTGGGTAGCATCGAATGTGCTCTAGCTCCGAAAATTTGCGGAGGGGCTAGAACACATGAGATATTGAAGACCCATAAATCGTTTGGAGAAATTCCACCACGAACTTAAGTTATTCCAATAATTGATTTTTTTAATGGAGACCCTAAGTCTAACTTGGGGAAATTAAATTATTAAAGGGAATTAATTTAAACATTTGGGAGAGAATGTTCTATGTGACAAGGATCAAGTCTTTTCTAATCATAGTCATTGATTACAAATTAGATCACGATTGTTGATTGTTCAACAAGAAAAGTATTAAAGGAAGGCTTGGGGTCAGTTGGAGAACACACATAGTGGTAGCACTTGAGCTAAGTCAAAATTATGGGGCGTGGTTGCTGAGAATTTTCGAGTGAGCTTATAGTGCAGCAGGGGAAGATCAACAAATGGATTTCATATCTGAGGCCGAGAATACATTGGCAGAGAGGCAGATCCATACCAGAGGAGCAGCACAGGCCGAGGGGTGACGCAGAGGTAGCGTAAGCCCAACAGGGGTGACGTAGAGCTAAAAGGGATCATGCAAAGGGACACAAACCCGGAAAGGGCTGACACAGTCACTTAGAGAGTTGCACTGGGGTTTCAGTGGGCCGGATAGGGGTCGTATTCAACAGATCTAGAAGGGGTGACGTAATGACTGTGTAGCCACCTTTGGGGTTCTTCATCCTCAGCTGAATCAACCATATTATTTGTCTCCAAAGATAGAGGAACTTTTGCCAGGATTTTATCTGTTTGTTAAAACACTACTGATACCCTAGATTGTATTCAAAATTTTGCATAATAATAAAACCCTCAAGAGTTGATGCATCGATTTTCCCGCATTGGGTTTTTTCGTGGACATTTGTCCGAAAAATCTTGTGTGTCCTTTATCGAATGTGATTAATTCTTCAATACTTTATCTGTATGTATGTGTAGGTTGCAATATGTTTACTTCAATGTTTTCTGAATATTTCTGAAAACAACTTGTTTAGTTAAAAACACAAGTAGGAGAAGTAAACCAGATTTATACAGTAGGATTTATGTTATAAGGATTCAGAAAATTTCACATCGTATCAAATTCATTATAGATTGGGGAGAGCTGAAGCCATCAGCGAAGGGAGGAAGTTTTTGCTGCAGGAAGAAGGTTTTCCCAAGTGACAACACAGATCCAGAAGAGGCAGCGTACCATAGGGACAACGCAGGCCCTAGAGGGGTGATGCAGCGGCACACGTAGTGCGAGAAGGATGACGCCGAGTCTTTCTAGCTCATGCAGAGCTGATGCATAGGCTCATGCAAGCCCTGGAGGGTGACACGTTCCAAGAGGATGTGACGTTGAGCCAGTTTTCGTGACTGGAAGTGCATTTTGGTTCTTCGGAATTTGTTGGCGGGGCATTGTTTATGCTAGTGCAGAACAATGTCTACCAGGGTTGAAAAAGTAAGGGGAAGCAGTTTCTCAGCAGACTTTCTAGCTAAGAAGTCTGAGATCTTATCAAAGGAGTAATTAGAGAGATTTGATTCGACGGAATTTGTGGAGGATTTTAGGGGAGGGAAATTTTATGAAACCAGCACCAAAAATAGAAGAAAAGAGAGATCAACGCCTTAGAAATCAACCACTTCGAGGGGGAAACCTCTAATACATTACATAAATGAAAAATTCTTGGATGATACAAATGAAAAAACCTCCTTCTATATATAGGGGTCCATGGGGTCACAATATAATCCTAGTTGACCTAACAATAATAATGTAAGGGAACAATAATAACAATATGGGGGTTACAGGGATACAACAATAATAATAAGGGGGCAACACTAATAACAATAAGGGACTACACTATTAATATGGGGAACTAACATGCCCCTCTCCTTTAAAAAAGTGTTGCCCTCAATGCTTGAGTAGCTCTGGATGCTTCTGTATAAAATTCTTATCCTCCCATGTAGAATCTTCAGTGGGTAAGTCCTTCCACTTGATGAGATGCTCTGAAATTGATCGATTTCGCAGTTGTCGAGTTCTTGTTTCCATGACTATTTCAGGTTCCAATATGATTTTTCCTTCCTCATCAAGTTTTGGTAATATTGTTTGAACTGGAATTTTGTCACCTATAACCTTCTTTAAGCATCAAACATGGAAAACTAGATGCACTTGCGAAGAAGCAGGAAGCTCCAATTTGTATGCCATAGTACCAATATTTTGCAACACCTTGTAAGGACCATAGTATTTTGGCGATAATTTATTATCCTTCTTAGCTTGCTTGAGGGACATTTGTTTGAATGGTTGTAGCCGTAAAAATACCCAGTCTCCTACATCAAAACTTCTCTCACTGCGATGTTGATCTGCCTATTGTTTCATTCGATTTTGTGCCAAATTGAGGTTATCCTTTAAGAGTTGGAGAACTTGTTGTTGATGCACGATGTGATCTTCCACTGCTTGCACCTTGGAATTTTCTCTTAAAGATGATGTGATGGATGGTGGATGATATCCATAAAGTGCCATAAATGGGTTCATTTTTGCTATAGTATGGAAGGAAGTGTTATACCACCATTCAACCAGAGGTAACCACTTGCACCATTGTGTTTGTTTATCATATACAAAACAATGAAGATATACTTCTAAACATTTGTTCACTATCTCATTTTGACCATCAGATTAAGGATGATAAGATGAGCTATGAGCTAGTTGAGCACCTAAATAAGAAAATAACTATGTCTAAAAATTTCCAGTAAAAATGGGATCTCTGTCACTTACCATAATCTTTCGGTTTCCATGTAGCTTTTGAATTGTTTCCATAAATGCAGTAGCAACTGTACTTGCTTTAAATGGATGAGATAATGCACAAAACTGTGCATACTTGGTAATTCTATAAATTACCACCATGATGACACTCTTTCCTTCGAACTTAGGTAAACCTGTGATAAAATCCACTAAAATCTCATCTCAACATTGACTTGGAATGGATAAAGGCTATAGAAGACTTGGGGTCTTAATTGTCTCAACTTTATTTTGCTGGGAGACCAAACATTCTGCCACAAACTTTTGAATATCATATTTAAGGCCATCCCAAAAAAAATCTTTCTTCACCCTGTGGTAAGTTTTTAAAAATCCTGAGTGTCCTCCTAAAGGAGAAGTGTGAATTCCAAAAGAATCTTTTGTTTTAGTTGGGAATTCTTACAAAGATATAAGTGATCTTTGTACCATAAGGAATTATTTTTCCAACTAAATGTATCATATGTACTAGGATCTTGCTTCAACTTTTGAATCAGTGTCCACACTTCTTCATCTTTCTTCCATTCATTCCTTGCTTCAGTTATCGAATCTGGTTGGATAATAGAAATTGCACAAAGCAATGCTTCCACCTCTTCATCCTTTCTTGAGAGTGCATCTACAACAACATTTAGCTTCCCTTTTTTGTTGATGATTTCAAAGTCATAACCCAACATCTTTGTAACCCATTTTTGTTGCTCTTCTGAAGATAGTATTTGTTCCAAAAAGTGTTTAAGACTATTATTATCAGTTTTTACCTTGAAGTGCCTTCCCATTAGGTAAGGTTGACATTTCTTTATTTCATGTAGTATTTCCAACATTTCCTTCTCATAAATAGCTTTCTGTAAGTACTTTCCTTTGATTGGACGACTTTCAAAAGAAATGGGTCTTCCTTCTTGCATTAAAACAACACCAATTCCATTTCCTGAGGTATCACATTCCACAATAAAAAAATTTGTGAATTCTGGCATAGCTAAGATCGGTGGTAGGCACATTGCCTCTTTAAGATGTTCAAAGGCCTTAGTTGCTTCGTGAGTCCATGAAAATGAATCTTTCTTCAATAATGTTGTTAGAGGTGCTGCTATTCTCCCATAATTCTTAACAAACTTGCGATAATACCCTGTTAACCTGAGAAATCCTCGCAACTGCTTTATGGTTGTGGGGATTTTCCATTCCTTAATGGCTTTAATTTTGTTATGGTCTACCTTAACACCCTCGTGAGATACAATATGACCCAGATATTCCACCTCTTGTACTCCAAAGAAACATTTTGATGTTTTTGAATATAATTGTTTCTCCTCAAATAGTTTGAGCACCCTGTCAACATGTTGAACATGATCCTTCCAAGATCTGTTGTAGATTATTATGTCATTAAAAAATAATAGCAAAAATTTTCTAAGGAAGGGTTTGAAAATGGAATTCATCAACCCTTGAAATGTAGAAGGTGCATTGGTAAGGCCAAAAGGCATGACCAAAAATTCATAATGACCCTCATGAGTTCGGAATGTTGTTTTTGGAATATCTTCAGTCTTCATTCTAATTTGATGATATCCTAAACGAAGATCCAACTTGGTAAAATAAATTGCTCCATGTAATTCATCCAATAATTCATCAATCACAAGAATGGAAAATTTGTCTTTAATGGTGAGCTTATTGAGCTCCCTATAATCCGGACACATTCGCCATGATCCATCCTTCTTGTGTACCAATACTACAGGAGCAGAGAAAGAACTTTGACTAGGTTGAATTATACCCGCCTCTAACATTTCTGCAATCATTCGTTCAATTTCGCTCTTTTGGAAGTAAGGATATCTATAAGGCCTGATGTTTGGAGGAACACTTCCTGGAATCAAATGAATAGCATGATCATGATCATGAATAGGTGGGAGTCCTTTGGGAGTTTAAAACACCTTGGAATGATTGTCCAAGACTTGTTGGAGATCTGCAGAAATAGATGATTTTGATGTTGGAACTTCTAGTGAGCATAATTGTGCAATTACACCTCGTTGTTCTTTCTTTAGAAGCTTTGTCATGACATTAGAGCTTATTATCTTTCTCGGCTTCCTTGCAATACCCTGTAATTCGACTTCCTTTCCTTCTGAAAAAAATTTCAAGAAAAGTTCTTGAAAATTAAAAGCTATCGTCCCCAAAGATTGTAACCATTGTACTCCTAGTACAATATCAGCACCTCCCATAGGAATGGCAAGCATTGGACTAGTCAATACATATTCCCCCATGGTTAGCTTGATATTATGGCATTTTCCAGAGCAATTTATAGTTCCTCCATTTGCAACCATCACTTGACATTCTAGTGTTGGGTATAGGAAACAATTCAATTCCTTTGATACCTTACAATGAATAAAATTATGGGCACTACTTGAATCAATCAACACTATTACCTTTTTCTTCTTGATATGTCCTTCTATCTTGAGAGTTTGAGGAGTGGTAATTCCTGCCAATGCATTACACGATATGGTCAAACTCATTTCTTCTTATTTTAGGGTTGGTTCCTGGTGTATATCCTCTTCTTTTGAAGTTTCTTGTTCATTTTCTTCCTCCTCTTCAAAATTTATGTAAAATAATTTCTTCTGAACGCACTTACAACCTTTAGTGTATTTGCTATCACAACTGTAGCAAAGCCCTTTTTCTCTTTTTTCTTCCAATTGTTGTGGTGTCAACCTTGTAGGTTGTTGAAGTCTAGGAGTAGCAACACTTCCATCTTTATATATGTGAGTGGTAGGCTTCCTTGTCGCCATAATTTTACATTCAATTTTTCTTGCCAACCTGAATGTCTTCTCCAATGAATCAGGTTCCCAAACGTGAAATTCATGTTGGATGTTATCCTTTAAAGTCCCTATGAAGACATCAAACCTGTGTTCCTCATGAATATCAGTTACCCTTACATTCAATTTTTGGAAGTCCTCAATGTGCTCCACCATTTAACCCTTTTGTTTGATATTTATCAATTGGCTAAAGAAGGTGTTGCTCTTTGTATCCTCATAATGTGCTATCATTTCCTCCGTAAAAATTAACCTAGTGACAATTTTTTTACGGGAGCAAAGCCATCGATACCATACAAATGTATTTTGTTCTAAATGTAAAGTTGTAATGCGTACCTTTTGTGTGTTTTTCACATTATTGAGATCAAAATATTGCTCCATCTGTAGTATCCATGTTACGGGATCCTTGCCATCAAACTTCCTCATATTTATCCTTGGAATATGGTGGTTTTTCCATCCAACATTAGATTTTATGAAATCATGATTAACATTTATTTTGTTCTCATCATGAGTTTCCTCTACTATCTTTTCGACATTAGGAAACATTTCTTGTATCAAATTTGTCAAACCTTCCATGTGTGCTTTTAGAACATTCTTGATGTTTTCCATGTTGTCTTTCATTTTTTCTTCCATCTCATCTATCTTAGCTTACATGCCATATTTCATGCCATCCATCTTAGCTTCCACGCCTTTCTTCAAACCATCCATATTATTCTTCAAACCATCCATCTTCGCTTCCACGCCTTTCTTCAAAACTTCCATTTCATTTTTTTTTGTTCTTTGCGAGAGCGAAATTTGGTGCACTTGCTCTTGTAATTTTGATAGATCATGTTGCGATTCTTCATCTTCATGAGTCATAGTAGAGTATTATGAGGGCTTAATGGGTGTTGAATTCCTTTTAGGGGGCATTTTAGAACCCAATACTGATATCTATGCTCAATAGGCCCTTGGAATCACTTAAAACTAATTTTTCAAACAAGACTTATGCAATTTGAAAAAAATACACACCTTTTTCTTTCTTTTGAGGAGCTCGATATTGAAACTGAATTATCTTTGTAATTGTTGATCTTTAATATATAAAATTTGGTCATGTAGTAGCCCTCTTAATCTTCCTTCGAATGCCACAAGTTTGACCTGATTTGGATACTTCAAGGCAAAGTGATGTTGAATCTCCCACAATGACCTAATTATGGACTAGTTCAATAGAGCTCACTTATACGGCGTGCCACGTCTCATTGTTTCCTCCTTCGGATCTGAAATTGATACACAGAAAACTATAGTATGTGTAATTGCGACCACTTCTTACAAAATTCCAATCCGATGCTCAGAGAGAGATTTATGACAATTTTCCCAAGGTCACCTCTTTGAGATGAAATTCGGGAGCCTGAAGAAACCCTAAATTCCATGGATCATATCTTCGAAAATATTGTGAGCTAAGATCTGAAATTTTTACAGGAAGTTCCCCAGGATTTTGGCTTCACTCTGTAAAAATTTCAGCTTCTAAACCTTCGTAGAAAATAAAGTTATAGCGAAAATTCCACGATGACCTGTTTAGGTGAAATTTGGGTTCTTGAAAAAGCCTAGCTTCCACAGATCATATATCTGACAATATTGTGAACCGAGATCTGAAATTTGTACAAGACTTTTCTCAGGATTTCGGCTTCGCTCTATAAAAATTTCAGCTTCTGAAACTTCATAGAAAAAAAGTTATAGCGCAAATTCCATGATGACCTGTTTGGAGCAGTGAAACCCTAGAATCCAGAGCTCTAATACTAAATGTTATGAAACCGGCTCGAAAAATAGAAGAAAAAAGATATCAAAGCCTTAGAAATCATCCACTTCGAGGGGAAACCTACAATACATTACATAAATGAAAAATTCTTGGATGATACAAATGACAAAACCTCCTTCTATATATAGGTGTCCATGGGGTCACAATATAATCCTAGCCGACCTAACAATAATAATGTAAGGGAACAATAATAACAATATGGGGGTTACAGGGGTACCACAATAACAATAAGGGGGCTACACTAATAACAATAAGGGACTACACTAGTAATATGGGGACCTAACAGGAAATCACTTGTCAGAGGGAGCGTATTCTCTAGAGGCTTTCTATCGCCAAGAAACCAAGATTCGAGTCTCTTGCTGAGAGAAACAACAGAAGAAGGGAGAAGAGTGCTCATTTCATCATCGTTGAGAAGAGATGACCTCTCATAGATTAAGGGATAAGGAAAAGTTAGATGGATCATCTAACTTTGTCATCTGGAAGGTCAGAATATTGTCAGTCCTTGACGAATATCACATCAAATATCATGCCAAGAAGGTTGTAGTTGTTCTTGTTGATGCTGATCTGTTGAAGAAGTATGAAGAAAATAAAGCTAGGGATAAGTGCTTAATTATGGAGAGGGTGAAGGATCACATGGTCCCACATATTGCTGAGAAGAATACGACAAATGAGATGTGGACGACATTGACCACATAGTATCAAAGTACCCCTGTCCAAAAAAAGATGCTTCTGGAGAATCAACTACGAATATTTCAGATGCATAAGGGAGAGGAAATCGACCCCTTCCTCATTAGATTGAAGGCGATTCGAGATCAGCCGGTTGCTATGGGGGCCACTCCTGAAGATGGTGTTATGGTAAGGACTGCCCTAAATGCAATGTCTGAAGAGTGGGAGACCTTTACCCAAGGCATCTTGGGCAGAGCAACACTTCCAAATTGGGAAGACATGTGGGAAAATCTTCGTCAAGAAGAGATCAGGGGATTGACCAAGATGGGTAGTAGCAACGGAGGAGCCAAGATCAAGAAGGAGGAGGAGGAGGATGCGGCTCTTGCATCTAAGGGACAACAGGGGCAGCGAGGGAAGAAGAAGAGAGACCTTTCTAAGTTTCAGTGCTTCAAATGTGGTGAATTAAGAAATTTCTCCACTACTTGTCCTCTAAAGAAGAAGGGCAAGGAAGATTTAGATTCTAAGGTTGCAATAGCGAAGGGCGATGATGGGAGTTATGATGATGTGGCTATGAGTGCTCGTGTGCCTCTAGAGAAGAGGTGGGGTGACATAGATCTGTAGATTGAGCTGTAGATGGAGAGGGGTAGGATCCTTAAGGTGCCCAAACTCTTGGATCACGTAAAAGCTACGGGAGCCCTTAATGACAGTAACAGGATGACTGGAGTCAGTTGGTGCAAAGGATTATTGAGGCACATTGGCAGTGTTAGGATGTTGAATACTGGAGCAACGCAGAGCAGAGGCAGCAGTAGCGTAGAGGTTGATGGGATTTTAGCAGCGTAGAGGCAGTGCAGAGCAGCAGCAGTGCAGAGGCAACAGAGGGTCAGCATAGATTAACAACAGAGGGTGTTTCAATATCAAGATGCAGCTAGACTGACTTGTCTATCAGGATTTTGGGTGATGTACTTCAGGCTTAACTCTTAGCAACTGAGTTGCAGTGTAGCAGTTTGCAGTGGCAGTGTTATGGGCAACATGATGCAACATTTGAGAGGGAGTTCCAGTACAGATGAGGCAGTGACTACGACATAGTCATGGGCAGCAGTACATAAGGCAGCAATGCAGTGGATGAGGGGTAGCAGCCGAGCATCTGTAGCGCAGAGGACCGATGTCGTGGATCAGGGAGATGCTTCAAGATGAAGTGTTGCTAGAGCACATTCCTCGCTAAGAGGGAGTGTTGAGTTTTTTGGTAACATCGGATGTGCTTTAACTTCGAAACTTTGTGGAGGGGCTAGAACACATGAGATCTCCAAGACCCAGAAATTGTTTGGAGAAATTCCACCCCGAACTTAAGTTATTAAAATAATTAATTATTTTAATGGAGACCCTAAGTCTAATTTAGGGAAATTAAATAATTAAAGGGAATTAATTTAAACATGTGGGTGAGAATGTTCTAAGCGATGAGGATCAATTATTTTCTAATCCTAGCCGTTGATTAGAGATTAGATCACGACCGTTGATTGTTCAATGAGAAAAGTATTAAAGGAAGGCTTGGGGTCAGTTGGAGAACACACACATAGCGGTAGCATTTGAGCTAAGTCGAAATTATGGGGCGCGATTTGCTGAGAATTTTCGAGTGAGCTTGCACTGCAACGAGGGGCAGACCGACAGAGGGATTTTGGATTCGAGGCCGAGAATACATTGGCAGAGAGGAAAATCCATACTAGAGGAGCAACGTAGACCGAGGGGTGACACAGAGGCAATGTAAGCCCAAGAGGGTGATGCAGAGGCATCGTAAGCCTAGCAGGGGCGAAAAAGAGCCAGAAGGGCTCACGCAGAGGGACGCAGAACCAGAAAAGGCTGACGCAGTCACTCAGAGAGTTGTGTTGGTGTTTAAGTGGGCCAAATAGGGCTCGTATTCAGTAGATCCAAAAGGGGTGATGCAGCCACACTGAAGGGTGACGCAGTGACTGCATAGGCACCTGTGGGGTTCTTCATCCTCAGCTGAATCAACCATATTAACTGTCTCCGGAGATAGAGGTAATTCTTTCGGGATTTTCTTTGTTGGATAAACCGCTACTAGTACCCTATATTGTATTAATAATTCTGCATAATAATAAAACCCTCAAGGGTTGTTGCATAGGTTTTCCCGCATTGGGTTTTTCCAAGGACATTTGTCCGAAAAATCTTGTGTGTCCTTTGTCGAATGTACATAATTCTTCAGTACTTGATTTGTATGTATGTGTAAGCTGCAGTGCGTTTACTTCAATGTTTTCTAAATATTTCTGAAAATAACTTGTTAAATTAAAAACACAAGTAGGAGAAGTAAACCAGATTTCTGTAGTGGGATTTTTGTAATAAGGATTCAGAAATTTTCACACGAGTTGCATGTATGTTTTCCTCACTAGTTTTGGCATGCATGGTGTATGCATGTGGATTTTCCTAGCCTTGCCATTTCCTAGAAAACTATGGTATTTTTGGTTGGTTCTCATGATTTACTTTAGCTATGGGTTGAGTTATTAGTTCCTGGAAGCCTTGGTTGGCAAACGCTCTAGAATCCCGACAGACAACTATGGGTTGAGTTACTAGTCCTCGAATCCTTGGTTGGACAAATGCTCTGGGAGCCCTAGTTGGGTTGAGTTACTAGTCTTGGAAGCCCTGGTTGGACAAACACTCTGGAAGCCCTATAACAGTTGGGGTTGAGTTACTAGTCTTGGAAGCCCTGGTTGGAACAAACACTCTGGAGCCCTGGAACAACTTGGATAGAGATCAATTTGTGATGGTTAATGATTTCCAACCATAAGGTGGAATCACTGATTTGGGGTTGGTATGGTTTGGTCTTTGGAGCCCTATTTTGGGGTTGATTGATGCGTTTGATAAAGTCCCACATTCATGCTTGGAATATGGAACAGGGGTGATAGGCTAAAGTGAGACTTGGCTCAACCACTCTATGGTCGGGTGGAACGTGGAAATCCCATCTCCGGTTGGTTTTCACATCTAGTAATGAAGATCTCATTCCTTTGGTATTTGGTATGCAAATGTATTGGCTTATGTATGGATTTATTTGTTGTTATATCCATTGTATTTTTGTTGTGAATATTTTGGTTATAAGCATGTATTTGATGAGTGATGATGTATGGATCTATGTATGTTTTTATCGGTAAATGAATGCACAATGTATATATGGCCAAATATACTATATTGTAGCTTATGATGTAGGTGATCAATGTTTCTTGGCTATTCTCTGGTTTGTAAGAGAGCCCCATTGTTTAAATCTGTTGTTTATACCTGTAGATGTAATGTTTGTGACCTGTTTGATGAAATGCATGTCATGGATAGGAGAGTCCAAATGAGTCCTTGATGATGTGATTGCCTCTGTACCTTTGCTTTAATGTTATATAACCTCTCCTGAAGTTTCATGAAGTTATGCGTAGTGACCTGAGCTCTGGGGCTAAAAATGTGGCACAAATCTCGAAGTTGCAGACACAAAATTGACCTTTTGGGGCCTTGGCCGCAACCTTGCTTAGGCATGCCCACGGCTATAGGTTGCTAGCTGCTCCCTTTCCCTTACATGCCCGCGCGGATAAGGCCTAAATGGGTTAAAAACTAGTCCCCCTTCAGGGTTTAGGGGTCTGGGAGGTTGGAGGTGTTGTTGATGCAGTGCAAGGTTTGTTTGTCAGGATTCTGTCAATTCCACTTCCTCAAGGTCATCTAGGAGGTTGAATCTCATATTAGTAGCTTCTTGTCAAAAAATTTCTCCGGTTCGCTGGTTATTTTGGTAGATGTGGGAAGAGGGTGTTACAATTCCTTTACTTGTCACTTCTCCCTTAGGCCCTAGATTTCCCACTATAATGTTCTAGTGTTTTGTAGTCTATCTCCATTAATTACTCCAACCTTTCCTACTAGAAAATTAGGGGTTACCAAACTTGTGGATATAAAATCATGTTGGATTGAAGTTTTTACATTGCACATGTATGGATGGAAGGTTAGCTCATGTCGTAGCTGCATCAAAATTCAATGAGCTACTTGCCTTTTGATTATCATCCAAATTGACCATGAAAACCTCTACCCATAAGTCAATATCTCCATCCTCGTATATTCTACAAGCTTACAACTACTGAGAGATTCAATGGTCCATTATGATGTGAGATGCTAATGTGTTATTATTTGGATCTCGATTAAAGTTAATGACAAGGTTTCTAGAGCTTACAGTACCATGGGAAGCCTTCTTAAGGCTAGCTTTAATCCCTAGTGTACCTAATTTTGTACTAAATGAAAGATAAACTAGATTTTTGGTTTGATCACACTATCATTATTTTAAGAGAAAACTATCTGATCTTGTGAAGTAGATATATTTGATGTTTCAAAGGGATTTGAGGAGTAATCCTCCAATTCTTCTTCTTCATCCATTGATCCATTACCCAAACCTTAGTTCCTCCAATATCAATATGACCTCCTAACTTGCCATTTACTTTTTTCCTTTTGGAGATCTTGTATCACTAAATTTTATAAATGTAAGTATGCTTTTTTTGTTTGGACCTTTTGTATTCTTTGTAGATAATATTATGCACTCTAACATGTTTTTACATATTTTAAATGGTTTAAATATATGGTTTATACCCATTGTAATCCAATATTGCTTGATGGGTCACAGTTGAATAATTTCAACGATTTCTTGGATATTGTATTATACATTGCTTTTGCTATTATAGTGAGAAATAAGTGAGCCTACAACTTTGCTAATTTTATTGGTTAAGGGTTTCCAAGGTAAAACTTTATGTACATCATGTATATATGCCATTGTTTCTTTATGTTTTAAGACTATGTTAACATTGCCTTGCTTGAATAGGTTTATCAAACTCTTCAATTTTGTATCTCGATTTTTATCTATAAATGTTTAATGATTCAATTGCACTTTGTTTGTTTGAGGATTGCAATTTTGTCACTCTAACAATGTCATAGAGATAAGCACAATATACCTATTATAAAAGTTTAATATAGAATTTATTCAAGCTTTTCATGAAAAGTAGCTTTTGTATCAATGGAATTTCATCATATAACTAAGAATATATAGACACTTTTGGTTTTGATCCAATGTTGTCAATTTTATGATTCAATCTTACCACTATAGAAATGTCAAGAATATACATGATCTATGGTTGATTATTGAAGTGCTTACCTAAAAAACGGATATGTGCTCTTTGGATAAAGCTTCTTTTAAAGTTATTCATTATGTTTAGTACTAACAACATACAAGTGAAGATTTCCAAAGGTATTAGTGGCCACGGAAAAGTTTCTACATAACGTTGTATATAGATTTTTGATATTATAAAAACCAAAAGATCAACTCATGGTATTTAAATATGTATTATTTTTCTTGATTAAATACTATCATATTTCAAAATCAAATATATTTTTCATTTATCTACACTATCATATTTCAAAATAAAATATATTGTTCATTTATCTATGCTATCGTATTTCAAAATCAAATATATTATTAATTTCCTTTGCATATATAGTGTGGTTAGGAACTTATATACAAGTTTACATTGCATAAGACATAGTATGATGCTTTGTGTTTGATTTTTTTTTAATGTATTTAAGGAGAACTACAACCTAGTAATCATATTGCCTCTATAGTATGATGCTTTGTGTTTGACTTTTTTAATATATTTAAGGAAAGCTACAACCTAGTAATCATATTGCCTCTATATTGTATTAGGATTGATGTTGATCATTAGAACATATCATTCTCAACTAAGCTTTTGGTTTATGGCAATTTATTTTGTATCTGAGGGTAACCACCTTAAGCTGCATGTGTTGAGTTGGTTTATTGGGTGACTCAACTATATTAGGATTGATGTTGATGATGAAATTCTTGAATAATGTTTCCAAAAACTATCTAAAATTATTAAAACATATCATTCTCAACTAAGTTTTTGGTTTATGATAATTTATTTTGTACATGAAGGTAACCACCTTAAGATGCATGTGTTGAGTTGGTTTATTGGGTGACTCAACATGAAACAAGGTGAATCATTCCAATTGTTTGTACACTTTCACAACTTATGTTCATTCAAAATAGATGGATGGACTTTTTCCACCCACACTTTTGTTAATCCATATAGTACCACATGCATAATTGTAAGTTAGAAATTGTTGATAAGACATTGCTCACCATTAAAACTTTGTCAATTAAATAAACCACTAATTTTAAGGGTGTAAGTTATTTTCTTCTTAATATTATAGATAATCTCATTTATATAACATCTAAAAAATATTTATCATTAAAACATTGTTATATAGCACTTAGAAACATATAAGCTTTTAAATATAAATTATTAACTCTATACAATCTAAGTGTTTTATTTTTTATTTTTAACTGTAAAATATTACATATATATAAGAAATGACTATTTTTTATATTATGAGTATGATTTCAAGGTCAAAACTTTTTTAATTGTAATTGAATTTTCCTCTGCTAAGCTAAAAAATGTCCAAAAAACCATTGTACTTCCTACTACACTTCCTACATACCAAAATTCTAAACTGATATCTCTTATATACCTTCCAGAAAACTCCTTAAATTAACACATATTTGCACTACATGTATTTTATATAAGGGTTATTCTTCAATGACCTCTTCGAATTTTGGATTGACTTCAGTGATTCCCATGTCTGCTTGCCTAGACTAACCTCGAGCTAGGGCCCGAGACTCTTTAGCCAACACATTTGCATTTTCCCTTTGCTTTAGTTATGTTGGTTGAAACACCTCATCCATTGCTTCTCCTCTCTCACCCGGGCTAATCTCCTTTAGACTTGTACCTCCTGCATATTTGAACCTTGCAAGGAAAAATTCCAACATTTCAATGTGCGACTAGAGCCATTCTATTTTGGTCTGATGCGGACCAATATTTTGGTTCAGAAGGTTTAACTGGACCTTATCCTCCACCTCTTGCATTCCCCCTTGTTGATTTAGAAGAAACAAAATATGTTCTATTGTAACTGTGAGGTAGTCCAGGTGGCTATTGAGTTCTTCTTTCTCCATCGTCGATAGTGTTTCCATGGTTACAATCCCACAATTAACTTTTCTATCCACCTTGGTATTGAACCAGAGTCACACTACAATTGGGAAGATGATGCACCATCGTGTCTTATATCCATGTTGGACTGCCACCAATGAGAAACAAATCTTCTCCCCAACTTCAATGTGATCGCCTTTGTGTTACCTCCTATTGGAGAACGCAGTAGAGAAACTATTAATTCAAATTCTCCTTAACCTTAATAATTGCTTTTGAACTTTATTTATATTCTTATTTTTCTTTTTTAGATCTTCTCATCAAATAATGATCAAGAACAAAAATAGTAAAAACAATAGACACAGGATACAGGCTCCAAGCCAGGGCAAAACCCCTCCAATGGGAAAACCTGGAAAAAAACTATTCTCTTCTTATAGAATCTGCTTCAAATGAGAAAAACAAGTCCCAAACCCTAGGCCGAGTCCTCCTCCAAGCTCCAAGTCAACCCTCCAGGAATCCATTCTGATTAGGTCAGATATCAACCAAATCAACAAGGGTCAATTATGGTTCAACCAACTTCCAACTTCAACTTTAGTCCCCAGCTTCAACCTACAATTTTGACCCACAACTTCGGCCTCGCAGGAGCTGCAGAAACCTTAATTATGGCATGTGTCAATTCCTCAAGAAGTCTTCCTTCAAACAAGCGAAGGTATCCAAGGTAAAGCTAGAGAATTTAGCTCTCTTGTAACTTGGATTTGTAATTCGACCTCTTGCAATTCAACCCTGCAATTTTTGGCATTCTTTGACGCTGCAAAAACCCTAATCTTCGCACGTGTGAAAGAAAAGAGACCAAAAACAAACTTTATTTCTTCTTCTTGACTTCTCTTTGCTTCCTTGACCTTAGCTCTAGCTTCTTCCTTGTTACTAGCTATAGATCGAACTTCTTCTTGAGAGAAATCGAATTGGTGCTAAATGAGGTCAATGTTGCTTCTCTTTATACACATCTAAGGGGTTCAAATAACCTCCTTTAGGCCGACTTGTCACTGCCAAGGCCGACTTGTGCTTGGAGGTTTCTAGGACTTCCTAGTCTCAAAATTAATATCTTTTATATGTTACAACTTGCCCAATAGGGTCTTATACAAATGATAATGATTCTCTTGACTCAAGAAAAATATTCTTTTAACATGACAAACCCTAGAGGCATGAAGAACATGCTTGACCTAGATGACCATCAAAATGAAGCAAGAAACCTATGCTCAAAAAGTAATATTTTTCTTTCTTCTTTTTCTTGTAACATAAGATATACATAATGACATGAATATATAGGAAATTACGAAGACCGAAACTAGTTAAATTTTCCAACACCTTATTTTGACAAAACACTCGAATTTGACGCTGAATTCATTGCATAATTTGTTGGTCTCCATTAATTCGTAGTACTTTGGGCATGGCTAATTTTTTTCAATTGTGTAGATATCAGAACATACCTCCTCCATGCATTTATTAAAAACATGGTCTTTCCTACAACTATCCCAACCTTCTCTTATTGTTAAACATTTTGGCCAAGTGTTTGCTTGATTCCAGATCCCAATGAGAGAATAGAGCCGTCGATTGGGTATGCAATCACGCTGATGATTTTCGAGGCATGGTAGTGGGCTAATGTTAGGATGTGAGGCCACCTGCCTCTTCAGTCCTCTTCTATATTCATTTAATTCTGACAATTCTCCAAATCTTTGAATATTTATTACTATGGTCATGGTATATGGGAATATGAACCAATAACTTCCTCCTTAATCAATATTGTTTGTTCTAAAATTGCTCCCTTCTTTGCCAAGGCATCTGCCTTTGAGTTTAGATGCCTTTTGATATGATAAAATTCAACTCTCTCAAATTTTCTCAACTGATTTTGTATTCTTTGCAACATAGAGGGGTTAACCTGATTAACATTCTCTTGAAGCTTGAAAACCTCATGAATGACTATCATATAATCTCCAAATACCATTATATGTCAGATATTCCTTGAAATAGCTAACTCCACCCTTTGCCACAATGTTGAGAATTTGACCTTATTGTTAGAAGCAATCCCCAAGCCCTATGCATAATGTAACTTCATTTTTTCATCTAGGCGATAAGTAACCCCTCCCACTTTAACCTCCGTACAATAACAATAAATATTTAACAACACTGTGTACTACAATTTTTTAAAAATCTTATTTATACACCATTTTGAAATAAAATTTCAAATTTATTAAGATCCATGTTTTTTTTTTTTTGTAAATAAGGTAGGAGTGGTTCTATTAAAAACTTATAGTACAAAGAGAGTTACAATCAAGAGAAGCAGGAGCGCAGGAGAGCGTGAAGAAATCAACGATCAACCGCGGTTCCGAGATGCTATCAAGAGAACAAAAAAGAGGAACAAGAAGAGAGACAGGGAGCTAAGTGAGATAGACATCGGGGTCTACCCAGAGTGGGTAGAATCTGCCATATGACTTTTCTTTCCTTTCTTTTTAGTGACTTTAACCCAACTGTCGGGGGGTGGGTGGGCTGAAACCATTTGAAGATTATTGTTGATCAAAGGAAGAGAGTCTTTATCCGAGTCAGAGGAGGTGGACTCATGTGAACGTTTATGGAGATTCAAGGAGGTAGAGGGCCTGTCAGGGACTACCGAGGATTGCGGTTGCTGCTGTGATGCTGCTTCCTCATCTAATTCCATCTCATCTTCATCCGAGCTGGAGGACTCGATGTTGTCCATGGGGGGCAGATCACAGGTTTTTCAGCTTTTATCTTTCGATTTGTGTGTGCTTCTTTTCATTTGGGCGAGGAACAAAGTGCAAGAGTTCTGAAGATGCCCTGTTTGATGGCAGTGCCGGCAGTGGAACACAGTGTTCTTATAGTCTAAGGACTGTGACCAAAGGAAATCTCCGACTTTGAGAATGATTTGGTCGGGTAATCCTTTGTTGATGTCAATTTCAGCACAAATTCTAGCATAGGTGTATATGCTCTTTTCCCCTCTCGAGAGATCAGTTGCCAGAAAACGCCTCAGAGTGTCTCCAATGGCTTGGAAGACAGAAAAGTGCTATAAATGAGTTGGTAAGTTTGGAAGCTTGACCCGGATTGGAAGTTTGGTGATAACTGCCATAGAAAAATCAAAATATGGGAACCAAAAGAATTAAGATCCATGGGTTATTGATATATCTAACCTACATTATTCACTTGAAATTACTCCAATTTATGAGGATTGAAAAAAAAAAAAAATCCATTACCTTCACCATTTTTCTTTTTTTTCACGTGACCAACAACGTTGGGCTATAGCATGACCAAACCCCAAAACTGTCAATGCACGCAGCAGCGCAAATCCATCCAACGATCCACACTGGCAGCAATGGTGGCCGAGCTACTCACAGGTTTTCACTCTACCCGCGGCAAGTCCATTCAATGATGCAATAAGGGCTCTGTGAATACAAGATACCCAATATGTCAACATTTTGTCAAAAATGGCTTCATTTCCAGCTCCCAGAAATGCAAAGCAGTAATACTACAACAGGCTCCAATGCCTGCAACTCCTTTCTCGCTCCACAACCATGGAGTCCTCCGCTCAACAAAAGCGTCAGAAAATCTGACATTACGTTCAAATTTCGCCTGAAAAAGCCTTGGCTTTCACGAATTAGATTTAATTTCCACTGTGGTTCCGCTTCATGTGAACTCAGCCATTCTCCAAGTCCTGAATCGGCTGAGAGGGAGCCCCTGCAATTTTGCTGGAGGGATCTCAATTTGCAACAAGCAAAAAACGCTGGACTTGGGCTCGCAGTGATTGTCGCTGCGATTGTTGCCTATCTTTGTAGAACAAACCCCAGGGCCATGAAGAAATGGTCTCTCATTTCTCAACTTAACTGGCATACTACATTTGATGTTCGTGTTCCGGAGGTGCAGGAAGATGAGTTACCCTTAGAACCCCCCCAATTCCAGTTCCAGGTCCAGGCATTAACCTCAGCATTTTCTGCATATGGCAGTGACGATAATGCCCAACAACCTGCGTATATTTTTCAGAATTCTCTGCAGACATTACCGGTGCATCTGGACGGTGTTGGGAAGAAGAAGAGGGAATCCAAGTTTGCTAGGAAGATGAAAAATATTTCAAAAAATGAATCACTTCAGCTCGCAAGCAAATTTAATGAGGTAAGAATAGATGGTTTTAGAGATGCTTAGAACTGGCAGCATATAAAATATATTACATATTTACTCTCTCAGTGATTTTAGCACATTGCACAATGGGATTGAATGTCTGTACATAAATACCGCAGGGATCCACTTAACACTCAAATTTAAAATCTAGGGAAAGCAAGAGAAGATAGGATTTAGAAAGCAAGAACAATAAGATATAGATTAAACAAAATAACATTAAACTCAACCAGAAACTTGTGAAAAGGATAAAATTTATCTAAAACAAGGACAATTTTTGATAATCTATTTCGACGTGATTCTGTTGAAAATCATAGCTTTCTTTATGGTTCCACCAGGATCATGATTCTGCTCATTGTTTTACTATGCCTAAAGGGTTTTGACGTATGAATAGACTTGAAGCCTCATAAAACTTGTAATATTCCCAATTAGCAGCAGCTAATTGGAAATATTAATTTCGAGTAGTCTTTAGTGCGACTTTTTGAAGGCTTTTACAGTGACTTTTTACGGTGTAATTTCTCTAAATTCCGGCAGGAATTTATTGAAAAAAGAAGTTTGATTGCTAACTTTGCACAATCGAAGTGCCCTAGAGGTTTTTGAGGGTGCTGAATCCATATATAGAGTAAAAAAACTAGTTTGAATAACAAAAACCAAGATTTTACCTCAAAATTTTTCACCGGATTCCGGCCCCTGAAACTTCAAAAAGTCGCACTAAAGACAACTCCATATTAATTTTTATTAATTTTGCCTTTATAAAGTTAAAATAAAAATAAAGTGGGTGAAAGGAGAATATAACTCACTAAAATAAAGTGCACTCCCTAGTAGACTCAACGTTGTGACTTAAGTGGGCCAAGGGGGGCCAAGAGACCACGTAGAGGGGGACCCACTTAGACCACATGGGCCATGACATCGTAGTTTAGTTGGCAACGTGGGCCAAATAGAGGCTACCTAGGAGATGGTGGGGCCTAGGGTTGAGAGAGGCCCATTGTTATAAAAAGGAGGAGAGCCTCCTCATTTCCTCATTCGAGTTTATGCATCTTGAGCTGGTCACTACGACTTTGAGCACGTTGGCTGTTTAGCTTGTTTGCATCACTGTTTAGTGCATTGAGTGTCTCCGTTCGGAGATCTCACCCTCAGCCCCGGGAGACTTCGAGTGCTTGCTCGGGTGAGGTTGTCCCATCAGTATTTTGCAGGAGGATTGGAGTTTGGCATTTGTGGAGGAGCAGTGCATCCATAGACTGCGCAGTCTTGAGAGGGAGGACGCAGTACATTTTGAGGGAGCTCCGGAGTGGCATTGTTTCAGAGGATTTTGGTCGGGAGATTGAGCAAGGGGCCAGCCCTTGCCTATTGGAGACTTTTGCTTGAGCAGGAGGCCATATTTTGGAGTATTCCATTCAGTCCCAGCACAGAGCCTTGGAGGATAGCGTAGATCCCCAAGGGGGGGTATTTTCTGGGGTCGGCCATTCCAGAAACGCTCTTTGGGCTTTTCTGGGTTTTGTGAGCAGAGGATGATTCCAGAGTTTCAGCTCATTCCGAGTAGGGGAGCAGCCCCTAATACTCATCTTGTTCCAACAGTAGCAGCTACACGGCAGTTTTCTAGCAACTAGGACGTAGATTAGAGAGCAACCATTCTATCAGCATTCTGAGAGTATTTTTTCACTTGCCTTGAGCAAGTCTAGGTGCCATCACTTTGATCACCTATTGTACTCACTTATATTTCTCAGCATAATAAAATGGCTCAACATTCTCTTTGCATTTCTTAAGTATCTGTTACGTGTTCTATATATATGCTATTGTATGCTTGCACTACTGTTATTTTTCTCATTGAGCATTCCAGTACTATACCACTTGGTGTGTTTTCCCCATACTCTTAGACAGAGTCTGGAAAGGGCCAGATAGCCTCCAGATCTCACCCTCTTTTCAGAGGTGAAATATCTGGTAAATGCCCTCCCAGTCCATCTCTGGTTGGAGTTTGCTTGTGTTTTAGAGATATCCCTAAAACATGATATTACAGTGGTATCAGAGCTCATAGACCTGGCTCAGCCTGTGGAGCAAGTTGTCTATGACACTGGAAGAGAAGCCGTGGGGATATTTTTCTATGAACAAAGAGGGTAGGCAGAATCTTACCCACCAAAGGCAGTAGAGGTGGCAAATATGGGGGTCTCACAACAATGTGACCAGCATTTTTCAGCCTTCAGTAGGCCAACCAAAATCACGACGCCTACATTCTTACCTCTAGCACCGAGTGATCAAGGTAGGCGGCATGATCATATACCCTTTGGAGATTATTTCCGTGAATGGCAGTCCATGGGGGAAAACTTCAGAGTGGCTTTGCCCTTAAGAGATTACTGTTAGCTCAAGCAGGATGAAGGAGGAAGAAACAGTGGGGGGGTCTAGCACGCAGAGTTCAGAGTTGCAACGTACCACTGGGAGGTCACCTTTTCCCACGTATGATGGATCCACTGATTGCACAGTTTGGGATCGGGTGGAAACGCTGGATACCTCTTTCCAGCTTGACCGAATAACGGAGGGGGAAGCCATCAAAATGGCTACCTCACACTTGGAGGATGAGGGCACATAGGATCATGGGGAGCATGTGGATACACCCTGCATGACGCAGGGATCACCTGTGTTAGAGACTTCTTTGACCGTATCGGTTGACATCTCAGTAGAGAGAGTAGAGCTTACCCCAGTAGTGCCATCCATTGAGGTGATGACCAGGGCAGTGTCCGAGTTGTCGGGTGGTAGCAGCGCACGGCAGATGGGTGCGGTGCGAGGAGATGTATCCACCTTTGATGAGGCACTAGGAGATACAGAGGTATTGGACGATGGTCGCACACAGTAGTGTCATCAGCTTCGAGCCGACCTTCTAGTTTTGAAAGGGAAGGCCACATCAGTACGAGAGGCTATTTTGTTACAGAACGAGGAGCTAGAGGGCATGAGAGTGGTTTGTGCCGAGTCAGCGGCCAAGTTGGCCCACCTTGGGGAACGGCTGGATTCCCTAATGGTGCAGCTAAAGGGCACATTGGAGTGTTAGAGCAGCCCCCTTCAGGCATGCATAGACGGGGCTAGCAGCATTATTGGGTCACCTCTTTCCATTGGACAGAGAGAGGCGAAGCCACCTAGTCAGATCTCATACGTTGACTTGGTTAGCGGGATGAGACGATCGAAGTTGCACAGGGTACAACATCCACATGTTGAGGTGGGATGGCGACAGATTTTGAGTTGGTACTCGGTGGAGTGGGTTATGATGATAGTGGTGGACCCAGGTGTAGTTCAACAGGAGTTTCCAGGTGCTGGGAATACAGGAACCCCAGATTGGCATTGGGATCTAGGCGAGACTACCTGTCGTTTCCCAGGCAGGTCGGTTGACTATGTCTTGGAGGGTACAGTTGGCCTAGTAGTAGAGCATGCGCATTCACTAGGGGAGTTTCGGTCAGCGCCAGTGGCCAACCAGTTTATGGGCAGACTCCCTAGGTTGTCTTGGTATGACACTTATACACGGGATCACGGGGTAGTCAACATACCTTGGCAGGAGCTTGTCGGAGGAGGTGGCATTGGCAGGCCACCAGATGGCGCCTTGTATGGGGCCAAGGATTCTTCACCTTTGTGTGGGGCACAGAGGACGCAGCGGAGTCGAGCAATGGTGGTATCACTACTGACACATA
This sequence comes from Pinus albicaulis, assembly GCA_034641835.2. Classification (NCBI taxonomy): domain Eukaryota; kingdom Viridiplantae; phylum Streptophyta; class Pinopsida; order Pinales; family Pinaceae; genus Pinus; species Pinus albicaulis. The sequence continues at coordinate 1,171,305,341 of CM076578.1, forward strand.
GGGAGATTCACTTCTCAGACCCCTCGGGGAGGGTTTGGAGTGATGATCCATTCTTTGGCGGGTATAGCAATGCGACGGTGGAGATGATGATACCGATTGGGGGTGGTCTGACATGTAGAGGTACAGCTCTAGGTCATCACATCCAAGGATGTGTGAGAGCCTCTAGCATTGAGTAGTGGACTACCGGTGGACATGGAGTTGCATGGTGGTGTACTGTAGTGTGTGGGACTGCATTGTGGAGTAGGAGTGTCCTACATCACATTGAGAACACGCAGGGAGTGATCGATGCCTGGACACAGACAGGGCACGAGACGGTACAGGGTGGTACAACAGTAGCAGGGGGTATCCAACAGTATATAGGGGTATGCCTCAGTGTGCAGTGGCATGTCGAGGAGTACATGGATGATCGGTGGTATGCGAGGGCGTATGGTGCTGCACAGCAGGGTCTTAGAGCATTGCCTCTAAGGAGACTCACGGACAGGGACACCGGGCTTACCTTTGGGGGTATTTCACACAGGATCGATGGGGAGACAGATGAGCGATACTTGACGGTATCTGTGGGGACTCACGCACCTGACCCTCTTCTACATCACTCACGGGCGCAGTCGACTTTGTCGTTGTCCTTTGGCACTTTGGGCATGAGCAACGGGGTACGCGAGGCTCACCCAAGATATTTGGATGACACTCAGCACACTAGGGAAGAGACTTCTTAGCAGTGGCACTGGGTCGGGGCGCTAGTTGACAGCCACAGGTTAGGGGATGAGATGATCCTCTGCAAGGGTGGCACATCAGTCATCGCTGAGCCTACGATTTGGGAGTAGGTCATGAGGGAGACATGCGTCACTCTTTTCTCAGGGCGTGTCGAGACCATGCATGAGCAGAGGATATTGGGTACAGCAGAGGTAGCATCCCAGTATGTGTCTGGGCTCTAGACAATGTATCGACACATTATCGAGAGGGTGGATGGCATACTCAATGCAGATGAGGTGGCAGAGGTAGAACAGGAGGGCATTCCTTCTGTATGCCAGGGTGAGGACTCTTCTTTATGTGAGTCCATAGGATCAGTTGAGGACGTTTTTGGGGAGCGAGTGCGGTCATGTAGAGATGATGACAGTAGACCGGAGCTGCATTCCAATGTACAGGGTGAGCAGTCAGGGGACTCTACGGGAGATACTTTGGGCGATGAGTCACTTGTGACGATTCAACCAGAGCAGCATATGATGGAGCCTGAGTCGGCAGAGGATGACACTATTCACATCAGGCATGATATTCCTTTAGGGGAGAGTCAGATGGGCGCCCACATTGAGCCGATGAGGGATATGCGGCTAACATTGGGGTCAGTCATTGAGGTGGAGCAGTCAGATGCACTGACATCGAGTACGGTGACAGCAGTTGCAGATCCATATCCTCTGGAGACGTTGGAGGTTGATGAGATAGTCCTGCAGGGGGCTAGTAGACGGCAGGAGCTTCACATTCCCGATGAGAGGGATGAGTTGTTGGAGATGGTGGAGCATCCATCTTTGGGCCGACACATTGATGAGGTACAGATAGATGTACGTACAGTCGGCCAAGCTGCAGTACTTTCAATGAGTAGTACTCTCCAGGAGTACATCGATGAGGCTTGCAGCATATCTTGCCCACTTTGGCGCATTATAGAGAGAGGGGCTTTCTTCGATAGGCAACTTTCGTTGGCAGACAGGGCAGAGCAGTGTGAGTTGATTGCGGGCTGGTGACAACACTTTAGGCATGTTCCGCGTACAGTTGTTGCTACATTAGATTCTTCTTCCAGGATGGATTGGCAGGAGATCATGAGTTGGTACCCTCTTGATGGTACAATTTTCTTCGTAGGGAGCACAACAGAGCAGGGGCCCTTTGACATATCAGATGTTACAGATTCCAGCTGGCAGTGGGGCCTAGGACATCATTACTTCAGCATTCCATCCCGATTTCAGGAGAGCAGGATCAGCATGGGATTGAGTCAAGACTTGGATTGGAGAGAGGTGATGAGTTGGTATGCAGTTGGTGGGCAGCTTATACAGTTAGAGGTACAACACAACAGGAGCCAGGGAGCATGGATGCTTGTTGGCAGACTTCACTTCATGGGGCATCAGCTATAGCTAGAGGCAGTGCGCAGCCTGAGCCGTGGGACTTGGGCGATGATTGGCCATGGTGGTGTTGGGATCTGGGAGGATTGTTTGTTCGCTGGTGCAGTGAGAGATCAGTTTTGGATCCCGACACTGAGAGATCCCTCCATATCAGGGTGATACAGAGGACAGGGAAGATTCAGTGGTGCATCTGGGACCCAGGCACATTTTACAGTGATGGTGGGGAGCATCAGCTAGAGCGGATGCTTGTTCAGGCATTGCTTGAGGACAAGCAATTTTTGGCGGGGAGGACTGTAATATTCCCAATTAGCAGCAGCTAATTGGAAATATTAATTTTGATTAATTTTGCCTTTATATAAAGTTAAAATAAAAATAAAGTGGGTGAAATGAGAATATAACTCACTAAAATAAAGTGCACTCCCTAGTAGACTCAACGTTGTGACTTAAGTGGGCCAAGGGGGGCCAAGAGACCACGTAGAGGGGGACCCACTTAGACCACGTGGGCCACGACAACGCAGTTTAGTTGGCAACGTGGGCCAAATGGAGGCTACGTAGGAGATGGTGGGGCCTAGGGTTGAGAGAGGCCCATTGTTATAAAAAGGAGGAGAGCCTCCTCATTTCCTCATTCAAGTTTATGCATCTTGAGCTGGTCACTACGACTTTGAGCACGCTGGCTATTTAGCTTGTCTGCAGCACTGTTTAGTGCATTGAGTGTCTCCATTCGGAGATCTCACCCTCAGCCCTGGGAGACTTCGAGTGCTTGCTCGGGTGAGGTTGTCCCATTAGTATTTTGCAGGAGGATTGGAGTTTGGCATTTGTGGAGGAGCAGTGAATCCATAGATTGCGCAGTCCATTTTGAGGGAGCTCCGGAGTGGCATTGTTTCAGAGGATTTTGGCTGGGAGATTGAGCAAGGGGCCAACCCTTGCCTATTGGAGACTTTTGCTTGAGCGGAGGCCATATTTTGGAGTATTCCATTCAGTCCTAGTGCAGAGCCTTGGAGGATAGCGTAGATCTCCAAGGGGGGGTATTTTCGGGGGTCGGCCATTCCAAAAACACTCTTTGGGCTTTTTTGGGTTTTGTGAGCAGACACTGATTCCAGAGTTTCAGCTCATTCCGAGTAGGGGAGTAGCCCCTAATACTCATCTTGTTCTAGCAGTAGCAACTACACGACAGTTTTTTAGCAGCTAGGACACAGATCAGAGAGCAGCCATTCCATTAGCATTTTGAGAGTATTTCTTCACTTGCCTTAAGCAAGTCTAGGTGCCATTACTCTGATCGCCTATTGTACCCACTTATATTTCTCAGCATAATAAAATGGCTCAGCATTCTCTTTGCATTTCTTGAGTATTTGTTACGTGTTCTATATATATGCTATTGTATGCTTGCACTACTGTTATTTTTCTCATTAAGCATTCCAGTACTATACCACTTGGTGTGTTTTCCCCATACTCTTAGACAGAGTCTGGAAAGGGCCAGATAGCCTCTAGATCTCACCCTCTTTTCAGAGGTGAAATATCTGGTAAATGCCCTCCCAGTCCATCTCTGGTTGGAGTTTGCTTGTGTTTTAGAGATATCCCTAAAACGGGATATTACAAAACTTGAAATGCACTGGAACCATACAATTTGGTTTTACCAGATTCCGAGGAAAGTCGCAGAAAAAGTGCAGTTTGCATATACTTTATCAAGATGGTTTTTTCGGATTTCCATAAGGTTAAATACACTCAAAACTCTTAAACATAGTTCTTTCTTTTGTAAATCCCGACTTCATCCATGACATTCTCGGCTTTCTTGGGAAGTATATATTTTTGGCTTTAGGACAGTGTTGAAATTTGATTGTAAAATTTTAATACCTGAGGTTAACCTGATTGTTTGGATGGGTGGAGGGCCCAGATGACCCCAAATTTACAATCATATTAAGAATGGCCCATTTTAATCCACATGGTCGAATATTGAATGGTGGGCTTCATTCAAAATATATTTGTCCAATGATTTGAATATGTTATTTTTTCTGTTTTTTCTGCATGTATTATGCTTTAATATATTAAATTTGTTTAAAAAACTCTCTCTTTGGGGCGGAGTCAAACTTTCGAAACTTATTGCTATGGGATCTTTTATTACACGATTTGTGTTCAGGTTTGGCAACGATTAGGTTTGATTTGAATTCAATTTTGGTCGTTACGTCCACGAGAAAATTTGGGCAGATCAACCCAAAGGGATCACATTCCGCTGGCCAAACTAGCAAGGCCTAACCCCAAGGGCATCGAGGAGAATTGACCCCGTAACCTCCCGATCGACAAGGTAGTTAGCAACAAGCACTCGACCAACTGAGCTAACCCTTGGGGATGGCTATATAAATTTTTTTATGTGTGTGTATTATCTTTAAAATAAAATATAGTGTAAAATAATAAATTGAATTGCCTAATCGTTGTGCTAGTTTTTGTGGGAGAAGGCATCAATTGTTAATTTGTTACCATCAACTGATTAGGTCCTTGATTCCCCTTGTGTTTTGAGCCATGGTTCTTTCTTACCAATATGAATTGACTTTGATGGCTTGTGTAGGCCTAGTTTTGAGATCTTGCTTGAGTGATCTTTGATTAATCCCTGTAAATTTTTTATTATACCAGATCTGATTTATTTTACTTCAACAATATATTAAAACCCTAGAAAATATTTGTCTCAAATATATTTGAATTTGTCAAAAAATAAACACACTAGTATATTAACTTAAAAAATGTAGCGGAAATAAAATGAAGAGATCAATCACACCACAACAACAAATTTACATCCAATACAATCTTCCTTCATTAAATTTCTCGAGAAAATTTGGGGTCAAACCCACATAGAATACATAGAAAGATACAGTTGCTTGGCACCTGGAAACTCGACCCCACTGGGAAAATCGACCTCTAGAAATTGAACCACTTTAAGCAAATCAACCTCTAGAAATTGAACCACTTTAAGCAAATTGACCTCAGAGAATTGACCCGTCACACCAGCAAGTCAACCTCCTTTTCTCCTTGTCTTGTTGGCCTTTGTGCACGAGCGAAGTTGGCCTTCTTGGATAATTTGGCCTCATTCACAATTCGGCTCTCTTCTTCAGCAACTCGACCCCCCTCTTTCTTGAACTCGACCTAGTTAAATTTCTCCTGAAATTCCTTGCTGCGCTTCTCCTCACTTCTCTTCAGTCTAGTTGAGCCTCTTGCTCTAGAGAAAATCACTTCCTCCACAACTGTGTGTCTTCACCTCTCCCTTAGGCTTAGTTTATAATTTATTAAGCCAAAATCCTGACCCCAATCTCCTTAGTGATCAATGTCTTGGATCAAATCCTAAGCCTCACTTGAGATCAACGATTGAGATTATATCTAAGTAGCTTAAATAATTTTATTATTTATCCTTAGAATTTTTTCCTAATAGTCCACAATAATTAGTTAGATTAATTATTGTACTTTTCCTAAGTTAAACTTAGGAAAGAAATGTTAGAAAATCAGAAAGGCAGAAAGATCTTATTATCTTGATAATTACTTGTGATTTCTTTGCAATCTTATTAACTTCTTTTATGTCTTCTTTTGTCTTCTTATCGTCAAGCAACTACCAAAACATAAATGCAAGAAGATCAAAACAATGAGGAGACAGGATGTAGGCTCTCTGCCAGGGCAAAACCCCTCTTCTAGGGGAAAACCCAAAAATTCTCTTCTCTTCCTTTAGAACCAAATCAAATGAGACAACCAAGACCTTTTGACACCAAGACAAAGACCTACTCCAATCCACCAAGTCAGCCTCCCAAGATAGCCCTTCCAAGGTAACAAAGAACAACTTCTAGTCAGCAAGAGTCAACCTTCTTCAATACTACGTCAATCACATATTTTGACCCCCTGCATCAAGATTTCGGCCTCTACAACAAACCTGCAATTTCAACCCCTTCTTGTAACCTAAAATCTCGCATGTGTGGGGGAACAAGAGAGAATATTGACTCCTTTAGCTTGACAAGTGTTCCTTCCTCTTTCGCTTTTGTTTATTCTTCCTTTCTAGGCTTCTTTGCACCTTTTTCTTCTTCTTTCAATTGCAAATCGAATCTTTCTTGAATGGATGATCAAATAAGTCGAATACACTACTAATATTTAGTCTTTCTATGTGGTCGAATTCTCTTTATGAGGCCGACTTGAATAGAGGGAAGACCGACTTGGTGGAGGAGTCATAATTGACCAAATTACATAAAATAATTTTTCTTTCTTTGACATAATAAGCCCAAGAATGGTCTAGTACATAATGACAAGGATAATGACTCATACACAAACCCTAGAAGCACACAATGGGTGCTTAGACCTCGAAACAAAATAAATTGAGCATGAAACTCATGCTTATAAAAATAATTTTCTTTTGATCTTTTACAAACTCCACCATTCAAGCACCTAAAGTAGCAATCAAATATCTTCTACATGCTGAGACACCAAGCCTATGTAGAATACCTTCTGAAGCGACAAAAACTTCAACAATCCCAACCATTGCATCACTTTACATTGAGTTTGCTGTTCTCCTGCCTGCCAAATTGATTGAATGGCTTTCCTTTTTTCCACCTCACTAGTGTGGATGGCTTAGGCCGAGAGAAATGATGGAACACGGGGAAAGATCGTTTCCTCCATGGATTCTCTGGATATGATCAGGTTGGAGAGGGCTCAACTGGAATAGGAAGCCATGGAATGTGAGCAAAATAGTCTTGGCTAAGATGCTTCCACTTGCCTTCTCAACACATAGAATGTAATGACATTGGAAAACCTTCCTGAATTGAACAAAGAAAAGCGAACCTGAATTGCACCTAAGCCGAACTCGAACAATATTTTGAGGCTTGCCAAACTTTAAACCTCAAGGTTCGACTTTAGTGAACCTCGTGACATTGTATACAATTAATGTAACCTCTTTCTCAACGTTACATGGACTAAGATTAAGTTAAGAGTAGGAAAGCAGATAAATAGTTTTAGCATTTTTAATCAACAAATAGCCTTTGGAAGCATGCCTTTTCTCAATGGTTGTGCTAATCTATGTGGGAGATGGCGTCAATTGTTGATTTGTTGCCATCCACTGATCAATGCCTTGATTCCCCTTGTGTTTTGAGCCATGGTTCTCTCTTTTATCAATATGAATTGATTTTGATGGCTTGTTCAAGCCTAGTTCTAAGAACTTGCTTGAGCGGTTTTTGATTAATCCCAACCATAGCCTCACTTTACTTTGAGTTTGTTTCTCTCTTGTTTGCTTTCCTTTTTTCGACGTCACTAGTGTGGATGCCTTAAGCCGAGAGAAATTATGGAACATGGGGAAAGATCGATTCGTCCACGGATTCTCTAGATATGATTAGGTTGGAGAGGGCCCAACCTATTGAGAAATCTAGGGGCAACTAGATTAGGTGATTTCTCTTACTTTGATAACTGCTTGTGATGTGTTTTTACTTAACTTGATTAACTTCTTCTTTTGCTTGATTATAATTAGTGTTCTCATCATCAATCAACTACCAAACAATAAAGAACAATGAGACAAGAGGAAACAAGATATAGGCTACCAGCCAGGGCCAAAACCTCTCCTCTTGAGAGAAAAACTCACAAGAACTCTTCTCTTCTTATAGTACTTCAAATGACGAATTCCAAGACCTATGGCCCTTGATTATGACCCCTTCAAGACCAAGTCAAACCTCCTTTTGATGAGGCTTCCTTCTCAAAGTCAATGCCAGTCAAGCTTGCCTCACTTCTTCAAATTTCGGCTCCTTTTCAAAATCTCAGACTCTATCACAGGTTTGCAATTTTGGCTTGCCTGTAATCTCTGCGGTTCCACAAGTGTGGACAATTTAGGGCAGATTTGTGAGTTTCCTCTTCTTCGCTTGAATTAATCCTTCTTCATTGACAAATTTGGCTTTGCAAGCTGATCCTTTGACACCTTGTTTTGGCCTCATGAAGTGACTGTAATTCTTGATCTCGCTGCAACAAACAGTTGCACTAGATTCTTTCACACGTGGAGGAAAGTAGCCCCAAAACAATTCTTAATTAGCTCGGTTTTCTTCTTGTGAAGTTGCAGATCCAATAGACTTCTTTCTCCTCTTTTTTGCACTTCTTGAATGATGAAATGGATGATCTCAAGTGTGATCGACTTCCTTGTATATATAGGCTTCATGTCACTGCTTGAAGGCCGACTTGTTTGACTATAGGCAGACTTGTCTTGGAGGGGGTATTTGATTCTATTTTATCTTAAATAAATATCTTTGACTTGATACATGATGCCCAAGGGGGTCTTCCATACATGACAATGACTCAGTTGACTGGTTGACTCAATGACAAGCCCTAGAAGCACTCAATGGGTGCTTGACCTATAAATCGAATAACCTTGAGCATGAACACGTGCCTCAAGAATGACAATAATATTTTTTATTTTTCTCTTTACATCAAATACATAAAATCATGATTACATATGTCATTATGAAGACCAAACCTAGTTACATATTTCAACACTCCCTCTTAACTAGGGAAGTGTTCATAATCCATACATGGTACTTGGACATTCTCAAAATGAAGAATTCTCATAAGAAGAGTCGGATTGGTAATCCATCTCATAAGCTATCTTATCAGCTTATACCATTGTATCTTATTATACCAAACAATATTGTCACATAGCAAGGCCTTGACTAACAACTCTATCTCTCCACAAGATCAAAGCACAATGATGGCGAGACCAATGATTTATAGACACCTAAATCATTGTCTGTCAAGGCACATACCCCACCTGGGTGTTCAAAGGGTATGTCCTTTTAGGACAATTCTTGTCTTGGAATAACACATCCTCAATGAATTTCCTCTTCGACTGCTCTTTCCTATTGAATGCTTGTTACCCACCACTTTACGGGTGATATCCCTAGGAGAATTTTCTCCAAGATGGTCCTCAGCTGGTAGCCAACAGCCCCTTGCAGCCACCAACTAGCTCTTCGTGCCATTTCTCTGCCACCCGAGTCAGCCATGTGGTCCCTCACCCATCTGTCATGATCGTATGTTTCAAGGTGGGCCTCTCGAACCTAAAGGTATGCCTTATCATTTGGTAATTGAATATTGTAGTTTGCTTATCATGGACACTTATGGGCATGGATTAATGGGGGGATTCAACGAAAAGAGTGGGCTAGGTCTGTGCTTCTGTCCCCTAGACTTCTTTTGGATGTTACCCTTGGATCTTAGTCCTATGGGATATTCTTTACTGACCATTGGTTTTCAGGGTGGTACTACATAGGAAACCTTGATTTTGGTTGCGTGGTCCTGCTCCCGCATCCATATATATCACTCCCCTTCCATTTATTATAACCCCATTCATCATATTTCCCACCTGGGTCCACATTTCTCCACTGGGTCCACATAGGGTTAGCCTCTCCTTCTCCTTGCCCACACCTTGGGTCGGGCTTGGAACGATGCCCCAAAGGTTTGTTTAGCTGAAAAGAAAAGGTAAAAGCATAATTGGCCACATTCAACAAGAAAAAGTACCACAAGATGCAAAAGATGGCTGGGACAAACACATATTAGCATGCGGGCAAAAGCCAATGCATGAGCTCTACCCCATACCCATGGCCTTCACCCTGGTTCCATAGGCCCTAGATGAGCCTCCTCTATCATTCTGGAACCCATGATTGCCCCAACCCCTGGTGGGCAATGAACTGCCCTACCATAAAGGGGGTACCCACTGCTATACCTTACACATCATGCTCTTATCCTTGAGCCTCGAGCAATTAATCAAAGAAAAATCATAAAAGACAAAAGGCATATAAAAAAGGGTGGAAAAATCAAGGCCGGAGTATCTCATGCACCATGATTCCTCCCTCCAATACATTATATATCCAAGTATGGGCTTCCCTTTTTACTAGCTACCCTTGCATCCCGACATGTGGCCCAGGTTTGCCCCTTTCACTCCCTACTCCATTCATCTCTTTATCATATGCCACCACCATTTGAAGGATGTACCTTGGACATACTATCCCCTTTAAAGGTAGAAACCACCTAATAGGGTACTTGGTTGACCCCCTTTGGAGCTTGGAGACATTAGCACATGCTAAAGCTCACTATGGAAGGGCATGCCATTATGAAGTGCCCACCTGTTGTCCATGGTTTGTAAGCTCTTTTACTTGATTACTTTAAATGACTTGTTGTGTTGGAAGGCTAGGGGACGCATTGGATCTTATGAAGGTGTTATGCGGATTAATCTCTCTTGCGGACAAGAGCGATCTCCCTAGTATTCAACGAATAGCTAGAAACAAACATCCATTTGGAAATCTTTTTCTCTAGATTAAATGCATTTCAGAATTATTATAAGAAAATAGAGAGGACATGCCCCTACCTTGAAATCCAACGTTTGATGCAGTCTTTTATCCAGTCGCTCCAAAGAAGCTTCTCCAATAAGTAGAACCTGCAATCAAAGACAAGACAAAAGAATCAAAGCATCTACAACATATAATAATTAAGAAAAGTGAACTCAACTTAGTGATCAAGGAGTCTAAGTATTGATGTTATTTCAATAAGCATAAGAACAACTCAATGAGAAAAAGAGATTCATATGTTTATCTTGAATAAAAACAGTAATCTTACAACTTGATGCCTTGATGTCGTACAGATTTCTCCCGAGGTCTTGAACAATCGTTCCTCCTTTAGTTTGATAAGCCTTCCTCTCTAAACACCAGCATGGAGTTATGGACATAAGGGTGTGATCATTCTCATGCCAACAACTAGTGTAGAAAGTATGCACTCTTGGCAATTTCTTCAGCAACTACCATGTACAAGCTACCCTTGAGACTGAAACTTGAGCTCAATTTATAGGGAAATGGAAGTAGTTTCAGTTCCATGAAGAGGGGGATGGATTCCTCTCATGAAGGGATTTGAGCTCCATGGACGAAGGGATAAACTCCATGAGTGGAGGGATAAAGCTCGAACTGATCGTGCCTCTAGAAGCTTCCAGTTGGGAGAATATTCGACCAGCTATGCTTCTAGAATTTACTTTTTCTTTTATTTGACTTTTTATGGGGGTCCGCAGGTTTTAGTAGTAGAACGTGCGGGGGTTGCTGTGGTTTATAGACCAGGCATCCGCGAACCCGCAGGAAAAGGCTAGAAAAAGTGCGGAGGTAGACTTTGAAGGGTTTTAAAGAGCTTTTCTCCAATTCCAAGACTTGGTTTAGGAACATTAGGGTTTTTGACTTCTAAGGGAGCACAATATAGGTAGTGATAGACTTATATGGATTGTCAAATGTCATGGTGACAAAATAACGTGTAACAGATTGCCCCCTAAAGTGCGAAGTCTGAGATTATTCTAAAGAGTGAAGTGCTTTATCATTCCGAGGATTGGATTGAAGATATCGGTCGAAAACCTGTAAAAACATTCATTGCAATCATATATATATCATTGCTGAGGTAGGCATTTCCATACTCAGATCAAAACTAACTAAATGTTTTGGTACATATATGGTTTCAATATTACATCAAAGTAGACACAGTATGGGCACAACCATCTGTCATGAGTAGTCTACTGTATCATGAATAATAAAACTCCTTGCAGCCTGGATGGTGGAAACTAGATCCAGAGTCTTGATTTCCCCTTCTCGAACTAGTACGAATCTATCCATGCAATTGGCTGTGTTAAAGTCGAGCATGGTAGAAACCACTTGATTACTAGTCAATGATGTGAACTGTTAACAAGTGTGAGAGAAACCACCAATAATGGCAATGGCTTTCAAAGTACTCCAGTACAATCTATGAAGTGTGAATGAATGATTTGCAGTCGAACACTCATAGAGTCATTTGATCGAAGGTCAATGATGCAACCTGTTGTCGAAGGCGAGAAACCTGCCATTAGGGCATGCAGATCCCAAGGTACTGATAGGATTCTAGATCAACTTTCTAGATGATGAGCCGACGTCGATAGAAAGTGACCCGTCGTAGGAAAGCTCATGAAACGAAACCATTAGATCAAGTTTTGAAGAATTTTTTGCTAGAACTGACTTAGGGATGGTCAACCTGAATGGAGACAAATGTTTGCAATGAATGGTTTATTTGAACTGTCCCTTGAACACATAACGACACTACAAATGGTTTGGCAGTATTTGACCTAAAGCTAATACCTAGAAACTAGCTGAAGACTTTCAATGTGGTTTGATTAACTTTTAGACAAAGGATTCCCAACCCAGGTACAAGTGTGACAAAGTGTCGTGTTCAAGAGTGGCATGCTGCTTTCTAAACAAGGGTGACAACTGGATTCCTTTTTTCTCTTTTTCCCCCACCATTACTGGCAAGTACCTCTTTATTTTTGACAAGCTTGAGGAGGATAATATTTGCTTGTTTGTGTAAGCTCATCCTTCGGATGAGTCCATCTTAGTATTAAAATCGAACCCTAAGAATGAGTGGTTCGGCCCTGTTTGTAATCGACAGGTCCTTTACTGTTAAATTTTAACGAGTCCAGTATAGGAGAAACTCGATGTTTTTCAGTTTTAGGGAGTCAGAAGAAAAACATAAGTAAACTCCATGGTTGTTCTTTTTCGTAAATTTAGTCTCTCAGGCCTGAAAAATGATAAAATAATGCACGAGAGAACTCTATTGACCATGATTAGTCAACGTATACCTTTTTGTAATTAGTCCATTTCAGTCTGGAAAAGAGGTAAACTTATGCTGAAAGGACGACTGTTCATTTACTTTAACGAGTTCGAATAGTCAAGTACTCAACGATCTTTTCATATTTAGAGAGTTTGAAAAGGGCTTAAAAGAGAACTCCAGGGTTTCGCTTTTTCGAATTTTAAAGAGCCCGAAAAAGTGATAAAAGTATACTCAGCGTCAAAATAATTCTTTTCACCAAAAAATCCGGTATCCTGCACAAAAACTAAAAAGATTACACATACCTGTTTCCAAGAAGTAAAAATATTTAAAAATAGCCTTTTAAAGTGAAAAATAAATAAAATAAAATATTTTATTCATTTAAAAACTATAAAAAGGAGTTAAAACAAATCATTTTCACCTTTTGTGTTCAGAGCAGTGTATTGAGAGCTTTTGGCTAAAAAGTTGCGGAGCAGATATCGGGAGAACTGACCGTCCATTTCTTGAATCGTTAGAACCAGGTAATCCACATCATCTTAATCTTCATTTCTATCCGTTTCATTTTTTTTTGAAGTCGTAAATTCATTTTTTTGGAGGATTTTGTGTTTAAAAATGTGCTCTCGGAGGTTCGCAGGTCATGCATGCGATAATTGCGGACCCCGATAATTTTTTTACGAAAAAACTATCGGGCTGCCACAGTTTTTGTGTGGGGCGCGTGCGGACGTCCGCACTATCTCCTCACAAAAACTGCGGGGGTGTCGTGAACGTTTTAAAATTCAAAAATTCTCTTAAAAATGGTTCAAGTTTTGCATCCAAATGGTTTTTAACTTTCAAATGTGTTGATTTGTAGGCTGTTCCACCATGTTGGAGTGGCGAGAACGTGAACATGAGCTTATAGACAATGAAGCTATGGAAGATCCTGCAACAATACGTGCACTGCAGAATTGTGGTTTATATAAGTTCTGGGCTATCCAAGGTATGAAAGCACAACTAGAGTTGATGACATGGCTCGTAAATGCATGGGAAGTTCAAGACCAATGCTTCGTCATTGGTGACCATTGGCTCGAAATCGAGGTAGAGGACATTTATTTCCTTACCGGATTGTCCCGGAGAGGAGGAAGCATATCCTTGTTTGGGGCCAGACAGGGAGGTCTTCCCATCGCCAGCTACAAAGAACAGTATTGCAGTGATGAAGCAGACTTAAAGGATAGTCGCATAGATATTAAAACTATTTTGCGATTGGATCTCAAAGTGATAGCATTTACAGTGACCAGATAGTGCGGGAGTGCAACTCCACATGTGGCCACTAAATCCCAAATGCAGACCGCAGTAGAGTGTCTCGGAGGGACCATTTTTAACTGGTGCAAAGGAGTATTGGCCAATATGAAAGGCCAATTAACTAGAGCAAAGAATGCAAAGTTGAAAAACTTTGGTTATGGCGCCATCCTCATTTCATTTTCTTTAGAGAGAATCTCGCTTCTCACTCCTCGGCTGATTCCAGTAGATCATGGGGAATCTCGGGAACCTCGGATTGTACGGTGGGTGGCATTAATGGCTCGCCGTGGTGGCGGTGGAAGTTCAGTGGTTCGTTTTACTCCGACATACTTTATGTGGCTTAGGAACCAAGTCTTCACCATCGAAGACTTCCCTTATGCAGGAATGGATTACGGAGGTGATCTTGAGACATCATTGCCTCCAGGGGCACAGTGGGACAAGTCAGGTAAACGAACTATTTTGATGTATTTAATCTAATTTTTAGTTGTTTTTTATTGTCCAATACTGACAAAAATATTTAAATGCAGATGTCGGTCCACGACGACTAGCTACACTTCGCCGCTTTGATAGGCGACAAGCACAGCCTATAGCACCTCCACAGGATCAAGCAGCAGAGATCCTAGCAGATATGGAGCACAACCTGGAGAGGTTAACCATAGACATTCCTGAGACAGGAACATATGATATTCCTCTCAGGCTTCAGAGACATGTGACAAGTGTTCCAGGACCATTTAGGAGATCCCTGCGCAAGGTGGCGTGTGCCATAGTTTATTACCATGATCATCATCACGGATAGTGGATGATCATTGTGGATTGACATTTTTTGTTTTTTGTATCAGTATCTATTAGATCATAAGGTGTTTGAACCTATGATCATAGACGATGTAATATTGTTTTGAAAACAAACCTATCTATACTAATGAAAATACTATTTTTTCAGAGTATCTTGTTCAACATGGATTGAATGTTGTTTTGGTTTACTATGTTAATGTTGCAAATGTCTATTTAGAATACGATTAGTTAATGCATCGGCCAATGTGTTTAAATTTCTTGAAATATGTTATATTCGATGTAATCAAATTGTCGTTCCAAGAGACGAACTTTAAAAAATAATCTCAATAACACTGGATTTCTAATTGCATATACCTTGTTTAAATGTAATACAATGAGTTCTGAATCTAACTTAATGATCAAACGTCGAATACCAAATGAAATGACGTCAGATAATAACTCAATATTCTGCAATATTGTTCGTTGTTTGACCAAGGCATACCCCATGAATAGAAACTAACTCATTGTTGGGTGAATAGATAACCCAAGCCGTGGAAGAGATATTCCATGTACTACGACAGACACCATCAGCAAAACCAATGTACGTTTGAAGGGGTGTCGACATCTGCAATATCAAGAGTAATCAAGATAGGCAACGATAGTAGTAACAATAGAACTAATCTAGGCACACTTTTCTAATCTAAGACACACTATTCTAAAAAGTAACTATTGTACAAGAGATATCTTTACACGAAAGTCAAGCATAATATCTCTTAAGATAAAGACCATTTCTGGGCTTATCTAAAGAGACCCTGTCATAATCAGTCAATTCATAGGCTCCTTTTGCAAGCACACACTTGACAATGTAGGGACCATGCCACATCGGTTCGAATTTTCCAGTGCTTAGCTTATCATTAGCTTGATCGTATACTAAGACTAGGTCACCTTCTGAAAAAATACGAGGGTTAACACTTTGATCATACTGAGCTTTCACACGTTTCTTATGAGCTTCGGTAGCTAATGCAATGGTGCGCCGAGTCTCATCTAATTGTGTTAAGTATAAAAAGTGTTTTTCCTCTTCAGAGGTTGTTGATAACAATTCAATGCCTAATTGGAGTGACGATATTTCACATTCAATGGGTAACACAACTTCTAAACCATAGACAAGTTGAAAAGGAGTGAACCCTGTAGTAGTTTTTGTAGAGGTTCGATATGCCCATAGTGCCGAAAAAAGCATGGTATGCCAATTTGATTTGTGAGTTCTGATAATTCGTTTAATCATGGTGGTTAAAAGCTTGTTGACGGCTTTAACTTGACCATTAGCCTGCTGGTAATATGGAGTAGAATTATCATGGCGTAGGCCAAGTTGATCGAAAAGTTCGGTCATCATAATATTTCGAAAATGACTCCCATGGTCTGTGATAATAGGTTGAGGCACATCAAAATGAGCAATCACATGATTGAATACGAAAGTAGCTGCAGTTTTGCCATCTGCCGCGAATGTAGGCATTACCTCGGCCCATTTGGTAAAGTAATTTACAACAAGAATAATATACCTATGCCCCCCGGTGGAGTGAGGGTTACATGTAATGAAATCAATGCCCCATTTCGCAAAAGGACCAACAACAATGATTGGGTGAAGAGGAGCTGGAGGCGCACACATCTTTCAATAAAAAAATTGGCAGTTGTGGCATTTTCGGACCGCAATAATACAATCTTTGAATTATGATGGCCAAAACTAACCAGCGCGCAATATCTTTTGGGCTGTGGCAAACCCAGACATATGACCACTACACGCTCCAGAGTGGCAATCATTTAAAACTTTTTCAGTCTCTTCGTGAGTTATACAATGTCGAAAAACAAAATCCGCACCACGACGGTAAAGAGTGTCTCCAACAATATTGTATTGCTGGGATTAATATCAGATTCTCCGTCGATCTGAACGTGAAAGCTCTGGGCGAAAGTTTGGGTTTGAAGATATATAATGATATCTCCATACCATGGATCTAATGTACTGATGAGAAACAGAGATTCATCTACGATGGGATTCTCTACCACAGTTTCTGTCTCAGTATTGCGATAGACACACAAGCTCTGCAAACACCAATGATTTCTTTGATTTAGATTTCTCGAATTCCAAATCAAACTCTTGTAGGATGACAATCCATTTAGAGTATTTGGCATTTGGCCCCGAGTAATTGTTTTGTCAAAATATACATTGCAATTAGATATCACAGTTGTTTTACGTAACAGTATGTAGTAATGGAATCGTTAGATAGCTTGAACTGTTGCCAAGGCCAATTTCTCCACATGCGAATATTTGATTTCCGTCGGGTTGAGATTCCAACTTATATAATAGATCACATGCTCATTGTTAGATTCATCCTCTTGAACCAAAACCATTCCAATGGTGGAATCAGAGGCAACTAAATATAAAATGTAGTCCTGGTGGTAATTGGGTGGATGCAATAACGGTGCATGGGTCAACGCGTGTTTTAGTGCATCAAAAGATTTATTAGCAATCTCATCCCATATAAAAGAAACACTTTGTTTCAACAACCGGGTAAAACCTTTTGTTAACTCAGCATAGTTCGGGATAAACCTACGTAAAAAATTTGCTTTCCCTCGCAAACTTTGGAGTCGGCGAAGTGTGGAAGGAGGAGGTAAGTTGATGATGGCCTCAACCTTCGAGGGGTCGACATGAATGCCATCTTTCGAAACAATGAATCCTAGTAATCGTCCTGATTGCACACAAAAAACACATTTGTGTGGGTTCAAACGAATCTTGTAATGCCTACATCTCATGAAAATAACTCGTAAACGTGTAGTCTGATTGTCCCTGTGTAAAGAGTGAGCAGGTAAGTCACCCAGATAAGGCTGTACAATATGTTTGATATCATGAAAAGCATAAGACATAGCCCTTTGAAAAGTTGCACCAACATTTTTTAATCCGAAAGGTAATTTGCAATAAGCAAATGTTTCCCAAGGACATATAAACGCTGTTTTTGATTGCTCGACAGGGAGTATGTTGATTTGATTATACCCAGAAAATCCATCCATAAATGAGAAAATTTCATTTCCGGCACAGTCATCGATAATTTGGTTGAGATATAGGGGGTAGGATAATTGTCTTTTGGACATGCTTTATTAATATCCCTATAATCGACGCATACTCGTATAGTCCCTTGTTTCTTCGTAACAGGAACTATATTAGATACCCAATCTGTCAATGGAATTGGATAAATAAATCCCGCTCGTAATAGCTTTTCAACTTTAACTTTAATAGCTGCAACTTTTCGCGGATGTATTGGACGTAAGCTTTGTCTAATAGGCTTGGCATCCGGGGACGTCTTAATTTCATGAATGACAATCTTAGGATCGATTCCTGGCATCTCTTCGTAAGACTAGGCAAATATGTCTTATAATTCTTGAAATAGGGCTTTGTATGTGTTAATCTCTTTAATTGTATAAGAAGCACCTATATGAATGTTTTCAATAATTCCAGGTTTAACTGATATGTCGATAGGAACAATTGTAGAAATATTTCCCAAATTAGTCTCAAAATTCAAATTTGTAATCAATATGGGATTCTGTGGTTCTTCGACATAATCAATTGTAAAAATAGACGAAAAATCGTTTTCAAACTTATCAAGATCAGGTAAAAACGAAGATCTATGATGTAGATCATCCCAGGGTAATTCATCCAATGACAAATTCTCGAATACTTTCATCAGTGTGAAACACATGTTGAAAGGGATCGGAAAGTGATGTCAAGGCTGAGCTTGATAGAGAAGAGGATTCTTTGGTGATCACATTCATTTGATCAGGAGTAGTTGAAAGTGTGTTAGAACATGACTGCACTGCTACATATTTCATTTCAAAAGGACTCAAAAGCATCTCGCCATTGAAAGAGTCTAGTTCTGATTCTGAAGGCACTACCCAAGTGTCATCGAATGATATAGTGCTTGATGAGATCATATCGATGTTGGCAATGGTACGCAGTATGGTGGGTGGAGGCATAGAGAAAGTTCCCATCAAAGCGGAGTCTTTTACTAAACCTACACCAACATCTTCGTATGGAATAGTCATTTTTCCAACATGTTGGATACTGTCTATAGAAGCAGGGTTTGACGAATAATATGACAACTGATCGATTTTCACAATCTTTCCTTTATGAGGAAACATGATTAACAGAAAGATAGTTGAAATGACAATAGTCATGGCATAAGACCAACTACGACCCAAAAGAAGGTTGTAATCAAGAGGGGCATCAACAACTTCCACATCTAGATTAATGGTTTTACCTTCTACTTCTATAGGTAGATCCTGGAGTATTTTGTATGGATGAAATCCTCTTCCATCAAAGGCTTTAAGGATTGTCAGGGATTGGTTGAGTGTTGGAGAACCGAGAGTTTTCCAATAGTTTAACAACATTATACATGTGGATGCCCCCTCATCAATAACAATACGAAAAACTCGTCTGGATTTGACTAATACTGGTATCTGAAAATCCATTTGATGAGGGAGTCTCGGTGTAAAATTTTCTAGATCAAAGACCATGAGGTTAGAATCATGAGGATCAATAGCTCCGATAGCTGATAATAGTAATTTCCTTTGTGCTGGACATGATTGTAGCACTTCTAAGGCCGACATTGCTAAAGGGGATATCGCCAAATCTTCAACAATGTTGTAATTTTGAGCAACTCTCACATGTGGATTGAAAGCTAACTTTCGAATTACACCTTTAGCAGGCGATTTAATCACTAGATTAGGATTAGGTTTCTCGATGTGAAGTGGTTCGGAAACTGAAGGAGATATGTCTGGTGTTTGACTAGAATTTTCTGTCTCTTTACCAGTTACAGGATTTTTAGTTCCATAGTCTTGAGATCGTGTCGCAACCATAACCTCAGACATCATTAAAATATCTGCCGATGAATTTGAAGAAGATCCTATCATTTTGCTATCTTGAGTAGGAAAAGGATCCTTCAAGACAGCAGGTGTGGGTGAACCTTTGACAAACTTAGAGACCTCAAACCGATGTGGGCACTCTTTGGTATAGTGATCCTCGTCACAGATAAGACAAGGATAACAAGGTTTCCGTTTTTCATCAGCTGGTTCATTCTTTTTGGTTTTCTCTTTGGGAGATGTAGTTTGTTTGTTTTTATTCTTTCCTTTCTTCTTATTACCGGTTTTACATTTAGCTGTAGATGAGTCTACAACATGGATGTTGGCAGAAGTTTCAAGGGAAGAATCTCATTTTGGTGAATTTGGTAAAGTTATGATGGGAGAAGTAGTTTTGGAGGACTTCTTCTTACTCTTAGTAGCGCTAACTAAACCAATTACACCACCTGTAGCATGAGAACCTGAAGGAGTTGCAGTTATTTGATCTGGACGCGGTAAGTCAGGAATTTTTTCGTATAAAGTACTAGAATTTGTATATACAAGGTCTAAGTACTGTGTTTGAGCTATGACCTGTTCTTCTGTAACAACACCTCCCTTAGCCACATCTTCAGTGATCTTTGGAAGCAATTATTTGATAAATCATTATGCCAATATCTAATCCAGAATAAAAACTTTCACTAAACGTCGTCTACGTCTCCATTCATGTATGCGATCTGAAATGTATGTAGACGTAGATTGTTTTAATGAAGTCAAGAGTTCTGTGCCATTGTCGTAATGGACTGGCAACTGAAAGTGTGTTAAAAAAGCTGTTGCTAATGCGTTGAAATTGTTGAATGAATCACGTGGTAGTTCAATATACCATTTTGCGGCTAAACCTATCAATGTTCTTTGAAACAGTCTTAATCGAATGGAATCATCGATTAAAGAGTTGGATACGCACCAGAGGTGGTAAGTCATGACATGGTTTGAGGGGTCTTTTCCCGATTTACCTTCGAACTTAGGAATATCACTGGGCAACTTATTCGGCATTGGCGGCCAAAATGGAAGATAATAAATCGGATCGTTCGTAAGGCGCGACAAATCCGGTAAATCCAAAGTTGCTATGGATGGTAACCGACGGTCAGGGTCCTGTTGAGCAAACTAATAACCTTGAGGAGCTATACCACTACCAGGAGGAGGATATCCAGGATAACCTGGAATAGCCTGTGCGGTTGGGATTGGAATGCCTCCGGGATAACCAGGATTAGCCGTACCGTACTGAGGTTGAGCTGGTATCTGATGTGTAACCAGGGTACGGTTGATGTTGGTATACTGGATTTTGTCCTACAGGTCCATATTGATACTGCCCTTGATACGGTTGATAAACAAACTGACCAGTATAAGGTTGGCTTGTTACAATTGTACTTGTACCAGGTTGCCCTGCAGATGTTTGAACAGTAGCCTGAATTGTAGGTCTAGGTTGATGAGCAGTGACTTGAGGGATCAGTTGTGATACAGGTGCCGTTGTTACTTGAGGGGCTGCAGAAATTCCGGGGATAGGCGTGCTAGGCTATTGAACAGAAGTTGATGCAGCAGTTTGGGGTGGAGTTCTAGGTGTACTCAGACCAGGTTGCTGAATACTACTAGGTGCAGATACCTGAGGTATAACTTGAAGCATAGGTTGGACAAGTTGTTGGATTGGAGTGTAAGCAATTGGCTGACCAGACTGATTATAAGGTACTTGCACATTAGGTTGCAAATTCTGTTGATTCAATGATGGATTCCACACTGTATTTACCCCAGGATAAGAAGTTCCCATTGAAGGTTGTGACGTGTAAGATGGACCATAACTAGGTTGATAGTTTGGAATGTAAGTTTGATAGTTTGTTGGATAATTTCCACTAAAAGATTGACCTCCTTGAAACAATTGTTGTTCTTGATAAAACTGCGGCCCCAAAGGAGGCTGCTGTCCTTGGAAACACTGTTGCCTTGGCATTGGATATTGTCCTTGAAGAGGTTGTGGCCCCTGAATAGAGTACTGCCCTTGAGGTTGATATTGTCCTTGAGGTATGTACTGCCCTTGTGGTATATACTGCCCTTGAGGTTGCCCCCCCGGGCGGTAAATTGCTACCTTGAGGGTCACGGTTAGGAATATTTCCAGACATCATGTAGACTTGTTCCACATTCAAATTTTCGATATGGGATTCATTGGGACTTGGTGATTGTACTAGTTTTTCGGGAGAGGGAGATGCTCCTGAGAAAGTAACAGAAAGCGACTGGTATCCTGAAGGAACAGATGGACCACCATACAAAAAAGTTTCTGGCGATGAAGAAAACATGGATGGCTCACCAGACATATTTAATTAAGGTCTGTAATTACCTTTGGGTATGGCGTAAAAAGGAATGCAGGGTGGTGAATAGTTGAGACCAGAATTATGTAGAAAGTCGGTTAACTGAGAATACCAAGGATCTTGTTTGAAAGGGCTATAATAGTAAATCGATTCACTTGGCCTTAGATCTAAAGATTCTTGATGTGAAGGAAGTAGAACTTCTTCTTCTGTGTCAGTAATCTCTTTGATACTAATGAGGCCAGGAGGAAGGTTCTCAGTGATGCGAAACTTCACTCGAGGTGAATGAGACGACTAAGGGTTCGGGTTATGAACTCCAAAGTAGGCTCAGATTTAGTAGGTTCAGTTTTAGGTTCAGAAATTTCTGGTTCAGTAGCTGATAATACACTAGTTGTGGAAACAAGTTCAACTAGTTCAGAAATTTTTAGTTTTCTTTGAGAACTTTCTGCTGTTTGAGGTTGATCTGCTTCGTAATCAGGATGTATTATTACAGATGTTTCCTCTTGTTCAATTGATCCGGTCCCTGATGGTTGGCATTTTTCAGATTTAAGCTTTTCTAACTGACTTGGTGTGTACTCAGGGGGTTTCCCGTGCATTCTAAGAGAATGTCTCGATAATTCAGCCACGGTTAAAAATTTAACACACGAAATCAAACAAAATGTCAACAAAATAAACCTAAAGTCGCTAAGGAAACAATCAAATCGAACATATGCCTACAAGATCTAAGAGACAATCCACACACAAATAGTATGTTTTCACACTAAAAACACTAATTGGTGATGAAATCCAACATCGTAGAATTCTATTGTGGAAAACTTGGCGGTTGGAACAGTTACCCCAACAACCTGCTTAATGAAACAGTATGGTGCAAGTCTCTCCACTTATGCCATCTCGAAGTGAAGAGTACCCTCCGGAAAGTCCAAATGAGTCTAGCCGATGTCTGTTCCAGGTTCAGTGGGAGCTTCCCTCCACCGTCACCTTGGGAAAAATCCTGAAGATTATGGTCACTAAGGTCACCAACGGGAACAAATGTACCTGGGGGAACAGTCTACGATCCGATATACACGCAAGGGCAGAGTAACAATCTCAATCCCCTTGAAGGTTCCTTGATATGGTAAATCCAAGGTTTGCCAACAAGTGACCCCAGGTTCCTCGACAATGGTCTATCTGAGGTTTACCGTTTGTATTACGTGCACATCTGCTATCTTTCCCAATGAGATAAGTACGATTACCTCACTGGTTCCGACATGATCTCATGCTTGACTCTTTTAAGAAGAGCTTCCTAGAGCACAAATGTTACAATTGGATTTTCCTACCGCAAGATGCTACTCGTTTGTTTAAACTGTTTTGGAATGTTAATTACAACCTGTTCCAAAACACTAGCCTAAGCTATGTTGGTGGAATGAGCCCTAGAAAATGTAAAATATCTAGATTGATTTTATTAACGCGTTTTTTTTAATTTGGCTGTTGCTTAAAACAAAAGGTATGGAGTTGAAACTTCAATGATGTTTGTGACCCGACTCAAAAATACGCTAAATGCATCTAAATGAGAAGTGCAACTCTTTTCTTTTCAATGAATCTTATTTAAGGGAAAGATTGAGAGATTTAACAATTTTCAAAGCACCAATTCTTTCATTCATAAACAAAATCTTTGAAAAGAAGACGTTTTCGTAGAGAACTCAATTTGCAAAAATGATCAATTGCTCTTTTGAAATGAAATTCCTTTAACAATCAGATCAAAAACTACAAATCAATAAACAAACCATTTCCAAAAGAAAACAATACCTAAAAAATCTAAAAACATAAAATTCAAAATCAAAGAAAAATCTAATTTTAAAGTCTATCTAGAATGTTTGAGGATGTTTTCTCCTAATTTGTGATCAGACTAAGAAAAATTTCTACTTATCTCAGCAGAAATGAAAACGTCCAAAAATGCTTTGGTGTGATATCAGGCTTTAGTAAGCTAAAAGCTCTTCCAAATTTGCAAATGAAAAAGGAATCAATTTTCATAAAAGCAATGTTTGCAATGATCTTAATGGCTCAGAAAGACAATATCATCATACCAGTAAGCTGAGGTAAATGAAGGTATCTTGTATGGAGCAACAATAAAGTAAGGCAAACATTCACTTATAAGATGCGAATAGGATGATAAATCACATAAACGCAAAAGTTTCTGAAACGAAATTCACACACAAGATTTGACAGCTAAGATAGACTGGGGCAAACACAAAGAATCTGGTGATTTGGCTCTAAAAAAGAGAATTTTAATTTTTTCAAAAATTTTCGAAGGGTCCGCAGTTTCTAATGGAAAACAGAGCGGTACCGCACTATTTTGAACTAAACCTGTGGAGGTTGCCGCACTATTTTCTGCTGAAAACTGCAGAGGCAAGGAAAAATCTAGAAAAAATAAATAATCAACTTTTCTTTTTTAGGGATTCTTAAAAGTTATCTACCCAACCCAATTTCAGATAAGTCAAAATCAGAAAACTCTAAAATTCAAACTGAAAATAAAGAAATAAAACTAAGTTCTTTTCCCCAGTGGAGTCGCCATTTTGTTATGCGGAGTAATCCCTCTTGCGGACAAGAGCGATCTCCTTAGTATTCAATGAATAGCTAGAAACAAACATCCATTTGGAAATCTTTTTTTCTAGATTAAATGCATTTCAGAATTATTAGAAGAAAATAGAAAGGACATGCCCCTACCTTGAAATCCAACGTTTGATGCAGTGTTTTATCCAGTCGCTCCAAAGAGGCTTCTCTAATAAGTAGAACCTGCAATCAAAGACAAGACAAAAGAATCAAAGAATCTGCAACATGTAATAATTAAGAAAAGTTAACCCAACTTAGTGATCAAGGAGTCTAAGTATTGATGTTATTTCAATAAGCATAAGAACAACTCAATGAGAAAAAGAGATCCATATGTATTATCTTGAATAAAAAGAGTAATCTTACAACCTGATGCCTTGATGTCATACAAATTTCTTCCGGGGTCCTGAACAATCGTTCCTCCTTCAGTTTGATAAGCCTTTCTCTCTAAATACCAACATGGAGTTATGGACATAAGGGTGTGATCATTCTCATGCCAACAACAACTAGTGTAGAAAGTATGCACTCTTGAGAATTTCTTCAGCAACTACCATGTACAAGCTACCCTTGAGACTGAAACTTGAGCTCAATTTATAGAGAAATGGAAGTAGTTTCAGTTCCATGAAGAGGGGGATGGATTCTTCTGATGAAGAGATTTGAGCTCCATGGACCAAGGGATAAATTCCATGAGTGGAGGGATAAAGCTCGAACTGATCGCGCCTCTAGAAGCTTCTAGTTGGGAGAATATTCGACTAGTTATGCTTCTAGAATTTACTTTTTCTTTTATTTGACTTTTTACAGGGGTCCGCAGGTTTTAGTAGTAGAACATGCAGGGGTTGCCGCGGTTTATAGACCAAGTATCTGCGAACCCGCAGGAACAGGCTAGAAAAAGTGCAGAGGTAGACTTTTAAGGGTTTTAAAGAGCTTTTCTCCAATTTCAAGACTTGGTTTAGGAACATTAGGGTTTTTGACTTCTAAGGGAGCACAATATAGGTAGTGATAGACCTATATGGACAGTGAAATGTCATGGTGACAAAATAACGTGTAACAGAAGGATAACATATGGTCTCCATTTTGGGGTTTGGTCTCCCTATACAGGGTCCTAACCCTCCAGAGGGCTACATTGGCACATGTAGGGTGTGTGTAGAGAGCCATGGGCCTCCACAGCAGTAGACAACATTCCATGGACCCCCAGAGATGTTCGAAGATTCACCTATTGGACTAGGAAGATGCACCTAGTCCACCATGCCCAACCGACCCCATAGTTGTACCATGCACTTGGCAGATGACCCAAGACTTGTATGCTGATGTGGCATCACTTACACCATCATCTAAGCCCTTACATATGGTCTACGCACATCTTTGACTTACTTGGAGACCCATAAAGTTACTTGTGTGCCTCCACATCCATTGGGAGCACCACAGGTTCATTATGTGGAGAACAAGGGGCCAATCTCTTGTCCACTACTTTTGGGAGTCCAATTCACCATTATGGCACTTATGTACTTCATTAGGGTTCTTAGAAGGCCCAACGACATGTATTATTTATCATTCAACCTCTTGAGAGGCTTATTATTTTGTTTATGAGCTAGTTTGGTGGGCTTGTCACCAAAAGTTAGTTATTTTGCACATTATTTTATTTTAGGGGCTAATGTAGGCTCAAATAGCTAAATCAAACTCATTAGAAGTGTGTAAATACAAGTGATGTGAGTTTATTTTAGTATCATCACTTGGTTTGGACTTTTATCTCTTGAGAGATCTTCGCTATCCCTCTTGGTGGACGAAAATTTTGGAGCATGGAATGAATTTTGATGTTTGGATTATCTTCTATTGTCTTGGAGCTTTTTGATTGGCAAGTTTATTGATGGTTGGATATGTTCTCTTACATGTAAGTACACATTTAATGCTATTCTTTCTTTTACTTTGTCACATGCATTGATGATGAGATTTTCGCTATACTAGTGCTAATTTGTTGCATCGATTTATGCGAATGTAAGTACACATTTAATGCTATTCTTTCTTTTACTTTGTCACATGCATTGATGATGAGATTTTTGCTATACTAGTGCTAATTTGTTGCATCCATTTATGCGAAGTTGTGGAAATTATGTTTCTAGATAGTTCTCTTTCATGTATGGGCCATGTTTGATGAATGAATACTCCTAGGCATGTTCCATTGTTGAAATTGTCTCGATAAGCCATCCAATCTTGCAAATTGAAGTATAAAGCCTTCAAAGTTACTCTCCTTTGCCCTAATGCCAAACGAAGTAGTCTTTGAAGCCTCCCTGACCTAGAAAACAAAGTCCCTAAACGTTATTCTTCTGACTCCGACCTCCCCAAAGGATTAGGCACTGGTCTCAGAATGTTCTCATCACATGTGTAAATTAATTCACTTTAATTTTTTAATTTTTCTAAGTTAGACTTAGGTTCCTCATTAAAAAATTTAATTATTTGAATAACTTTTACACCATCTGGAATTTCTCCAAACACTTTCTGGGTCATGGAGATCTCATGTGTTCCAGCCCCTCCACAAAGTTTCGGAGCTAGAGCACATCTGATGCTAACCCAAAATCTCAACACTGGATGCACTCCTTTCCGAAGTGAAACAGTTAGAAGGGAAGAGACTCATTTGGGCTCTAAGACTAGCTATGCTTGCTCTCATACAACACAAGTTCTTGGAGGAACATTGTGAAGGGGTCAGTTTTCCAGTTGCTTCTTGTATCAGTGACATCATGAGACCGACCGCACCTATACCTCCTTACAATGATGATGTTATGAGGAGAGTTTTCAAACTGATAGTAGAAACTTTTCAAGACTTGGACAACAGTGCAGGCTCTACCTTTGGGAAGAAGCTTGAGGTTCTAGAAATCATGGCCATGGTCAGAACATATGACATCATGTTTGATCTGGGGTGTGATGACTTGATCCATCAGATGTTCCAATACTTTTTCAGCATCAAGCAACATCATCTAGACATGGTCAAAGCACACATGCAGTCCATCTTGTCTTCAGTTATGGCAGACCGTGATGCCATCTACAAGAAGTTACAGTGTAAGCTGTTGGCCATTTGGAGAAAGGAACATATGGTCTCGCCCACTGCTTATGATCTATCCGAAAGGTTGGTTGAGCATAATATTAGCCTGTTCCGAAGACAATTGACCAAAAAGGAGTTGCTCAGGATTGGTGGAATGAGGAAGGGTATTTGCTTCACCTGCAAGGAATCTTGGGGACCTGACCATTCATGCAGGATTGACACGGAGGAGATGGCAGAGGTAGATTAGGAGGAGGTTCCTTCTGACTTTCCAGTTGAAGATTCTTCTTTTCTAGTTGAGTCCATGGGTTCTTATGGGGATGCCTCTGAGGAGCACGAGCGGTCATGTAGAGTTGATGACAGTAGCCCAGATATGCATCCATGTGTGGTAGAGGAGTATGATGAGTATCCGATTGTTCCAATGAGGGAAGGAGATGAGGGAGCAGATGAGCGACTTATGTTTCAACATAGAGAGCACATAGGGGAGCATGAGTCAGATGATACACACAATGTGCGAGATGGGCCATTTTTGGAGAGTTAGCTAGTGGCTCATGTTGAGCCCATGATGGAGGATGAACATGCACCCTTGGGGCCAACCATTGGAGAGGAGCAGGCAAATATGTAGGCAACGATCAGGGACGTAGTATTTGCAGACATGGGTCATCAGGAGGCGTTACGACCAGACAAGACATATTTGCAGGTGACGAGTGGACCGATGGAGCATGGACTTTCCGTTCAGATGAGGGAGGCTCTTTTGGAGATAGGGGTGCATCCATCTTTGGGTCTACCCATTGACGAGGTGCATGTAGATGCAATGGAAGCTAGAAAAGCTGTAGTATTTCTAGGCAACAACCCTCTCCAAGAGTATTGTAATATCCCAAATTGGGATTAAATCGTAATAAAGGGAAAAATAAACAAGAAACTATGGCAAACAAAAAACACCATCAAACACACAAACTGGAAGCCAATAAACAATGCTGAGCCATTTTGTTATTTGTTGGAAAGGAGTACAAGTGAGGTGTTGAAAGGTTGCACCTCGGCCTTCTCAAGACAGGTTGAAAGACAAACTCAAGCCAAGCAAACCGCTGCTAGAATGACACTGTGTGGCTCAATCACTGCGCTACCCAGTTAAGGAAATGCTGCTATTGGCTGAACTCGGACTGCTGGTTGGGCTGCTTCCTATGCTCAGAAAATTCCAGGAATTGGAAATCGGACTCTCCTCAAAAGACCCACGAAAACTCGCGAAGGGTTTGCTGAACGCTTGACCCCGGAAATTGGCCCTCTTGGGCTTGGAACGCTGCTCTGCTGGGGAAATCGAACTGCTGGCACAATCTGTTGGAAAGTGTCTCTAGAATGCTACTAAAAACCCTGGTAGGAGGTGGCTAGCCTCCCCTCCGAATCTCTTGCTGAATCTCCTTTGCACTCCTCACTCTCGGCACCCACACCAACTGAACTACATAATCATTGCGCAGTCTTGGATGCCTTTGCGTAGTCCTGAAGGGGCTATGCTCTCCTGGCTGATACTGCTACCCAAATATACTTTGTTGCACTGGACCAACCTCCAAACTGAACTGAATTGGCGCTACTAAGCTCACCTGTGAATTCAGGATGAATTCACCAAGGGGAGTTGGGCACTTGCCCAATCTCTCTGTCACCAGAGGGTTTCTGTCCTGGGGCTACCAATGGGGTAGATAACTGGTTTCGTAACCTCTCGTACAAGGAATATTACCAGATCCAAGATATCCCTCAATGGCCTCCTCTTCTTTTATAGATTTCATGGACCCCTCTAGAGCCTTCCATTTTATTATTATTTTAATCTTGAAGCACTTTTCCCTCTTATTAAAATATTCTTTCTAATGCGGGAGAGAGTAAATTCGCTGCCATGACTCCTCTGGTCACTAAAACTTATGTCCAACCATCCCATCATGTAGGTATTCTCGTTCCAGTTCCAACGAGCTATTACACTAAGGTGTTCTATCACGTATTCTTCCTAGAATGCCACCTTGAGCGTAATTAATTGAGTTAAGCCCAAAAATAACTCAGTTTTCTGAAAGTTGTCAGAATGTGCCGAAACGAAAGGCAAACTGTGCGGATGATGGAATATACCAAGCGAATGCCACCGGTCCTCATAGAAACTCCTCAAAACTCCTCCAAAAATCCCTCGGGCCCACTGATGACACCAACCTGTACCTGTGACATGTCTGCTCCCAACTTTAGAAGTCCATCCTAACCCTGTCATAAGGAACACCAAAAAATGGAATATTACAGACCTCTTGCCCCAAGATTGCTTGCCCTCAAGCAATCCAAATATGTTGGCCACCCTGTTGGCCTGATGCAACTAAGACCCAATGCCCGGATCCCATACAAACCCCTGGGTGCTGCTAAGCTACTATGTCAAGCCACCCGGAACAGACCCATCAATGTCGGGATCCCAAACTGACCTCTCACTGCACCTATCATCAACCAATCCTCCCAAATCCCCATGTCACCATGGCCAATCATCGCCCAAGTCCCATGGCTCGGACTGACACCGTCTCTGGCTATAGCTGCTGCCCCATGAAGCGAATACCAACTCAGCAACTCTCTCTAATCCAACCTCTGGGCTAGGCCGAGGTCAATCCTGCTCTGCTGATGCCGGGCTAGTGCTACTAAAATACTGATGGACTATCGGTCCACAATCCATGGCCCAATGGAACATGCAACAACTCTCTCATCTAAGTGCCGAAATGTGCTCGAAACTAAGAATGATACTCCATCAATAGGATACCAACTCATGATCTCCCGTCAGTCTATCCCAGAAGAAGAATCAAATGCAGTGACACTTGCATATGGAACAAATCTGGTGTGTTGTCGCTAGTCCATAGTCAACTCATGCTACTTTGTCCCGCCTGAAAAAGAAGCCCCCTCTCTCTATAATAGGCCAAAGTGGGCAAGATATGCTGCAAGCCCTATTGATGTACTCCTAGAAAGTGCTGCTCCCTAAAAGTACTGCAACTCTGCTAACTGCATGTGCATCTACCTGCACCTCATTAGTGGGTTGGCCCAAAGATGGATGCACCACCATCTACAAGAGCTCCTCCCTCTCTTGATCATGAATGTCATGTTGAGATTTTGAGGTGTTGGGGTAGCATCAGATGTGCTCTAGCTCCCAAACTTTGTGGAGGGACTAGAGTACATGAGATCTCCAAGACCTAGAAAGCGATTTAAGAAATTCCATCCTATTTAAGAGATATTTAATTAATTAATATTTTTAATTAAGGACCCTAAGTCTAACTTAGGAAAATTAAAAGATTAAAGTTAATTAAATTAAACATGTGATGAAAATGACTTAAGTCACAGATCAAGCATCTTCTAATCTTAGCCGTTGATTCAAGATTAGATCACGACTGTTGATGTTTCAACGAGAAAAGTATAAGAGGGCTTGGTGTCAGTTAGAGAACACACACATGTGAAAATTTCTGAATATTACTTATGTAGAAACCCTACTGTTAAATCTGGTTATACTTCTCCTACTAAAACAAGTTATTAATCTGAAATATTTGGCATTAACATCGAAGTAAACACATTAACAGTCTACACAGATACAGATCTACACTGAATACATGCACAATGACAAAGTGACACACAGGATTTTTGGACAATTGTCCCCGGAAAAACCCAATGCGGGAAAACCGGTCTTCTGGCTACTGGAGGGTTTATATTATTAAGTAGATTCTAAGTACAACAAATCTGGGCACCTTATTGGTTAACTCGACAGAGAAATACAAAAACTGTAGCAATACCTTTGTTTCGAAGACGGAAAATTGGACTGATTCACACCCTCAAACGGGATTTACATAACTCAGCCCTTTTCAGTCTTCAGAAACCCCAACATTGCTTTGAAACTCTCTCCGTCAGCTTTGCTAGGCTGTGGCTACCCTTGCGCTGCTAAGGAAGGGCCCGTGCCACCCCAGAATGGGTTACGCTGCCCTAGATGGGCCTGCGTCAGCCCTGCTGCCTCTGCGCTGCCCTTTCTGGGTTTGCGTAGCATCTGAAGCTCTCTGCGTTGCGCAGTTGCTGCGTAACTGCCGCGTAGCTGCTGCTCCCTCTGCGCTGCTCTGACTATTGCTTTTTTGCCTCTTGCTGACTCTTTGCCTGGGATCAGATCATTCCTCTCGCCAATACTACCCCTCGCTGCAGTTGAAACACTTCTGGAAATTCTTAGCAAACCATGCCCTAGAATTCCAACTTAGTCTCAGTGCTCTGCCACTGTGTGTGTTCTCCAACTGATCCCAAGCCTTTCCTTTGTACTTTTCTCGTTGGGAAACCAATGGCTGTGATCTAATCTTGAATTGACGACTAAGATTAAAAGAAAGCTTAATCTGTGTGACTTAAGTCATTTCCATCACATGTTTACATTAATTACCTTTAATCTTTTAATTTTCCTAAGTTAGACTTAGGGTCCTTAATTAAAAAGATTAATTAATTATTTTTCTCTTAAACTGGAGATCTCATGTACTCTAGTCCCTCCATAAAGTTTGGGAGCTAGAGCACATCGATGCTACCCTGACACTCAAAAAAATCTCAACACTCCCTCTTAGCGAGGAATGTGTTCTAGCACAATACTTCACCACGAAGTTCTGCACTGATCTCTGGTTTAGGTCTCCGCGCTGATGCTTGGCCTGCTGCCCTTCATCACTGCACTGCTGCTGCTCTCCTGTACTGCTGCCCATGACGCTGCCACTGCCACTGCCACATCTGTATTGCAGCTCCCTCTCAATCTGCTGCATCGTGCTGCCAACTGCTACACTGCAACTCAGTTGCTGAGAGAAACAAATGAAAACTACAGCCCAATTTTTGACAGACAAGTTAGTTGGGTTGCAGCCTCATCACTAAAGCTCCACACGTTGTTGATCTCTGCGGTTATCTGGAGACTGCTGCACAGCTACAACTCTGCACTGCGTAAGCCGACCTTCTCTGCATTGCTGAAGTCACATCAACCCCTCTGCGCTGAAGACCCCTACGCTGCTGCTGCGCTGTGTTGTCCTCCCGAAGCCTCTACGATGTTGCAGCTATGCTTTGCGTAAGCAACTCTGCTCTGCACTGCTGAAGTCACATCAGCCCCTGCGCTGCTGCTGCTACGCTGCTGTTGCATCTGCACTGCGCTACTCCCTTAAGCTTCTAGCTCTGCATCTGCTCCATCTGTGATTCTCTGCACCCACTGCTCCACTTGTCTTGCTACTGTCTTAAGGCTCCTGTAGCACGGATGTGATCCAAGAGTTGGGCAACTCAAGGATCCCGCCACTGCTCTGTAGGTACTCTACATATCCATGCCGCCCCACTTTCGTGGTTCATGAGTGCTCATGGCCATGTCATCTTCGGAGCCATCGTCTGCCATAACAACCTTGGAGGTAGAAGCTTCTTTGTCCTTCTTCTTTTGAGGACAATTGCTGGCGAAATGTCGTAGTTCGCCACACTAGAAACACTTGATCTTTGATAGATCACGGTTCTTTCTTCCTTGCTGCCTCTTTGATGCGAAGGCTGTATCTTCCTCTTCTTCCTTCTTTACTTTGCTCGACCCGGTGATGAATTGTCTCTTGGTGAATCGAAGAATTTCTTCTTGTTGGAGGATCGCCCACATATTGTCCCAGTTGGGAAGGTCCGCTCTGCCGAAGAGACTTTGGAAAAAGGTTTCCCAATCCTCTGTAACAACATTTAGAGCCATCTTCACCATAACATCGTCCTCCATCTTCACCCCCATGCCAGTTAACTGATCCCGGATCGCTTGAATTTTGGACAAAAGGCTCAATCTCCTCCCCTTTGGTCATCATCATGAATAACCTCAACTAGTTCTCCAGAAGCATCTTCCTCTAGACGGATCTTCCTTCATATAGTGTGGTCAGAGCCACCCACATCTCACGAGGCATCTTCTTATCGGCTATGTGTGGAACCACATGATCTTTGACTCCATCCATTATGAAGCGCTTGGCATGTGCCGCTACTTATTCATGCTTCGCTAGGAGATCCGCATTGGTCGGCGTGGCCAGGGCTTTCTCTGCATGCTCCCTCAGACCATATGCCTTCATGACTACCAGGATTTTGGCCTTCCGAATTGCAAAGTTGGACAAGTCGTCCAACCTATCCTGATCACGTAGTCCGTGAGGTGTCATTTGCTTAGCAAATCTGTCGAAACGACTCATTCTCTCTATGCTAGAGAATCGGATCTAGGGCCCTTGGCGAGAAAGGCACCCTCTGCTCCCTCTAACAACTGGCCTCCTTTCTTGGAAGTCTGCCAAATCAAACGAATCAACTCTCTTCGATCCTCTAACTGATCTGCAGATATCTTTGGCTGGAAATCCTCTGAGAAGTTGTTCTCCTCACTTTCCTTGTCAACCTGCTCAGGTTAAATTCTGAACCGACAGAATTTTAGACCCACCAACAACTACTGAAGTTTTGCAGCACTGCTTCCGGCACTTTGAATCAGTTACAGCTTCAGGACTGCGTCACCCTAAGCTGGCCTCTGCGTGAGTTGACAATACCAGCACAATCTCTGCGTTGCCTCTGCGTAGTAAGTATGTGGGCCTGCGTGGAGAGTCCGTCACTCTGGCCTCCGCGTGGCTCTGCTCCCTTCTGCTGCTACGTTGTCCTTTCTGGTCCGGCTTTCTGCGGCTGCTACTGCTTTCTGCAACAAGGTCCTTCAGTCTTCTTGCTGGTGATTCAACTAGATTCGCAATCTCTTTGATACCATGTGAAATTTTTTGAATATTACTTATGCAGAAACCCTACTGTTAATTCTGGTTATAATTCTCCTACTTAAACAAGTTATTAATCTGAAATACTCAACATTAACATTGAAGTAAACACATTAATAGTCTACACAAATACAAATCTAAACTGAATACATGCACAATGACAAAGTGACACAGAATTTTCTGGACAACTGTCATCGAAAAACCCAATGTGGGAAAACCGGTATTCTGGCTGCTGGAGGGTTTATATTATTAAGTAGATTCTAAGTACAACAAATCTGGGCACCTTACTGGTTAACCCGACAGAGAAATAGAAAATCTGTAGCAATACCTCTATTCCGGAGAGGGAAAACTGCACTGATTCACACCCTCAAACGGGATTTACAGATGGCAACCCTTTTCAGTCTTCAGAAACCCCAGTGCTGCTCTGAAGCCCTTTGCGTCAGCTCTACTAGGCTGTGGTTGCCCTTGCACTGCTTAGGAAGGGCCTGCATCACCCCAGACTGGGTTATGCTACCTTGGCTAGGACGGCGTCAACCCTGCTGGCCTCCTGCTCCCTCTGCGCTGCCCTTTCTGGGCCTGCATAGCACCTAAAGCCCTCTGCGCTCTGCAGCTACTGCGTAACTGTTGCTCCCTCAACGCTGCTCTGACTACTGCTTCTCTGCCTCTTGCTGACTCTTGGCCTGGGATAAGATCATCCCTCTCACCAATACTACCCCTTGCTGCAGCTGAAACACTTTTGGAAATTCTTAGCAAATCACGCTCTAGAATTCCAGCTTAGTCTCAGTGCTCTGCCACTGTGTGTGTTCTCCAACTGACCCCATGCCTTTCCTTTATAATTTTCTTGTTGGGAAACCAATGACCGTGATCTAATCTTGAATCGATGGCTAAGATTAAAAGAAAACTTGATCCGTGTGACTTAAGTCATTTCCATCACATGTTTAAATTAATTACCTTTAATCTTTTAATTTTCTTAAGTTAGACTTAGGGTCCTTAATTAAAAAGATTAATTAATTAATTTTCTCTTAAACCGGATGGAATTTCTCAAATCCCTTTTTGGGTCTTGGAGATCTCATGTACTCTAGTCCCTTTACAAAGTTTGTGAGCTAGAGCACATCCGATGCTACCCCAACACACAAAAAATCTCAACAACACAGTGGCAGAGCATTGAGACTAAGCTGAAATTCTAGGGCGTGGTTTGCTAAGAATTTCAGAAGTGTTTTAGCTATAACGAGGGGTAGTATTGGCGAGAGGGATGGTTTGATCCTAGGCCAAGAGTGCAACAAGAGGCAGGGAAGCAACAGACTAAGCAGCGTAGAGAGGGCAGCAGCTACGCAGAGCAACCACAACCCAACAGGGGCAGCGCAAAGGCTTCAGGGGCTACGAAGGGCTGATGCATGCTCAGAAAGGGCAACACAGAGGCAACATGAGGCCAACAGGGTTGATGCAGGCCCGACCAGGGCAACGTAGGGGCAGCGTAACCCAGTTTGGGGTGACACAGGCCCTTCCTTGCACTCCATGGGAAGGTTCTTGTGGATTCTCCCCTTCTGCATTCAAGGAAGGTTCTTGTGGATTCTCCCTTTCCAAATTTGAAGAAGGTTCTTGTAGATGCTACTCTGAAACTTCAAAAACAGAGTTTATGCCCAAAACTTTACAATTGGATTCAGCGAATTAGCTAAACCCTACCCCTTTACTAACTTGGTAGTTTTGATGGTAAGATCAAACTCAAGGATTTGAGTTATCCATCTTCCCCTTCTGCCATTAGTGTCTGGTTGTGTGAGGACTCTTTTAATAGCATTATTGGGCACACAGGGAAATATAATGGAATGGAGGATATACATTCGAAAAGACTTTAGGGCTTGAACTAAAGCATAGACTTGTTTTTCGATAATATCATATCTCAGTTTGTAATCTCTCATGACCTTACTAAAGAATGCTATAGGTTGATCATGGTAATCCTCATTCTTTTGCAAAAGGACAGCTGCAAGGGCAATTTCAGAGGCAAAAGAGAACATGCTGAAAGGTTCTGAGTAGTTCAGATTGGCTAAGGTTGGGGCTTCGGAGATAGCCTTCTTTATCTGGTCAAATGCAAATCTTTCAGAAACAGTGCATTGAACTTCATGGTTCTTTTTGAGCATATCTGTTATATCCTTCACTATTTCTGCATAATTTGGTATCAACCTTCTCAAAAAGTTAATTTTTCCCAAGAAAGCTTGAATCTCTTTCTTATTTCTAGGCAGTGATAATGATTGAATAGAAGAGACCCTTTTGGGATCAATAACTACTCCATCTTTTGAAATAATATGACCTAGTAATTTACCCTCTTTGATGGTGAATAATGACTTTTTGGGATTCAAAGAAATTCCAAACTTCCTACACCTTTCAAAAACTTTCTTCAAATGCTTGAGATGTTTCAGATCTGATTCAGAGAAAACAGTTAAATCATCAAGATAAATAACAATAAATTTGTTTACCTTCACGACAAAAGCCAAGTCCATGGCTCTCTGAAATGTTGCTCGTGCGTTTGATAGACCAAAGGGCATTCAGGCATACACGAATGTACCCCAAGGTGTGGTAAAAGTTGTCTTCTCCCTGTCTTCTGAATTCACCAATATTTAATTATAACCAGAAAATCCATCCAACATAGAGAGTCTGTTAGCACTTGACACTTTTTGAAGTTAATTGATCCATATTTGGGAGTGGATAATTATCTTTCAAGGATGCTTTATTTAGGTTTCTAAAATCTACACAAAGTCTCATTTCATCGTTCTTTTTCCTAATAGGGACTAAAAACAATGTTACTGATGAAACGTGAACTATTACCTCAAAATGGGAACTCTAGCCCAAAAAGACTCAAAAAACATAAAAAAACGCCCCAAAAACAAAAAGTGTGTATTCCAGAACGCATTTGTTTTTTTCTCAAGGTCAAATTTCACCTTTTTATAAAATTATGCTAAAAACGAAATTGTTTCTTGAAAAACTGATTGAAAAAACACCCTCAAAACAAAACGAGTTGATGCTGGAATAACAAAAAAAGCATTGTGTCACACTTTTAACACATTGTAACAATGGAATTAAAGACAACATATTAGGACATTGAAAAATCGTAAAATTCTAAATTTTTTGATAGATGATGTTAAATATAAACAAAATCATGTCTAAAGGGCTTATCATTTCGAACAATTTTTATTCATGTTGTTAAACATAAAATATCTTGACTCTAAACAACCCTAAAATTGTGATAATTTTCAACCATTACATTAAAGATAAACTTTCGCAGCGCATAAAAACCTTAATGACAGGTTGTAAATCTCAAGTTTTTAAATCTTAAGTTTTCAAGATACTTGAGCCATGAAATTATGGAGAAATTATATGACTTAGACAATTTTTAAAAATGAACAAGTAAATGAAAAATTTATTATTCATATATTTGTTTGTTTATATATAAAAACATATTTTTTAATTTTTTTAATTTTTTTTCTATATTTTAAATTATAATTGTTTTAGTTTTAAGAAAAAAAATTAAAATCTTCTTATATATGTTTGTTTATATTTTAAAACATATTTTATTTTATTTTTTTATGTTTTAAATAACAATTGTTTTAATTTAAAAAAAATAAAAATTAAAAAATATATATATATTTTTTGGTTATATTTGTTTGTTTATTTTTTAAAACATATTTTAATTTGTTTTTATTGTTTTTTTATATTTTAAAATTTTAATTGAATAGTTTTATTTATTTATTTTAACAATATATATATATATATATTTTTTTTATTTTTATTTTTTATTTTTTATTTTATTTTTTAAATTTTCATAATAGTTTTTGTTTAAAAAAAAAATAAAATTTTTAAATAGTTTGTGTTTGAAAAAAATAAAATAAAATAAAAATTAATTTGCCGCCCGCCGGGCGCCGGAGGTAGGCTTTGGCAGCGCTTGACGGCGCTGCCTAGCCTGCCTCTGGCCCCCGGCTGGGCAGAGGGCGGTTCCGAGAATCAACCTCGGCTGGGCGGAGGGCGATTTCGAGAATCGCCCTCTGCTCAGCCGGGGGTGATTCTCGAAATCGCCCTCTGCCCAACCGGGTGTGATTTTCGGAATCGCCCTCCGCCCAGCCAGGGGTGATTCTCGGAATCTCCCTCTGCCCAGCTGGGGGCCGGAGGCAGGCCGGGGGACGCTGTTGAGGGTTGCCCAGCCTGCTTCCGGTCCTCGGCTGGGTAGCCCTCGGTGGCGCCACTCGGCTGGGCAGAGGGAGATTCTCGGAATCACCCTCCGCTCGGCCGGGCGACATCGTCGAGGGCAGCTGGGTGGAGGGCGATTCTCGATTCCGAGAATCGCCCTCCACCCAGCCGCGGGTCGCAGGCAGGTTGGGCAGCCCTCGACGATGTCGCCCAGCCCGCCTCCGGCCCCCGGCTGGGCGGAGGGCGATTCTGAGAATCAGCCCCGGCTGGGCAGATGAATCGCCCTCCACCCAGCCGTGGGTCGGAGGCAGGCTGGGCAACCCTTGACAGTGCCGCCCGGCCCGCCTCCGGCCCTCGGCTGGGCGGAGGGCGATTCCGAGAATCAGCCCCAGCTAGGCAGAGGGCGATTCCGATAATCATTGCCGGTTGGGCAGAGGGCGATTCCAATAATCACCCCCGGCTGGGCGGAGGGTGATTCCGATAATCACCCTCGACGAGGCAGAGGGCGATTCCGAGAATCAGCCCCGGTTGGGCGAAGGGCGATTCCGAGAATCGTCCCTGGCTGGGCGGAGGGCGATTCTGAGAATCTTCCTTGGCTGGGTAGAGGGCGATTCTGAGAATCGTCCCTAGCTGAGCGGAGGCCGACCGGGTGGCGTCGTCGAGGGCTGCCCAGCCTGCCTCTAGCCCCCGGCTGGGCGGAGGGCAATTCTGGGCGGAGGGCGATTCTCGGAATTGCTCTCCGCCGAGCCGGGGGACGGAAGCAGGCTGGATGACTCC
Source organism: Pinus albicaulis (assembly GCA_034641835.2). NCBI lineage: Eukaryota > Viridiplantae > Streptophyta > Pinopsida > Pinales > Pinaceae > Pinus > Pinus albicaulis. The sequence goes on from CM076578.1 coordinate 1,171,344,612, forward strand.
GTCAAATGAAGGAGATTGGGTTTTGGATCTATTTTCAGGTTCAGGTAAGTTTTATTATACAAATTTAAATTTAATTTTTTTTTTTTTTTTTTACGTTTTATGTCTTTATACTAATTTTCTTACTTATTTCTTTTGTACTTGATGATTAGGTACAACACTAGCATGTTGCCTACCAAAAGGAAGAAATTGCATTGCCATTGAGAAAGACCCAGTGCAATGCAAATTTATTCAATAAAGAATTAACACTCTTGAATTCCTTCCAGATGCAAAGCAAGAAGTTGGTTTGAGGAAAAGAGATTTTAATGAATCACGTGTGGCAAAAAAAGCAAAGGAATCTCAACCACCATTATATGGAATGATTGGAAATGGACACTTTGGGAGATTTGCAGACATGAAAGATCCATTAGAAGATGACAATGACCAAAATGAAGTATAAAATGTTGCGGAAGAAGCCATCAATGATGTTCTAGATGATGTTGAACATGTATTAGTTGATATTGTTGAGGACCTTTAAGTTATGCTTGCAAACAAAGCTCATTTTTGAGATCTATTAATCAGTTTTACGTGTAATGTTTAGACTTTGATATTTTATGAGAATAATCCTTATTTTTTGCAAAAAACATGTGATTACTATTATTTTTTGACATAAAATTCAATAAAAATGCTATTTCTTAAGTTTTTTTGTTAAGATTTTCCCAAAAATTAGTTTATTTAACTTTTTTTTTTTAACAAAAAGTCTCTAAAAGTGTATTTTTTGCATTCTATTTGTATTGAAAATTTGTACTTTTTTGTCATATCGTTCAAAATATTGGTTTTTTAGCGACAATTATTTGATGTGCATTGAAAAATTAATTAGCAATACATAAACTTGTAGAAAATATAAACTTTATAATATTGACTATTTTTTTATTTTTTATCTATGTGAAAAAGTGAAGATATCATTACAAATCTTTATTTAAATTTTTTTTTTCTTTTTAAAGCACAAGTACATAAATGCACTTAAAAATAAACATCTCACGGAAGAAGAAAACATTAGAAAATGTGTAGTGTCAAAATCAATCCTCTAAAAAAACGTTGGTGATGATACGACACCACTATTCAAAATCGACATAAAAAGCATCACAAAAAAAAAAAAAAAAAAAAAAAAAGAAAAAAAAAAAGAAAGAAAAAAGAAAAGAAAGAAGAAAAAAGTCCCCAAAACATGCTCCAAAAAAAAAGAAAAAGATTTTGCATCACCATTTTTCAAAACGGGTGTTTTTCTTACTACGTCAAAAAGTAGGTACCAGTGCAGTTACCTATTTCATCGGTAATAGTGTTTAAATTGGAAACCCAACTAGAGTATCTTAATGGAACAATAATTTGGGCATCTAATTTTTTTTTCAGTTCTTTTTCTATGGTGGGAAGAAGAACTGGATTCATCCTTCTTAACTTCTGTTGGTAAGGCTTTAGATCTGGTTTTAGTGGAATTTTATGCTCAATTAAAGATGTGTCATAAGTTTTTAGATCAGCATAAGACTGGGCAAAGATATCTTTATAATTCTTAAGAAGTTTGACATATTTAGATTTAAGTTCTGGGGTTAATGATGCACAAAGTTTAATGTTTTTAATCTCCTCATCAGTGCCAATATTTGTGTCTTCTATGTCATTTTCTGGTGAAGCAGAGAACGGATTTTTGGGAACATCGTTTTGATCTAACAATTTTTCTAAAGGAACAAGTCCCTTGGGGATAAAATTATTTGATAATTGAATTATGTCATGATCAACTACCTTTGATTTTAGATTTGAGTTTTTCTTATTTTGGGTAGCTTCTTTAAGGTCTGAATTATCCTCTTCAATTTGCAATACAAAAAATTCGTCAATGACTTGCAGAAAGGATTTTAATTGTTAATTGTCCTCAAATATTTGCCAATGTTTAAGATTGTCTGGGATTGAAGGCCTATATTTGATTTGTATTTGATATTGAATTTGAAATTGATCTGGAATCTTGATAGAACTAGCTAAAACAGCGAATGAATCTGCATGCAGGGTTTCATCTTTAGGAATAAAAGTGATATTAAAAGTATCAAAGGCATTTTCAATGGTGTTCCATATCTCATTTCTGTAAGACCTAAGTCTAGGGCGCTTTGTTTGGCAAAGACTCCTAACTTGTTTTACTATTAGTTCTGAGTCAGTGAAAACACTTAAATTTTTGACCTTTAAACTTCTAGTAAGTTGTAATCCTAGGATAAAAGCTTCGTATTCAACAACATTGTTTGTGACCTCAAAATCTAATTTGCATGATTGTGTAATATTTTCTTTATCAGGTGAAATCAAAACAACTCCTGCTCCAGCCCCATCTTTGGTGCAAGATCCATCAAAGAATAATTTCCATATTTCAGTTTGAAATGATTTAGAAGTGTCAACTACATCCTCAATCTTGAGTTGAGAGTTCTGTGAACTGTCTGATGATAGTTGAAAACAACTAAATTCTTGATCTACTTCAAAAAAGGGATGATTATAGCTTGATTAGCATTGCAAACAGTGTTTAGGAATCTCACTTCTCTATACAATCTAAGGCTCTCTCCACCATATACAGGGATAGTGGCAAAAGACATGTCCATTTGAAGACTTCCTCCCAATTTTTCACAACATGATCTCGATAAAAGCATTCCAAATTTGGGTGGAATATCAGTGACAACTATGTCTAATACTACACTTTTAACTGGTATTTGATGTAAAGTGATCACTAGATCTTTAATGAGTCCTAAACATTGGACCCTTTTTGAATCAGTATACAAGTCGTGATAGGTTCGAGTGATATCCAGATTTAGTTGTTCCATGATGACTTTAGGCATTAAGTTGTGCGAAGCACCAAAATCAAGCATATAGTTGTATAGCAGGGAATCATGCACTTTTAAAGTCACATAGAAGGGTGGTATGGATTCATCAATCATATCAGAACTGGGACCAAAAGCTATAGTGGGTCTTTCATTTTGTAGATTGATAATATCTCCTTCAGCATCCATACTAGAATTTTGGATCCACTTTGTAACTTGAGTTTTATACCCTGGATTTTTAGAGAGTTCAGAAAGTGGAATTGAAATTTTGACTCTTTCTAATTCTTTCTCAACATTAAAGGCAGTTAATATTGTTTTGTCAATCTGAGTAGAATCAATGGACTGATTTAAAGGTTGAGAAGAAGTAGTTTGAGTTTCAGTTGTTTTTAGTTGAGGTTCAATCATTACAGTGTTTTTGGGAGGCCTACCAGGACCAACTCTAGGTCTTAAGTCATATCGTTTATTGAGTTCTGCAATCAGAAACTCAGAAAAAGCTTGATACTTAGAAACTCGAGAAGTATCTTGGTTTTCTTGAGGGATTTGATTTTGGGAAACAGGGACAATGGCAGCCTGAAAGGATGTATGATCTACATTATTAATGTCTTCAGTAATAAAAAAGGTATTGTCATCTGGTTGTTGATCATCAATCAACAACGACATGGGTACTTGTTGGTCATTATGAGGCCTCTGAAGAATTTGCAATGGAGCCGCTTTCTTGTACTGACCTTGGGCCTGTGTTTGTGGTCTAGAAACAGTTTGTTGGACTGTTCTTGGTTGAGTTTCAATTTTTGAAATTCTATTGGATAGATTTCTAAGAAGAGTTGTGATTTCATCAATCTTTGAATCTTCACTTTTAGATTTAGAGGAAGATGCTTCTTGATTTTTTAATTTCCTTTGGGCTTTCTCTTCTTTAGCTCTAATTTTACTAGAAGTTGACCTATTGGCTTCTACCTCAATAGCATTAGTCTGCATGTCTTGTAATGTATTGGAAACTCTCTCCCTTAGGATAACTACAAAGTCATCATCGAGTGCTTTAGAAAATCTGACATTTGCAGCAGCGACTGGAGGTTTACAATCAACAGGCATTTTGTGGTAGAGTTTGTTAAATCTTTTGATAAATTAAGCAACTAGTTCACTAGGATTCACCAGGATTTCTTTTTAACTCTTCAAATTCAGTGAGAAAGTAAACAACATCTTTCTTTACCCCCCCATTGGTTTTTAAAGATAGTTACAAGTTTATTCTAGGTTCGAATAGAATCTGCTGTAAGTTGCCTAAACCAGATCCTAACGTTACCTTCCAAAGACTGTACAAATAACCTCATATAAACATCTTCAAGCTCGATGTTCATATTGTCTGCGAAATCTAAGAAGGCAGCTATATGATCCTCTACTGAGGGACTTGTTTCTCCATTAAATCTTGGTAAATGTTTAAGATATCCATCAGGAAAATTTCCCAAGACATTAGGAAGAACAGGAGCAACATACCTAGCTTGTGTAATGGGTTGAAAAGCCATGGATGATGAAGATGTGGGTGAATGACTATTAGAGGGTGGAGGAAAATGTGAAGGAGGAGGAGGAAGTGAGGATCTCAAAGGGATTTTAACAATTAGCTTTTGAATTGATGGTGTTAAATCTTCTTCCTTATATTCAAACAATGGATTAGAATAGATAGAAATTGTCTCTTCTGGTTGACTAGAGTTTAATGGAATAGGATGATAAACTGGAGTAACAAAATCTATAGGCTTAAATTCGTGCAAATGCAAGCCCAATTCTGTCTCAGATGTAGGTGAATCTAAAGGGAAAGATGGGACTTGATATGACTCAAGTGATTCAGCCAACAAGGCTGACTAAAGATCGACTCCTTGTGAATAAAGTTTAGCAACTCTAGGAGGTAATTGAGTCAAATCAGGTTGGGATGATATTACTGAAAAGGGATCTACGGATGAAATTTCTTCAGGGTGTAAGGCTAAAGAGGAAGAAGCATAAATTTTCTGTTTTGTTTTCAAAGAGGCTTCCCTAATGAGTCTTACTGGATCTGGTAGAGGGTTAACAATCTCAGATTCAGAACGAGATCTAGTGTGCTTAAAAGGAGCCAGTTTGAATCAATGGAATCGCCAGGGGAAAGGTTTTGACCTATATCTTTATCCTTTATTCACCTTAAAGGAAAAGGGGAAAAATCGTTGTCCTAGGAAGATTTAGATTCTATTCTTCGTCTCCCCGGCAATGACACCACTCTGATGTTGTCTTTAGCTGATGAAGACAATTTCTCAATCTTCAACTGGGATTGCATATTTGACAGTGCTACTTTTCAATTTGGAAAGAGACATAGCTGTTGTAGTCATGGTTGAAAATATCATTTCTCCTGACTGTCTGTGCATATCCATCTGGTCAATTGGATGTATCTGTTTTGTATTAAATGAGAAGACAGTCTTCTTATACTCAGCATGTGTCTTTGGAAATGGCACCGTTGCTTGCAGAAAGGCCATCTGCATCCTACATTTCTCACTGTCAAAGGTAGTGAGAAGCGTGTGTTGTGATGCAAATGTCTGTTTCCAAAATTGGCTATAAACATCCGATTTCAGTGCTTCATTCTTACGCTTGATTTCTAGAAATTTCGAGAAAATATTATGCTCTTCTGAAGAGGTGGCATCTGAATGCTGGATGATTTCTGGCGGCTGTCTTGCAGGTGATGCTGATAGAGGAGTCTGAGGAACATTGGTGGATGTGGACACTTTAGTATCTCCCAAATCTATGATCTCTGGTTGTTTATCTTCTGAAACTAAGGAAGAAGTAAGCTTTGGTTTCTTATGATGTAAGATGAATTCTTTCATAATTTCCTTTGAATGTGGTGTCTCTTCTTTGTTGTTTACTGTCAGGCATTGGTGTTTGTACATTTGAAGTAGAAATGACTTGTTCATCTGCTTCTTGTAAAGTACCTTCTACCCATTCATCCTTGTTCATGTACTTCTCTATTTCTGCTCTGGAGGTATGAGTGTAAGAGGTTGTCTTGAGTTCAACCCTCAGAGCAGAAATAATGCCATGGGGGTCATATGACCAAGTAAAGCTTGATTGAAAACCCGTCTTCTTTAATAATGCATCTGCATCAGTATCAGTTGCTCTGGTATTACAAATGAATGATCCAACACTGGCCTTGATTTTAAACTGGGCTTTCGTCTTTCCTGAAACAAAATGCAATTCATCCATATTTAACATGTGTCTTATGTACTCTAAGGAGAAAATTCTCATAGGCACATATTTTGGAAGTTTGTATGGTGGAAGCTCGCAGCAATACACCCTTATCTCTGTGTAATTTTTGTACAGATACCAATCACCTGTTTTTGCTTGTTCACTGAGGTGCAAAATTCTTTTAATGTCTTCTCCAATTCTGTAATATCCCGGATGGGATATTTTAACTAAAATGCAGAAAAATACTGAATACCAACATTTGCCGTAAAATAAACATTTATTCAACAGAAGATTGCCATGTAAAATAAAGACAGGAAATGCTGCAATCCAATACCATATAGAACAGAAAGGAAATCTCAGCTTTTATTATAGATAATAAACAGGGGTTTACATATAGATCTGACCCAAGAAGAGCTGAGATAGAAAACCGGCCACCAAGATAAGCTGCTGAACGGCCCTAGCCACAAACTGCACTGCTGCACTCTCCCTCCGGCAACAGCTGAAACTGAACCCACTGAAACTGATGAAGCCCAAGTTGAAGATCTGAATGATCCTCACACCAAACTCTGAAGCTCTGTGAAACTCCTAAGTGAAGTCTCCTCAAGAGAGTTAGGTTTTCGTCCAACACTCACAAACCACCCGAGGGTTTCCATCCTGGGGCTACGGCAGAAGTAGAGAACCACGTCCTCAAACCTCTCATACATAAGCAAATGATCTACTCCAAAAGATGTCTCCCAATGGTCTCCTCCCTTCCTTTTATAGATCCCTTGGAGCCTTCTAGAGCATTATTTTATTATTATTTTATTTATGGAGCACTTTTCCCCTTTTATTAAAATATTATAAAATATTCCCTTTTAATGCAGAAAAGAGTAAATCGGCTACCACGCCTCCTCTGGTCACTGAAATCTCTGTCTAACTGTCCCATCGTGTAGGTCTCCTCGTCCCGGTTCCAATGAGCTATTACACTAAGGTGTTCCGTCGTGTATTCTTCCCGGAATGCCACCTTGAGCATAATCAGCTGAGTTAAGCCCATAAATAACTCAAAATTCCGAAAGTTATCGGAATGCATCGGAACGAAAGCCAAACTGCTCAGATGGTGGAGTATATCAAGCGAATGCCTCCGAACACCATGAAAACTCCTCAAAACTCCTCCGAAAAGCTCCTGAGCCCACTGATAGCACCAATCTGTACATGTGACCTGTCTGCTCCTAACTCTGGAAGTCCCTCCTAGCCCTGTCATGGATGATACCAAAAATGGGAATATTACAGACCTCCCGCCCCAAGATTGCTTGCCCTCAAGCAATCGGAATATGTGGACCACTCTATTGGCCCGCCGCATCTCAGACCCAATGCCTGGATCCCATACCAACCTCTGGGTGCTGCTATGCACCTGTGTCAAACCTCTCAGAACAGACCCCTCAATGCCGGGATCCCAAACTGATCTCTCTCTGTCCCAGTCAACAAACAATCCTTTTGGATCCCATCGCCACCCTGGCCAATCATCGCCCAAGTCCCACGGCTCGGGCTGCACACTGCCTCTGACTATAGCTGATGCCTCATGAAGTGAAGTCGGCCAACAAGCATCAATGCTCCCTGGCTCCTGTTGTGCTGTACCTATAACTGTATAAGCTGCTCCACCAACTGCATACCAGCTCATCACCTCTCTCCAATCCAATTCCTGGCTCAATCCCACGCTGATCCTGCTCTCCTGGAATCGGGAAGGAATCCTGAAGTAATGACAATCGGTGCCCTCCTGCCAACTGGAACCTGTAACAGCAACTATGTCTAAGGGCCCCTGCTTTGCTATGCTCCCTACGAAGAATATTGTACCACCAAGAGGGTACCAACTCATGATCTCCTGCTAGTCCATCCTGGAAGAAGAATCCGATGTAGCAACAACTGCATATGGAATATGCCTAGAGTGTCGCTGCCAGCCCGTAATCGACTCACACTGATCTGCTCTATCTGTCAAAGAAAGCTGCCTGTAGGAAGAAGCCCCTCTCCCTATAATGGGCCAAAGTGGGCAAGATATGCTGCAAGCCCCATCAATGTACTCCTGGAGAGTACTACTCACTGAAAATACTGCAGCTCTGCTGATTGCGGGTACATCTATCGACACCTCATCAATGTGTCGGCCCAAAGATGGATGCTCCAACTTGCCCTCTGATTGTACCATCAGGGAATCTAGTCGTTCCCCAATGCGGACCAACTTGGCCGCCGACTTGGCACAAGTCACTCTCATACCCTCCAGCTCCTGGTCCTGCAATAAAATGGCCTCCCGTACTGACGTGGCCTTCTCTCTCAAAACACGAAGGTCCGTCCGAAGCCGATGATACTGCTGTCTGCGACCATCATCCAATACCTCTGTACCTGCTAGTGCCCTAGCTCCCTGCAAAACTATCCCATCGACCTCCAACGTCTCTAGAGGATATGGATCTGCAACTGGTGTCTGTGCATCTGACTGCTCCTCCTCAAAGGCTGACCCCAATGTTAGCTGCATATCCATCATAGGCTCAATGTGGGTGCCCATCCGGATCTCACCCAAGGAAATGTCATGCCTGATGTCCATAGTATCCTCCTCTGCTGACTCAGGCTCCATCATATGCTGCTCTGGCTGAATCGTCACAAGTGACTCATCACCCAGAGTATCACCTATACAGTCCCCTGACTGCTCAGCCTGCACACTAGAACACAGCTCTGGTCTACTGTCATCATCATCTTTGCATGGCTGCTCTCGCTCCCCAGAAGCATCCTCAACTGATCCCATGGACTCATCTGAAGAAGAGCCCTCACCCTGGCATACGGATGGAATGTCTACCTGCTCCTGCCACCTCATCTGCATCTCTCACACATGAGTGATCAGGCCCCCAAGGTTCTTTGCAAATGAAGCAAAGTCCCTTCCTCCTCAGCTCATTTCTGCTGCCTGACCGACGGAACTGGAGCCGCTCCTCCCTGGTCAACTGTCTCCCGAGAAACTCAATGTTTTGCTCAACTAGCCCTTGGGCTAGCTCATAAGCAGCAGGCGAGACCAACCGCTTCCTCCTCCAAATGTTAAGCAACCTAGTCTGCAACTTCCGGCAAATGGTCTCATCGTCTCTCATACATGACGACAAGATGGACTGCATGTGTGCTATGACAGTATCAGGATGATGTTTCCTAATGCTAAAGAAGCATCGGAACATCTGCAAAATCAGGTCATCACACTCAAGATAGAACATGATCTCATAAGTTTGGTCCATGGCCATGGCTTCTAGAACCTTAAACTTCCTCCTAAATGTAGAGCCTGCACAGTTGTCCAAATCCCGAAAGGTTCCTACTATCAATCTAAAAATTTTTCTCATAATATCATCATTGTAGGGAGGGTAGGGTGCTGTTATCCTCAGGATATCGCTGAAACAAGAGGCAACTATCAGCTGGACTCTCTCACTTGGATGTTCCAAGAGTCTGGCTTGTATTAATGCAAGCATAGACGGCTCCAAAGCCCAATTCAAACACCAATCAGATTGCTGTACCTTTGAGAGACAGGATTCCAGCTCCTCTAACATGGGCAAGTTATCCCCAAATCTTCCACTCTTCAAGTACATCCCCAAGCCCATCCCCTGTACATACAGCCAATTTCCCACTTCTTTCTCCCTTTGTGTATTCCTCGGATGCTCTTGTTTGAGCAAATTATGTACCTTCTTGGAGAAGGGTCTGCTGTTCTGTTTTGTTTTCTGGTTTTCTATTTTTGTTTTCATCCATCTGTTTAGAAGTTCCTCCATGGTTCGACCAATGGAAAGACCACTGTTTTTCTGAGTTCAATGCACTTTCTGAGTCTGCCAATTTTGAGAGGAATGATGGTACACAATGATACCTTCAATCCTAACCACAGCTGATATCTATATTTCTAAGCCCAGAATTTTATATATATATATGTTGTTTACAGCAAAGGACAAGGCAAGATAACGATGCTTACCACATCAGCATAGACCGAAAACTGATTACAAACTCAGAAATCACTGATATATTTTGCTTTACTATCAAATATTACAAGTGAGTAAGGGGTTTCGAGAACCTGGTAACTTGGATGGTCCTGATGATAGTGATGGCGTTCTGCTCCAGTTCTTAATTTCTGATATCAACAATCTACTGAGTGAAGTCAAGCACATTTCTGTCAATGCTCAGGTAAAGGTGCCCATTGGTTTCCCCAATGCTTCTGTACTGTGCAAATGAAAATCACCATGGAAGCACAAGTAACAACCTCATCTTCTCATTTCTGCTCTACATTGCCTGCTACAGCCATACTCAATCTCCTAACAAATTTATGCAGAAGGCAAAGAATGTTTCATAAAGCTCAGGCACCCAGAAAATGCTTCCAACAGCATTTCATTCACATAATATTCAGAATTTACAGAGATCAGAACTTTAGCAAATTTGGGCACACTTCAGAAGGCAAATCGACTTCTTTTTTTGGACAGTAACTCGTCCTCTTTAAAACTCAATTTATTTATCCATCCCTTCCTTACCTTTTAGCCACACACAGTGATGACTCGGTTTGCAACTCAGAATGTATATATGACTCTATGTGATGATAATCTCAACCAACAATAAAAGGGTAACTCGGCCGCTTACGTCCAAAGCCTGAAGAGAATTTCAGTTCCGTCCAGAGCTCGAGCCCAAAATATAGAATTTGCTCTCGAATTGGCTCCCAACAGCGGCAGTATGACGGCTTTCAACCTTCGACCTTCTGCTCGACGTTCAATTAGAAATTGACGTCGATCAAAATTATACACGGCATTCCTCCAGAGCGTGACTCTCGATTCAATCCCCTTCCACTGTGGCAGATTCAATACGACGAACCACGTGCATATGTCGGGTGTCATAAATAAGTTTTACAGTCACTAGACAGAGCATTTGTGGAATTCACCCGCATCCACAGTAATTTATCTGAACAAGAGTCTGGTGAACGCAGCACCGGCTTCTACGACATTCTCCTTCGAATCCAAAAAAAAACTTGTGGCAGATTGATCTCACGGCTTCATTTTGATTATGATTTCACCAAATAATTTCTCGCCAGAAAATTCGAACCATATTATGATTTGGCAAAGTAATAACAATGCAGCCTCAAAATTATATGTATATATTTGACGGCTCCTTGAAATTAAGCTTCATAATACGATGTGCTCCTCTATTAGCCGAATTTCGAATCATTACAATGCCTGCAACCTTTTGCTCGAAATTCTGTAGGATATCGGTGAGACAATTTTGCAAACAATGGCAAGCTTGATAAAATCGGCCATTAAAGTATTTTTCAGCAACGTGAGACTTTTAAAATCCTCAAACTTGTCTTTGAAATCGATCTGCAAATTAAACCCTTGAAATTTATCTGCAACGATTTTGTTCTGGCAGATATGTCTTCAAAACTACAGGAATATACATAATTCTTGCTACAGAGGTGGATGACGGCTGCATGCTAGGATGACGGCTGCATGCTAGGACGGCCTCCGATGCTCGGCCTCCAGAACCAGATTGCCATCATAAATTTATTTTAATGCGGCCTATCCCAATCGAACGTTTGGCTTTCTGGAAAATGACTACGACTTTGCTTACCTCAGAACGCTAACCACGGTCCACATATTTGACTGTATAAAAATTCGATCATCAACGCCTGTCAATTCCAATGATATCGGCCTGCCTTCTGTTAATTACGCTGGAACAATGGGACTGAATTTTGACTGCTGTAACAAATTTGCACTCAACCCTTGTAATTGATCAATTTCCAGTAGATAATTTCGGCCTGTAAAAATGTCTATTTACCTTCAGGCATAAGTCAACCTCTTTTAATGATGAAAATGCAGCTTTGAGGTTCCATACGGCAGCGCTCCAATATTATTTCTCGAACTGGGCTTTCCAAAGAAACTCTCAATTAAACTGTAAATCCGCAGGCTGAGCCAAGAGCAACGGCTCCGATACCACTGTAATATCCCGGATGGGATATTTTAACTAAAATGCAGAAAAATACTGAATACCAACATTTGCCGTAAAATAAACATTTATTCAACAGAAGATTGCTATGTAAAATAAAGACAGGAAATGCTGCAATCCAATACCATATAGAACAGAAAGGAAATCTCAGCTTTTATTATAGATAATAAACAGGGGTTTACATATAGATCTGACCCAAGAAAAGCTGAGATAGAAAACCGGCCACCAAGATAAGCTGCTGAACGGCCCTGGCCACAAACTGCACTGCTGCACTCTCCCTCCGGCAACAGCTGAAACTGAACCCACTGAAACTGATGAAGCCCAAGTTGAAGATCTGAATGATCCTCACACCAAACTCTGAAGCTCTATGAAACTCCTAAGTGAAGTCTCCTCAAGAGAGTTGGGTTTTCGTCCAACACTCACAAACCACCCGAGGGTTTCCGTCCTGGGGCTACGGCAGAAGTAGAGAACCACGTCCTCAAACCTCTCATACATAAGCAAATGATCTACTCCAAAGATGTCTCCCAATGGCCTCCTCCCTTCCTTTTATAGATCCCTTGGAGCCTTCTAGAGCATTATTTTATTATTATTTTATTTATGGAGCACTTTTCCCTTTTATTAAAATATTATAAAATATTCCTTTTTAATGCAGAAAAGGGTATATCGGCTACCACGCCTCCTCCGGTCACTGAAATCTCTGTCTAACTGTCCCATCGTGTAGGTCTCCTCGTCCTAGTTCCGATGAGCTATTACACTAAGGTGTTCCATCGTATATTCCTCTCGAAATGCCACCTTGAGCATAATCAGCTGAGTTAAGCCCATAAATAACTCAAAATTCCGAAAGTTATCGGAATGCATCGGAACGAAAGCCAAACTGCTCGGATGGTGGAGTATATCAAGCGAATGCCTCCGAACACCATGAAAACTCCTCAAAACTCCTCCGAAAAGCTCCTGAGCCCACTAATAGCACCAATCTGTACATGTGACCTGTCTGCTCCTAACTCTGGAAGTCCCTCCTAGCCCTGTCATGGATGATACCAAAAATGGGAATATTACAAATTCTAGGCTCTGATGAACTGGTAAGGCGCTGCCTTAATGGATAAATGAATGAGTCTATGAATTTTGAGAAAGAAGTGGTTGTTGACGAAGCTCTGACCAATTCTGTCTAGTGAATCACTGATTGATTCACTCCTTGCACATCCTGATTGTTTAAGTGAATGGGAAACATATCTTCCCGCTGAAACAAAATCATATGAATAATCATAGAAGAATAATTAAATGCTCCTTGTGTGGTGAAGTTCATGAATTGTTCATGTATAATATCAGCCAAGAAATGGCTGTAATTGTACATAAACAATGGTGATTTGTCAAGACTGAAGATAGATAAGAAACCTAGGATGGGTTCATCAACGGTTTCATCGTTTGGGTATCCTAACATATAAGAAAGAAGGGAGATGCAGTGTTTGGAAGCTATAGGAAAGATGGAGGATGTATATGGGGGATTTCTCTTTGGTAAACTTGCATCCTTAGGAAGGAAGATGTCAAATATCTGAGCCCTCTGAGGGAAGGATAATTTATGATAAAGATCCATGAGGGCAGCAGGAGAGAAATAGGATAAGGAGTCAGAAGGAGGGATGAGAAGCATCTGGTTAATGGTTTCAGGGGATATGGTGATCAGAACGTTGGGGATATGGTGATCAGAACGTTTCCATTCTGAGCCACCACTGACCTGGTTATAGGGTCGTACTGCTTTTGACACTAGGCAATTAGGTCTGGAAATGGGTGAGTTTGAGGGAATGCAAACAAAGACAACATAGACTCCCAAAACCTGATAGGGTCTTGGTTATCCATGTGCTTCTGTTTTAGCCACAAATGTAGCTCGTAGAAATCAAATTCACAGTGACAGGCAATAATTTTAAAATAGGCGTTGGCTAGGGGTATGAGGTTGAGATTGATTTGCGGAGTTGCAAGAATGTCTTCTGCAACAGATTTGGCAGCTTCAGGAATGACCTCGGCAGCTGGATGAGTGACCTCGGATATGACCTCTTCAACACTGTCGAGATTCTTGTTTTCTTCTATCACTCGGTTCTTACCTTTACCCTTAGGAGTTGTTTGTTTCTTGATTTTGGCCTTAGGTGCCATGCTTGACTGGTATATAGTACAGGTGTTTTAAATTCGGGTTACAGAAGCGATGATAGGGTTTCGGGAATATGAAGGGCGATTACAGAAATGACAACTCGCTATGAAATGAAATGGAGGATGAAAGTAATTTTAAGGAGGAGGTAAAGTAAAGAACGGGAGACTGTTGGTAATTTTATAGGTTTCACTTTGGGTTTAACGGTCATGGTTAACATTCAAAAGAGGTTTAATTGCATAACGGTGCGATTAATAGTCCAGGAACAAATTTATTGGCCAGTTTGAGTGTTAAGGTGTAACGGACAGGTGATGTGGAGGGATATGACTGATTGGTGGACCAACAGTTGTGGCACGAGAAAAACGGGGGTACCTCCTGGTTTCCTGTTTTAGGCGGAGGGGGTGCGAAGTTATACGGTTTCCTGTTTTTGAGCCATTAGGGCCATTTTGGTAATGGAGCTGTATTGGGTTGTACCTTTCTGTTTAAGGTGAACCAAAGACCATGTTCAGCTATTTTCCACCTTCTGAAACCAATGGAAGAGGTTTCAAAACTGTTTGAAGACTTTCAGAGGCCGAAAACCTTCAGGAGAGTTTTCAGGGCCACCAGGGCCATTTTGGGGTTGGAGCTGTTTTGAGTTGTACCTCTCTGTTTGAGGTGAACCAAAGATCATTTTCAACTAATTTCGACCTTCTGAACCAAATGAAAGAGGTTTCAGACTTGTTTGAGGAATTCTACAGCCCGAAAAGCTTCAGAGGAGTTCAAAGAGCCGTTAGGGCCTTATTGAAGAAATCACTGTTTATGGTAATTATTCACTGTTTAGTGAATTTGGAAAGGCATTCTTAGCTTTTTCATGTCTTCTGAATCAGTATTTGCATTCAGATTTGTCTATTGAGACACTTTTAAACTTGTATTAGCATTTGAAAGCATTTTAATACAAGAGGACAAGCTCATTTTGGGAGGCTTGATGTTGCAGATGTAGCCCATGAGGGGTGAACTGCTCACCAAACATCTGTGTCATGTTATGCTGAAGTTATCTTGCTGAACATTTCTGATTTAATATGTTAAACAACAAATTAAATTAACTTGCCTTCACACATAGGCTCTTATACAGTTTCCATAAACACTTTGTTTCAATTGCAAGACATGAATAACAGTTTGCACATATCATTTGATGGATATTGTGAGTGTTAACTTCTACAAGTTCTAAAGACAGAGTCTGTAAAGGGCCAGGGAGCCTTTGGATCTCATCCTTTATCAAAGGTGATATATCCAGTAAATGCCCCTATAGTCAATCTCAGGATTAGATCTAAGTAGTTGTTTTATGCAACAAGACATGGAGAATTTTGCACACATTTAATTTAATGGAAATGGATACCTTGCACACATTTTCAAGTACTACCATTTTCAGATCACCTGGCACCCACACCAACTGAACTACGCAATCATTGCGCAGCCTTGGATTCCTTTGTGCAGTCCTGAAGGGGCTACGCTCGCTTGGTTGATGCTAATACTCCAAGATACTCTATTTCACTGCATTGGTCTCCAAACTGAACTGAAGTGGCGCTGCTAAGCTCACCTGTGAATTCAGGATGAATTCACCAAGGGGAGTTGGGCACTTGCCCAATCTCTCTCAATCACCTGAGGGTTTCCGTCCTGGGGCTACCAATGGACTAGAGAACCGGGTTCTCAACCTCTCTTACAAGGAATAATACCAAATCCAAGATATCCCTAAATGGCCTCGTCTTCTTTTATAGATCCCACAGACCCCTCTAGAGCCTTCTATTTTATTATTATTTTAATCATGGAGCACTTTTTCTGTAAAATTTTCAATTTGAAAATACAACTGCAGTGATTGCTTTATTTCGCTTACTTATTTATGATAATTTATTCACAGATGCTTCAGTAAATATTGAAATAAATACATCTGCAGTATTCACTTTAATCAAAAGCAGAAGAACAAATAGAACACATATAACACAATAGAAACAACCACATGAACACAGTTATTTTTGGACAATTGTCCCCAGAAAAACCCAATGTGGGAAAACTGGTGCAACAGATGAGGGTTTATATTATTTTTCAACAGTGAAAGTTATTCTACAGAAAATATGACGAGCAGATCATTTAGCATACACCTGAGATGAATTTCTCGAGCACTCTAGAAAATTCCCGACACACGGTAGGTAGTCCTCCTCCCTTCGCGTCACTCTGCGTTGTCACTGCGCTGGACTGCGTCACTCTGCGTGAAGGGCCAGTGCTGCTACTCAATGTTGCCTCCTCTTCGTCTTCCTTCTGCCTTCTTTTGTCACTGCTGATTTCTCCCTCCTCCTTCTGTTTCTGCAACCCAGCTTCTACAACTCACCCTCTGAAATCGAATTCTTTTACTTCAGAATCGATTTCCTTCGGGTATTGAGAGTGTGTCCGACTTGCTTTCCAAATGAACCTCAAGCTTTCTCTTATAGTCTTCTCGTTGATGAATCAACGACCCAATTCATATCCTTAATCAATGGTTCAGATTAAAAGATGACTTGATCTTCATTTTCTAGAAGATTCACACTCTGCTTTATTAATACCCTTTAATTATTTAACTTACCTAAGTTTAGACTTAGGGATCACTTTAAAATAATTAATTATTTTAATAAAGCATGATTTAAGTGGAATTTTCACAAACGATTTCTGGGTTCTCTGGAATACTGATGTCCAAGTCTCTTCCCAAAATATGAGACTTGGAACACTTTCCAATGCTACAAAATCAACACCCCCTCTTAGAGAGGAAAGTGTTTCAGCAAGGTACCAACTGTATCTGCTCTGACCTGAAGCATTCAATGCGCTGCTGATGTCTTGGCTACTGCCCCTCATCTCTGTGCTGCTGCCTGTGACACCACCTCTGCCACTGCCTCATCCGTATTGCAGCTCCCTCTGAATCTGAAGAGCACCCATTCCTCTACTGGAAAGGGTTCTCGACCATCCCCATCTTTTCCCTGAAGCAAGTAAACTTAATCTTACCCAGAGTCTTTGTGAGGATATCTGCCACCTGTTCTCCTGTAGGAATATACTTCAACTGTACAGCTCCTCGTTGGACATAGTCTTTGATGAAGTGGCACCTAATGTCAATGTGCTTCGACCAGTCATGAAACACAAGATTCTCAGAGAGCTTGATGCAGCTCTGATTATCACACAAAATTCTGGTCGGTTCCATCCTCTTCTTGAGCAAGTTCAAGAGCAGTTTACGAAGCCATATGGCCTTACACGAAGCTATGCTTGCTGCCATATATTCAGCCTTGGCTGAGCTCAGTGCCACGGATTTCTGTTTCCTATTGCACTAGGAAGTCATTCCTGATCCGAGACTGAAACAGTACCCATTGGTACTTTTCCGATCCACTGGGCTTCCAAACCAGTCTGCGTTAGTAAACCCACTCAACTGGATTTCATTGCCTTTGGTGTACTTCAACCCATACTCGACTGTCCCCTTAAAATATCTGAGAACATGTTTGGCTGCTGCCCAGTGAGCCCTCCTTGGTTCTACCATGAACTGGCTGAGGGTATTCACTACATAACAGATGGCTGGTCTAGTGTTGACCAGGTACATCAATGATCTTATGAGCTGCCTATACAAGGTAGGGTCAGCCTCATCATCCTCGGATGTGTCTATCTTCTTCCAGTTTGTAATCATTGGCGTAGCCATGGGTCTACAGTCTTCCATGTGGAACCTCTTCAGGATCTCTGTAGTATATCTTCCTTGCCCAAGGAAGATTTCTCCCTTCTGCTGCTAGACCTCCAAACCAAGAAAATAGTGCATCTGCCCCAAGTCCGTTATGTCGAATTTGGTAGCCAGATTCTCCTTGTAGTCCTTGATGAGCTTAGATGATCCAGTCAAGAACAGATCATCTACATATAATACCAGAATTAGCGGCTCATTCCCTACTCTCAGATAGTAGAGGTTGGGATCTGCGTCACTCTTGATAAATCCCATCTTCTGCAGGTAGCTATCAATTCACCCATACCATGCTCTGGGGGCTTGCTTCAATACGTACAAGGCTTTCTTAAGCCTGCATACATGAGTCTTCTGCTCACGTGTCTCAAAGCCCTCTGGCTGTTCTATGTACACTTCCTCTTCTATCACCCCATTCAAGAACGTTGCCTTGACATTCATCTGGTGAATCTCCCATCCCATCTGTGTTGCAAGAGAGATGATGGTTCTGATTGAAGTGTGCCGAGCTACAGGGACTAAGGTTTCTTCATAATCGATCCCTTCCTTCTATGCATACCCCTTAGCCACAAATCTGGCTTTGAACTTCTCTATGCTGCCATCTGCAACATACTTGATCTTGTAGATCCACCTTGATCCTACAACTGATCTGTTCTGCTGTCTGGGGACTACTTCCCACACATCGTTTGTCATGATGGAGCTGTACTCGTCCACCATGGCATCTACCCACACCTGATGTTGAGTTGCCTCTTGAAAACTAGAGGATTCTCCAACCTGTGCTACCAGTGCCTGGTACCTGTTAGGGTGCCTGCGTACCTCTTCTCATATCTAGTGGCTCCAACAAATTCCTCTGCATCCCTTAGAGTCTATTGGAGCTCTCTGCTCGTTCTTCGACTGGTGGTGGGTGGATTTACTTGCTCTCCTGCTTGCTCTTCTTCAGAAGAACTTTCCTCAGAGTCCTTGTGTCGTGGAGAGGCACTCGAGCCATCCTCTGTAGGCTGCTATGGCTGTACTAGCGGATCCTCCTCAATCTGTGTATCTGTAGCCATTTCCCGGGCTCTCCTGAAGGCTCTCTCCTCCATGAATTTCACGTCCCGCTTTACTACGATCTTCCAATTTTCTGGTATATAGATGCGATATGCCTTCACATTTTCGCTATATCCTACAAGATAACCCTTCTCCGCAGTCTGATCCAATTTCTTTCTCTTCTTATCGGGTACGTGGAAATACGCTATACTGCGAAATATCCTGAAGTGGCTCACCTCATGCTTGCTGCCAGTGAACACACTCTCAGGAGTCACTTTCCCCAATGCTCTATGAGGCACCGTGTTCTGCACATACACTGCTGTATAGCAGGCTTCTGCCCACATAAATTTGGGCATGTCTTGATCATACAGCGTCGCCCTCGCAACTTCCACAATGGTCCTGTTCTTCCTTTTTGCAACTCCATTCTGCTCTGGATTGTATGGGGCTGTCCATTCTCTCTTGATGCCTTCCTTTGTGCAGAAACTTGTGAAGTATTTATTAATATACTCTCCACCATTATCTGATTGCAACTTCTTGATCCTCTTTCCTTTTAAATTTTCTACCAAAGCCTTGAATTCTTTGAATCGCTCAAAGACTTCATCTTTGGTTTTGAGAAAGTAGATCCATGTTTTCTGGGAATGGTCATCAAAAAAGGTAGCAAAGTACTTTTCACCACTGAGAGTAGTTGTGGACATTGGTCTACAGATGTTTGAGTGTATCAACTCTAATACACTATTGGCCCTATTGCTGCTTCTTGGAAATGTTGTCTTGGCATACTTCCCTAGTACGCACCCCCTGTAGATATCGTCTTTCCTTGTGCCGAGCTCTAGAGCTCCCATGACAGTCTTCTTGAGGATATTCAAGGCTCTATGATGTAAATGCCCCATTCTTCTGTGCCATAATTCATTCAGGTCTCTTTCATCCATACTATCGATTAGTGCCATTGGGGACTCGAGCTGTAGCTTATACAGTTTATGGCTCCTTACTCCAATTTGTGCCTTCCTTTTCCAGCTAGGATGTTTGACATAAACCTTATTTCCAATAAAGTATACATCGTAACCCTTATTTTGAAGCTGAGACATTGAGAGTAAGTTCATCCCCAATCCCAGTACATGCAGTACGTTTGTGGCCTGAAGCTTGTTACCAGCTTCTGTCTGAAATATTATGGTTCCTCTTCAAACGGGGGTACACTTGGCCTTGTTTCCCATCGTGATCTGAAAATTCATCTGCTCTTCTTGGTAGCTCGAGAAGCATTCTCGAACTCCTGTCATGTGAGCAAATGCTCCACTATCAATATACCAAACGCTTGGAGAGGCCGTGCTTGACACAAGCGAAATCCTCTTCTAATCTGGATGCCAGAACTGAGATGTCATTATCCCTTTGTTTCTCCATGTGTTCTGGAAGACTACGTGAATCCTTCCGAGCTGCTGTTGCATCTATGTCGGCTCTTGATTTCATTGCAGAACCTCCTTTTCTGTCTTTTTCCTTTTGCTCTGATACCATGTGAAATTTTCAATCTGAAAATACTACTGCAGTGATTGATTTATTCCGCCTACTTATTTATGATAAGTTATTGACATTTGCTTCAGTGAATATTGAAATAAATACACCTGCAGTGTTCACTTTAATCAAAAGCAGAAGAACAAATAGAACACATATAACACAATAGAAACAACCACATGAACACAATTATTTTTGGACAATTGTCCCCAGAAAAACTCAATGTGGGAAAACTGGTGCAACAGATGAGAGATGCGATGAGTTGGTACGTGGTTGATGGAGTAGCAATCATAGTCGGAGCTATAGCACATCAGGAACCATGGAGCATTGATACTTGTTCTTGGTGGCATTGGGATCCAGGAGGAATTGTTCATGACAAATTTAGTCAGAGATTGGTTTGAGATCTGGGCATTGGGGGGTCTGTTGTCACTTGATGTGTACACCAAAGGCACAATGCTCATAACATGGGTTGTCACTCCCTATTCACTCTGTTTAGACTCTCTCCTAGCTATAAGTCAAGGGGGGTAGTCCCTAAGGATGACAATGACAAAAAACTTGTTGGAACAACAAGACTAGAAAATTAAGGGTAGAACAATTATAAACAGTGTAATTTGATTATTAATTAAATGCAATGTATATTAAGATAAATGCAATTAGGATCAATAAGGCAAATACAGGATATAAATGTAATAGACTAGTGCCTTTACAGTGCTTAATGGAAATTTAGATACTTGCAAGTAAATAGATGTTTATAGTTACAATAATAACAATGTTGCAAGAAGAGTTAACAAAAAAATTTAAAGACCAAGATAATCGAATATATGAGCAATGAACCTTAAAGAAAGACAATTGCAAGAAAATATGATATTTCCAAATACCATAAACTTGCAAATTATAGATTTAGCCCACAATTTCAATCACCAATGATCAACAAGGAATGAATGCAAGATCTAAGCTAATGTGAAATGCAAAATCTTGGTTCATTTTAATTAAGATGCCTAATCTAGATGAATCCTTCCTCCTAACTGTTTTGAGGGTAGTCTCTAGAGTAGGTTGTGGGATGGAAGCCAACGGAAAGCAATCAGAGGCTTGATTAACAATACCTCCCCCTGTGTTCCAACCACCCGATGCCTTTGGCGTTGTAGAGACTGTGGCTCTGACGATTGCAAGGTCACCGTGTTAATTACAAAGATGATATATCTTTCGCAAGCTACAAAAGAAAGGTGGTCGTAATATTTCTTTCAACCAAGCTTAGGCTTGGAGGTAAATTTTAAGGATGCAATCAAAACTAGGATGCAAGTGCAAATGATGACAAAGTTAGATAGCTTCAATGACAATATGCGTCAATGTAAAGATTTAAATTACTTATAACCAAGCTTTATTAAGATACCAACTTAGATCACAAGGCTACAAGATTTCTAATAGCAACTCAATGAAGCAAACTTAAGATAATGATAATGATAAAAAATTCAAAAGTATTTACTATTTAGTAATAGTGTTTATTAGAGCGTTCTTCACTTATGAGATATAGAGAACAGGAGCAAGTGAAATTTAATGATATCAACACAAATAACTAAAAGACAAAGAGATTGCTAACGATGATTTTCAAAATGATGAAATACAACAAAAAAGATTAAACTATGCAATGCAAATAGAGTTAATAGGCAGAAGTAAGTTAGTATGTTAGTTCTCCTTTTGAAATAAGGAGACATAGGATGCCAAGGGATCTAAGTCCCAAGCTCCCCAAGAGAAAAAATTATCTTTTATTATCAAAATTGCATGGGAAGGAAGCTCTTTAAGACAGGAAGGAAGGACTCAAAACTTAAAGAGAGATTCCAATGACTAGGAATTTTAGATGCAATTCTCTCCTCAAGCTTACAAAATTGGTCCCTTTACAATTAGAATACTTCAGGGAACAATGGATCAGACCCACCTGTAAAATTTTATTAAAGAAATCCCCACACCAATTTTAATCCTCTTCTTCAGATCTTCAAGAATTTAAATAAACTCCAAATGCTATATACAAAAAAAAAGAAAAAAAATAAATGTACAAGGGTTAGATAAAGATTATTTACAAAATTATTCTACAATATTAACAATGGACTAGATCAAGAGGAACATGAGTCCAACTCCATTCCCTTGTCTAGTGATTAATAACTCTAATTAGCAGATCTATCACTTGGAGAACAAAGAAATTCAAATAGATAAGAGAAATAATAATTTTTTATGGTGAACAATGGCCAAATCTCTGCAATACAAATCGTTAGATAAGTCGTGAAGTTTAACACAATGGGCTCTTAAGCTCTCTTGTCTTGGGAGTTGGCTGGTCCAACCGAAGACTTCCCCTCACGCCCAAGATTTGAATTCCATAAAATTCTCTACACACTTCAGATCAAGTTATTAGATCACTAGAGACTAGATAACACAAAAAATCTCAAAATCTAGAGATACCTGCTAGATCAATTAACTTAAAATGCTTCTCTAAGCACAAAAACTAATGCAAGATACCTGTGCAAATAGTTAATCCAACCACTGGCTAATGAAATAATAACTTTTAAAAAAATAATTTCAGTAGAGCATTAAGAACATGATTCAATTTTTTTTTTACCATAAGAAGCAGAAGGGGAACACCACCATGAATAAACCCCAAAGACTTTTTTATAATTTCCAGAAAAAATTTACAGTGACACAACTTGACCCAGAGCTTCTTTAAGATTTTTGTTGGTATCATATGAAGAGCTAAGAGCTTCTTTATATAGAAAATAGAGAGATCTAAATCTCCCTCCAAGTGGAAAATGGCTAGGTCCATGAAGTTGCACATTTTGACTTGATCTTGGATAATAACAACTACTTGGTGCTTGATCCATTCCAAAAATAAATCTCATCCCTTGATCTTGATGAAGAAATTCGAATTCCATAATAATTCTATTTTTTCTAGGTCCAAAAAATATTATTTTGACATTTTTTTCTCCAGAAATAATTTTTGACTTAATCACCTTAGTCCATAAACTCATTTTTTGTAAAAAAAATGATTTTTTCCTTGATAAAGGACCTTGGAAATTGGACTGCTTTTGGACCGACGAATTTTTTTCAACTAACTGGACCAAACAAAATAAATTATCTTTGAAAAAATAGTTTTTTTCTGGTCCCAAAGAATTTTTTGTGATTTTTCTGCCTTGAAATTGGGTTTGTCAATTCAGTTCTTCCTTGGAAATGACCCCTTTCTCCAAAATTCGTTTTACACTTGGAGATAATTTTATTTTCTCTCAATTTTAATTTTTCGACTATTTTCTTGCTAATATTTTTCTGTTTTTTTGCCATAAAACCAAAAATAAAAATAAATGTTTTTTGACTCAAAATTAATTAATTTTTTGGCTTAGGATTTTAATTTAATTTAGCCAGAAAAATTAATTAATTGACACTGAAGGGTATTGATACATTTTTCCACCCTTAAATATTTTAGTCTGGTGTCTAAATAGGAGGTACCATGCACCAAAATATTTTTACATCAAGATACTACAATTAATTCAACCCTTGAAAGGAGAAAACACCTTTAGACATGGACACTTAATAATTTACCCAATTTTGCGACACAATATGATCTAGTATAGACCAAGTGATTTGTAATAAAATAATTTAGCTAAATGTACTTAAATTATTTCCAAACTACTTTTACAAAAGACTCTACTAAATCACTAGGACTTACCTAAGACTTTGATGATAAATTCCACCCTAGCTTTGGGGTGAGGCTGGAGGGAAAAAATCTGCCCATCATCTGTGTTTAGAAACACATATAATCAGTGAGACGAAAAACCTCCTAGGATGAATTTCGTTGCCAAAATCATAGGTTTACCTAAGTTGTTACCTAATTAAACGGTCATACTAACATCATTTACAATAAACTTGCAGAATTTGGGTTTACAACTCTGATAAACTGACAAATGATAATGATGAATCCTGGATATTTGACTGCTTGAACATGATGGAATTCCTTTGCAAAAATGTGTACTGCTATAGGGTAGTTGACACAGAGTGGTCAACAGGGTCCATTTATGGTGGGTTGACATGGAGGCATAACATCACCCAGTGGTTTGTGTGGGATTTGGGCATTGGGTCTCAGTTGCATTGGGCCACTAGACTAGTCCACAGGTTTGGATTGCTTAAGGGAATGCAATCTTGGGGTGGGAGGATTTGTGATGTTCCTTTTTCTGGTGTTCCTTATGGCATGGTTAGGATGGACTTTCAGGGTTGCGGGCATACAAATCACAGGTGAAGGTTGGCATCCTTAGCGGGCCGAAGGGCTTTTGGAGGGGTTTTGAGTAGTTTTTATGAGGTCTGATGGCATTCGCTTGGTATATTCCATCATCCACATAGTTTGCCTTTTGTTCTGTTGCATTTCGACAACTTAAAAAAAAAAAAAAAGAGAGTTATTAATGGGTCTAACTCAAATAATTACGCTCAAGGTGGCATTTCAGGAGGAATACTTGGCAGAACACCTTAGCGTGTTGGAAACGGAACGAGAAGATCTACAGGGTGGGATGGTTAGAAATGATTTTCAGTGACCTATAGAGGCATGGTGGCCAATTTACCCTTTTCCCACATTAAAAAGAATATTTTAATTGAAATAAAACAGGGAAAAGTGCTCCATGATTAAAATAATAATAAAATAGGAGGTTCTAGAGGGGTCCATCAGATTTATAAAAGAGGAGGAGGCCATTAGAGGTCATCTTGGATTTGATATTTCTTCTTGTATGAGAGGTTGAGAACCCGGTTTTCTACTTCAGTAGTACTCCCAGGAGGGAAACCCTCAGGTTTGCTAGTGGGTGTTGGACGAAAACCCAACTCTCTTGAGGAGATTTCACTCAAAAATCTCATGGTGCTTCGTTGGAGTTTTGGAGAGAGCAATTTTTCTGTAGCAGGTTTGCAATAGACTTTTTACCGGGCCATCTACATCATTTCCAGAGTCATTCATCAGCTGGGTCAGAGATGTTTTTCTGGGTTTTGATCCGCTTGCTTGGCAAGCTCAGGTTCCTCTATCCCTAATGTTGATGTACTCTTTCAGTGGATTAATAAAATGGCTTAGTGATTTTATTGGCATCTATTTGTGTATCAATTTGCTGGCTGTGTGTCTATTTACGATTATTTTGCTGTTCAAGTTCATTTCTGATATCCACTGTTAAAATTTCCATTAGGGATATTACCCTTTTTTAATATATAATATATAACATGTCATCTGTGTCATGTTCCTGTGGGGTTGCTGTGTTGCGTGTCGGATACTCGTACTTTCGTGTCCTCCATGTCTCGTGTCCTCATGTTAGGTGAATTAGGTTGTAGATGAGCCTATACTACACTATGTTAAAATTGACCTATTTTTCTCATTAAAATTTCTCCCCTTTGGTCTGAATTTAGGTTAATATTTACTATATCAAGGCTGTACAAGGCTAATTTTGTCTTTCTTATTCATGGTCATAACAGATATAAGTGGATTCTCTATGTTTTCAGCACATAGCTGTTAGTTTGTGTGTTTATCTCTTTACTTATGCCTTGAATTTCAAGAACACTAATTAATTCTGTTTTTTAATGTTCTGAAATCCCTGATTCTACCCTCTATTAATTTCTTTGCTTCAGGGACAAGGCGGAATGGATGGAGCAAATGTGGATAGCACTGAGAGTTGGTTGTATGAGTTGAAAGAGGAGGCCCTTCGAAGGGGTGTAAAAAGTGAAGTGGTTGAAAAAGCATTTGAAGGTATAACAGTCTCAGAGAAAATTTTGAAGATAGATCAGAACCGGCCAGAAGTGAAGCTTACAGTAGAGGAATATCTGAACAGGTATTTTATTTTAAATTCTTCTTTGTGCAGAAACAACTCACTCCTACAAATTTGAGCGTACTTTCTTTTTTGGAAGAAGTGTTAGTTCATAAGGCAATTATTTCTCTTTTTGGGCTTTCAGTACATTTGTGATTTTTGCAATGTCATGACCATGTATTTTAGTGTTGGACATTATTTAACATATTCTATGATATATCACATAGTAGCTAGCTATTGCATATTGTAGCATAGTGATATTTCTCATCAAATGATTTTTTTTTGTTTTTGAAAATACGTTGCTTGGAACTTGCTGCTTCCCTGGTGCACTTTTACATGGGAAATGACGGGACTTTATTTAAACTATCATATATTATGATACTACGATGATTTACTAATTTAAATTTTAAGGGAAATTTCTTATTGTATGACTGCACTTTACACAGTCCTAAATCAGCGAATTACTATTACCACTTAACATCTCTTGTAATGACCTAATTGTGGAGAAATTAATATGTATCCCCTTGCAAACAGGCATCTCTAGTAGAAATCAACATGTCATTCTATGTAAAATTTGTGTATTTATTAACCAGTAATTTCATCTATCTCTGACAGTTAAATTATCATTGGGGTGTGGTTTTGTGTATTCTCTATACTGTTTTAACATCTGTGATTCCATTAATGACTTTCCTGAGTATATCTACATTCATACGTACTTGATACATAAATTTGCACTTGTAACTTGACAACTTGAGTATGCAGACGATAGTTTTGTCTAGAACTCAAATGTTGTTGTGGCAGACAACCTCACGAGTTTGAGTGTCCATGAGAGGTGCAAATGATCAATTTGACAGGTCTTCCATGATATTATAGATATATATGGTGCATGGGACATTTGATCTTTGTCCAATTTCATGAAATGTTAAATATTATAGTTTTATTGGTGTCATTAATTTTCTATTTCAGCATTTCCCAATCTTGATTG
Organism: Pinus albicaulis; assembly: GCA_034641835.2. Classification (NCBI taxonomy): domain Eukaryota; kingdom Viridiplantae; phylum Streptophyta; class Pinopsida; order Pinales; family Pinaceae; genus Pinus; species Pinus albicaulis. The sequence goes on from CM076578.1 coordinate 1,171,371,736, forward strand.
TTTTCTTGTCTTTTTGTGAGCATCTCAGAATGGTGACTGATGAAAGGGTGTCAAAAGGAGTAGAGGCTTTTAGGGCAAATAAGGCATTGCTAGAAGAGATTTCGTTGAAATATGGAGTTCCTGCTCCACTTCTTGTTGCTATTTGGGGGATTGAAAGCAGGCTCGTACACTTTTGTTAACCTTTTAAGCAAGTTTCTACATTTTAAAAGATTCAAACAGTTGTACATTTATCTGCTTCAATAGGAGAAAACTTTTATTGTTGTCTGGGAAGATGGAAATTACCAGTTTCTAGATGTACATTTCAAATTTTTTGCAGTTGAAATTGTCGCATTCTCCATTGCTGTTACGATTATACTGAATAGATTTTCATCTTTACTCTTTTCCAGAATGGAATGAGATCGAACACCTCTGAGTAGAATGAAAATATGTTTTACTGATTTCAAGGAACCTGTAATATGATGATCAAAGCGAGAAAAAGCTACATGACTAGAAGACAGTATCTAGCTCGAGTAGTTGAAAATATTTTATAGGTGATCGAATGGCCAGAGTATTTTGATTATAGTTTGACAAATGGACTACATTCTAAACTGATTACCTTGATTTCAAGCAGTCCCAAATGTCATAATTCCCTTGTTTGTCAAAAATAATGGCTACAGTTTTGGAAAATTCTGTATTATCCCTTTTTATTATTTTCATTAAAATATTAGGGATTTTACTTAGGCAAAATTATTCCATGAATTACATCCAAAAACACCATAAAATCTGCAGAATTTTACACAATAGATATTGCAAGCAAATTAATCAAATTTGCAATAAAGACCGAGAAATTAAATGAAATGCTGCAACTCAAAAATACACATGAGAAATGGCGGTGTTACAACTCAAACCAGCAGGGAACCTAAAAGGAACTCCGAAGAGGGCAACTGCTAGGTCAAGGGAAACTATGGAGAGTTAGCCCACTGTCACCACATCTTAGGCTCTCTGCTCTTTACAGACTTTCACCGATGGGAGGAGACCTGGTGAGGAAGTCACTTATAAAGGATGGATCAACAAATAGATGTAAAGTGACCTTAAAGACCTTTTCCCTAGGGTTAAGAATGGAGCTTACTTGCTCTTTAAGCAAGGTACAAGGCTTTCTAGGGAAGGATGTGAGGATTTGAGGGTTAGGTTAAAGGAGTATGACTTGAAAAGGAATTTCCCAATCCCTAAAATCCTTATAAAACTTGTATTCCCAAGTTGTCCTTGATGACTTGTCTTTGATAAGAAATGGGACCACACAGGGCCAAGTGGACCTAGCCAAGGTTAAGAGGATGGAGTTTAGCAACTGATGATATACTTAACCTGACCAAGGCAAGGGAAAAAGATCAAACAAGAATTTTCACCTAAAGATGTCAAATTAATCCTGTGAGGCACTAGCCTTGGGAACACCAAGGAAAAGTTTGATCTCCGACCTAGGGCTTGGGATATTTCACAATCCCACAGTCAGAATCTCTTCAAATTCAGAGGAGATCTTGAGGACACACCAGTGCAGTGGGGTATAGGAGATTGAACTTTTTCTAGGGCTAGTTTGTCGGGAAATTGATGCCCTAGGTGGCCCAGTGTGGCTAGACCTAGAAGAGGGAGAAAAATGTGAAAGAATATGGTTTAAATGACCACCTTTTGATGGATCAATTCCTAGTTACTTTTGGGGATATGGAGTCAAGGAGAATTATGAAGATGGACCTCGTTTCTTGTTCAAGGAGGCTTTCAAAGTCGACTTCGTCCAATGTTAAGGGCAAGAGAAGAAAAATGACTTTAAAAGCGTTTATACTTCGTTGCAAATGAAAGAGGCTTATTGAGATAACTTGATCTCTAGGACAATTCATTCATCAATCTCTTGATTTTTGGGTAGCATCGGTTGTGCTCTAGCTCCGAAAAATTGTGGAGGGGCTAGGAAACATGAGATCTCCAAGACCCATAAATCGTTTGGAGAAATTCCACCTGAAGCTTAAGTTAGTCAAATAATTAATTATTTTAATGGGGACACTAAGTCTAAACTTAGGGAAATTAAGTAATTAAAATGAATTAATTTAACATGTGGGTGAGAATGTTCTAAGTGACGAGGATCAAGTGTTTTCTAACCTTAGCCGTCAATTAGAGATTAGATCATGGCCGTTGATTCGTCATTTGGAAAAGTATTAAATGAAAGCTTGGGGTTAGTACACAGTGGATCTAAGAGATCGAATTCTTCTGACGGAGTAGTGCTTGGATGAAGATCAGGTCTGAGTGATTAAGAGAGAAGCAGTGAGGGGCAGATGCAGTAATTGGTCGGAGGACCAAGAGTACATTGCAGAGCAAGGGCATCAGAGACGCAGAGGAGGCAGCGCAACCACTAGGAGAGGTGACGCAGACCCTAGAGAGAGTGACGCAGGCCCACGCAGGGCTCACGCAAGGGCAGCGCAGAGCTTCCGAGGGACAATCTAGAATTAGCTAGAGATTGGTTTCTAAGCCGGTAGGGCTGAAACTCAATTTCTGGAGAGGTGGATTAGTGCAGAGGAAGGGTGACACAGTCCCTCAGCCAGACCAACGTAGGTTTACACAGTGGCAGCGTAGAGATTGTGCAGAGGCAACTCGGGTTTCACCAGTGTCTGATCCGGATCGGTTGGGACTTGCAGAGTGAGGTAAAACTCACAATTCATCTTTGTTTGTCAAGGTTTTCTCTATTGGGTGAGCCGAATTATGGCACCCTAGATGTACTCAAAATACTGCTGCTTCATAATATAAACCCTCAAGACTGCTACATCGATTTTCCTGCATTGGGTTTTTCCAGGGACATTTGTCTGAAAAATCTATGTCCTTTGTCTGTGTGCTTTACTTATTTTTCAACACTTGATCTGTATAATTGTGTAGGCTGCATTGTATTTACTTTGATGTTTTCCTGAATTATTCAGAAAATAACTTATTAATTAAAGAAAAACAGTAGGAGAAGTAAATCAAATTTACTGCAGTAGGGTTTCTGGTTTAGATTCAAAAATTTTCACACAAACATGGCCCATACATTGAGATAAGCTAAATAGAAACATAATTCCACATTGATGCCGTAAATGCATGCAAAGATTAGCCCTAAAATAGCGAAAATCTCATAAAGGATATCCAAAAGAGATCAAGGGCACATGAGCACAAACTAAGCCCACTCTTTCCACCAAATCCCCTCATCAATCCATGCCCAGAAGTGTCCATGATAAGTAAACCCAATACTCAATTACCAAATGACAAGACATACCTTTAGATTCGGGAGTCCCACCTTCAAACATACGATAAATACAGATGGGTGAGTGACCACATGGCTGGCTTAGGTGGCGGAGAAATGGCACAACGAGCTAGTTGAAGGCTGCAAGGGGATGTTGGTTGCTAGTTGAGGTCCATCATGGAGAAAATATTCTCCTAGGGATGTTATCCACAGAGTGGTGGGTAACAGGCCCAAACGATGTCAAAGGTTTGGATTAGAGCAACAAATGGATGATCTTGACCAAGTTGAGGAGAATATGTTCAAAGGAATGGAATTTCACTTGGAATTTGAGTATAATGATCCTAATGAAGCCACCAACTGAAGGGAATCTAGGGATGAGAACGGTCTTCAAGCTAAGGCTTGAAATATCTTGAGATTCCACCGTGGGATGGACCTCAAATTTGGAGGACCTCTCAAGAAGACCCCATCACAATAGTTGACTAGTTTTCAAGGATTTTCAATGGCTAGACTAGGAGGCCTACTAGGTTAGGGCTTAGAAAGAACAAAGGGAGGTGAGAAGAATATTCTTTTGTGATCACCTTAGGACTAGACCAATGCCAAGCCAATTGGGAGAATGGAGTCAAATGAGATGAATGTTTAGATAGACTTAATTCCAATCAAGGAGTTCCCCAACAACTTCGTATGGCCCTAGTAACAACTAGGTTACAAAGGGAAGTGTATACTTCTTTATGTTGCAAATGATGACTTATCAAGGAAAATCATGAACAATCATGTACCCCTAGGACAATAATTCACCATACTTCACAATGATCATATGAAAAATCCCTCACAAAGACAAGACCAACAACTTCGCATAAGCATAAGGGTAGCTACACTAGCTTCATGAACAAAAATATTTCATAGATCATTACATGAAACAAAATACAAGATAAACATGAAAAGAGTTCTCACAAGTATAGCGAAATTATTCCAATCATCAAGATGCAAGAAAATTGAAGCTCCAAGACAAAAATTTAAGCTCTTCCAAACATCGAAATGCATTAAATCTCCAATTCGTCCATCAAAAGGCTTACCAAAATTTCCAGAAGAAAGAAATGATCCAAATCCAAGTGATGATCAAATGAAATGATCACCACATCAATATATATCCTCCTCTAAGGGGTTCAATTTGCCTAATTAGGCCTAATGATGCCCCAACTAATAAAATAATGTTCAAAAATAACATTACTTGGTGACAAGCCCACCAAGATAGCTCCATAATACAAAAATAAGCCTCTAAGCGGGAAAAATGATAGATACAATAGGTCGAAGGGCCATTGAAGAGGCCTAGTGGAGTCCAATGTGTGCCAAAATGAATGGATGGACTCCAAACATAGTGATAAAGGGGGTGGCTCCTTGATATCCAAGCAATGACATGTGGTGCCTCCAAGTGGCTATGGGGGCACAAAACATCCTCATGGGTCTCCAAATGGATCAAACAAGACTGTATCCCATCTATAAGGGCTGGAAGAATGATGCAAGCCCTCCCTTTGTCTTCCATAGTGAGACACGTCCTCATCTGGGCCCTAGATCAACTGGCAAGTGTGTGGTGCAAGAATGTAGTTGGCTGGGCAAGGTGGTCCAGGTGCATCATCATCGTCAAATAAATGAAGCACGAGCAAGCAATGAGTGGAGCTGAAGGATCCCATGATGTGGAAATTTGCTCTCTGCTATTGTGGAGGCCCATGGCTCTCAACGCTCACCCTACAAATGCCAATATGACCCTCTGGAGGGCTTGAACCCCATATAGGGAGACCAAACCCAAAGATGAAGATCCACCTACAATCCTGTATAAGATCCAATGCGTCCCCTCACCTTCTAGTACAACCAAACATCAGTGCAATTTAGTAAATGAGCTTACAAATCATGGGACCACGTGGACAATTCATAGTGGCATGCCCTTCCATAGTGGGCTTTAGAACGTACAAGTGTCTCCAAGTTTAAGAAGAATGTTAACCAAGGACCCTATTAGTTGGTTTCAACCTTTAAAGGGAGTGACGTGCCCATGGTACATCCATCAAATGGCAGGTGGCATGTGATATAATGATAGAACGAAGTGGGTCATCAGGGAAAGCTCCGAGCCACATGGCACAGTACAAGGGTAGGTATGATAGGGGAAGCCCACACTTGAGTATATATAAATGGAGGAGGGAGCAATCATTGTACATGAGTTACCCTGGCCTTTGTTTTTCCACCTTTATTCGTATGCCTTTTGCCTTTTATTGATTTTTCCTTTTATAACTGCTTGAGGCTCCAGGGGATGAGAGCACGATGTGTGAGATATAACTATGAGTACGACCTTAAGGTGGGGCAGTTCATTTCCTACCAGGGGTTGGGACAATCATGGGTTCCTTAATGATGAAAGAGGCCGATATGAGGGGCCCTAGGAACCAGGGTGATGGCCATAATGATAGGGGTAGAGCTCATGTTGGTTTTTTCTCACGTTCTAAATTTGTATGTCCCGACCATCTTTTACATTTTATGGTACATTTACTGTTGAGAGTGGCCAAAATATGCTTTTTCCTTTCTTTTTAGTTGCATTGTTAATTTTGGACAACTAGGTCCAAACTCCATGTTGTGATTCTCAAATGAAGATGCCAATATTTTTATTGGATTCCTCTTTTGAAGAGGTGCAAGATCGATCTAAAGATCATCTTGATCCGATGAGTAGAACATTTATTTTGAATTTATTCAAAATATGTGTAGGTTGGCCGGAAATGAAATGTAGCCTTGAAGCCCCAGCAGTTGTGTTAGACACCCTCACTGATGGATATAAATAGGTCAATGTTGGAGGTCATTTTCACTCATCCATCACTTCAAATTCTTTCTCCTCATCTGATTGGTTCGATCATCTATTGGAGTCCCTTCTTCACTCACGTGGGAAAAAGAAACAGCTAGGGTTTCGGACTGTCTAGGGTTTCTAGCGTAGAAATTGACCAGCGTTGACTTTGGTCAACGCTTGGTCAAATTGACTCGAAACTCTCCCAAAACTTCGATCTCATCAATCCGCATTTTTTGGCACAAAAGCTGAGGCTGGACGTTGACTTTGGCTTGGTTGCGTTGACTTTCTTGCTGCTATTGTTTGCGTTGACCATTGACTGGGACAACGTTGACTTTTGTTGACTTTGGGTTGACTGATCTGGCTGTCCGTGAGGGTTGTGTGACACTTCTGGTTGGCTGACCATATTGAGACTTTGCTGGTTGAAGCATCCCGCTGACCGCTGTAACGCACCAACACATATTTTTGGCTTGTCTTTTGTCAATCTACTGGTATGTTCTACCTGCATTTTACTTTCTTGTTTGTGTGATTGCTGACTGATATTGGGGATAAAAAGTAAAGTTGCATCAAGCATAGAACATCTACGAAAATTTACAAGGTATCAGAGCTGAGGTGAAGACAAAGCCCAAGTTTGTAGCAATCACCAAAGAAGAGCATGGGTACCTCAAACTACAATGGCTTTAATGCTGATGACAAATTCACTGGGAAGGAAGACTTCCATGCCTGGAAGATGACATTGGATCTTATGTTGGAAGACCAAGATGTCATAGACTATGTGCAGGGTAAAATCCAAGAGCCTCCATCCACTGCACCTGCTGCCACCAAGTCAAAGTATAAGAAGGGGGAAATCAAGCAAAGCTGATGATCAGGGACTTAATTCATAAGAGTTTGGTTGCCTACATCTCTAAGCTGGGCACATCCAAGGAGATGTATGATAAGTTGGTCAACATGTTCAAGGCCAATAATGACAACGTTCCATTATATGTGATTATTACCGAAAGAGATTTTACAAATGCAAATCAAGTCCTATTCTTTAAGAATCAACTGAAGAATCTGAAGAGAGGCAGGGATGAATCCGTCCAATCATATTTTCTGAAGTTGACCGAAATCAGGAATAATCTTCTGGCTATTGGGGAGACAATAGCTGATAGAGAGATGGTTCTCACCACCCTTGGAGGTCTCTCATCAAAATGGCATGTATTCAACACTAACATTCTCAATAACAGTGTCATACCTAATTTTGACGAAGTACTTTCGAGATGTGTACAAGAAGAGACAAGGATGGAGGAATATGAAAATGAAGGAAATGCTGCCTTCACTGCTTGTGCTAAGAAGAAGAACTTTGGTGGTCCAAGGAATAAAGGAAGAGCAAGGGCCCAAGGGAAGAAAGGTAAATGTTATAATTGTCACAGGCTTGGTCACTATGCTAGAGAATATCTGTACAAGAAGAATTCTCCTGATGATGATGACAACAACAACAACTGGAGGAATGGCAATCAAAGGAACAACAGGCTCAAAGGAAAGAGGAATGCTTCCTCTGGTGGAAATGGGCAACCTTACAAAAGGTCGAGAAATTCTAGGTATGAGGAATCAAATGTTGTTGATGATAAAGGAAATGAATTCATTCTTGTATTTGCCCTCTCTGCTGTGTTGAGATTTTGTGTATTTGGGGTAGCATCAGTTGTGCTCTAGGTCCCAAATTTTGAGGAAGGACTAGAGTTCACCTGATCTACAAGACCCAGAAATGGGTTTGGGAAATTTCATCTGGTTTAGGAGATATTAAATTAATTAATCATTTTAATGTATTTCTTAATTTAAAACTTAGGAAAATAAAATAATTAAAGTGAATTTAATTAAACATGTGATGAAAGTATCTTAAGTCACACGGATCAAAGCTTTCTTTTAATCTTAGCCATTGATTAAACATTTAATCTTGGCCGTTGATTTGTCAATGAGAAAAGTATAAAGGAAAGGCTTGGGGTCATTTGTAAGACACACAGAGGCAGAGCACTGAAGCTAAGCTGAGATTCTAGGGTGGGGTTGCTAAGAATTCTCAAGTGTTTCAGTTGCAGAGAGGGGAATTTAGAACAAGGGGATGATCTGATCCCGGGGTTTAGAATACATAAGAAACAGAGAGAAGATCAGGAAAGACAGCGTAGAGGAAGGCAGCAGCAGCAGACGACAGTAATAGCAGCAGCAGATGATAGTAGTAGCAGGCGGCAACAACAACAGCAGCAGACAGCAACAACAGCAAATGGCAACAATAGCAGCAGCAGACGGCAGCAGCAGCAAGGACTACGCGATTTTCAGGAAACCCTTAAGGGGTTACGCAAAGACCCTTAGGGGTAGCGTAGTGACTGCGTCACCCAGTCTGGGGTAACGCAGTCCCTTCCAGTGACAACGCTGAGCATTTGGAGGCCTTTAGAGGCTAACACAGTGTCTTTCGGGGGCAGATCTAGGGTTTCTAGGTCTAGATCTGGCTGAGTTCTATAAATCCCGTTTGAGGGTGTGGATCAATTAGTATTGTTGGTCTTAAATCAGCCAGGTGTTGCAGATCTAGAGTTTTCTCTGTAGGGTTTTCCAGATCTGGAACCCAGAGTTGTGTATTCAGAAATATTCTTAATAATAGAGCCCTCCAACAGCCAGAGACCGGTTTTCCCACATTGGGTTTTTCCGGGGACAGTTTGTCTAGAAATAAATGTGTCACTTTGTCTATGTGTGCATGTGCTTATTCTAGATCTGAATTGGTAGAGATCTGTTATGTTTTTTGCTTTGATGTTAACTTGAATTTATTCAGTTGATAACTTGTATAAGTAGGAGAAGCTTAACCGGATTAACAGAAATAATTTCTGCATAAGAATTAAGATTCAAAAATTTCTACATGGTATCGGAGCAATTGCAGATCTAAAAGGGTCATCAGCTGAAGCATTTGAAGGATCTAGCTGCAGAAAGTAGCTGGAAAGGCGACAGAACAGCAGATCTGAAGGGACAACGCAGTTTTCAAGAGGAGATTCACGCAAAGGGAAGGGTGACGCTGTCCAGCGATGTGTCCTAGCAAGCCCACGCAATTATTGCGCAAAGGCAGCTTAGAAACAACGTTGGTTGGGTTTGAAGCCAGCCAGTGTGATTCAGATCTGCATCTGTCAAATCCAGAAAAAGTCTGCAGAAAACTTGCAGAAATTCAGAAGAGCTGGTGGTGTTAAACTTCTAAAGTTTTCAGATTTTTAACTTTAGCACAAGTGACAAATTTTGGGAAGAGATCAGCGTCTCAGAGAGTTTCTTGCCAAAGGAAACTTGCAGTTTGGTCAGAGGATCAAAGAAGAAGCTGAATCATAGTTGATTTGGTAGATTTCCAAGGAGGGAGCAGAGGGTTCCAGTTCGAAAAGGACCCTAGATCCAAGATCTCTAGCATAGAGAAGAGGAGCTCCGACGCATTCTGAGCGGATGGCTCCTCATGGACTGCGTGATCAGGATAGGCTAGAGGGCTTCTCAAACTTTTCGGTATGGAAAGCTAGGATCCAGATTGTCCTAGAGGCATATGGTCTAAGAGATCATGCAGAGTAGACCCTGGCCATGCTGACAGATGTAGATCTCCTAAGGAAGCATAGAGAAGCTGCTGGGCATGCCAAGCAGATGATAATGGACAGTATCAAGGATCATATTGTGCCACACATAGTTGAGAAGAGGACAACTGATGAGATGTGGAATGCCTTGACTTCCCTATATGAGGGAAAATCAGTCCAAAGAAAGATGCTGTTGGAGGCCCAAATGAGGTCATTCATGATGACCAAGGGAGAAGACATCAAGCACTTCCTCTTCAGATTGCAGTCAATCAGGGATCAGCTGACTGCAACGGGTGCAACCGTAGATGATGTTGTGATAGTCAGGACTGCCCTCAATGCAGTCATGGATGAGTGGGAAACCTTTGTCCAAAGTATCTTGGTCAGAGCGGACCTCCCAGATTGGGACAGCTTGTGGTTGATCCTGCAGCAAGAAGAACTACAAAGGTTCACCAAGAAGCAACACAACCCTTCGTTGAGCAAGGTTAAGAAGGAAGAGGAGAAAGATGCAGCCTTGGCATCAAAGAAGCAGCTAAAGAAGAAGAAGGATCTTTCTAAGATAAAGTGCTTCCAGTGTGGCGAAATGGGACATTTTGCCAGCCATTGTCTAGAAAAGAAGGACAAGGAAGCATCTTCTTCCAAAGCAGCGGTGGCAGATGATGGGTCAGGAGATGATGTAGCCATGAGTGCTCATGAACCACGGAGGTGGGGTGACATGGACATGTAGAGGAGCTACATGGAAGTAAGGCGAGATCCTTGAGCAACTCATCTCTTGGATCACAAACGAGCTATGACAGCCTTAAGACAGTAGTGGACAAGTGGAGCAGTGGGTGCATAGATCACAGATGAGGCAGAGGTAGAGGTAGATCTGGAGGCTGGGAGGAGCAGCGCAGAGCATAGCAGAAGCAACATAGAAGCAGTAGCAATGCAGAGGCTGATGTGACTTCAGTAGTGCAGAGCAGTGCTACTTACGCAGTGCAAAGCTACAGCAGCGCAGAGAGCTTTAGAGGGACAACGCAGTGCAGCAGCAGCGTGATAGATTTCAACACAAGGAGCTGATGTGACTTCAATAGTGCTGAGGCAGTCTGATTATGCATGTAGAGTTGTAGTTGTGCATCGTTCTTTAGATGCTAACACAGATCTGTAGCCTATGGAGCTTCAATGATGAGGATGCAGCCCATCTGACTTGTTTGTCAAAGATTGGGCAGGAGATTCAGTTGTTTCTCTCAACAACTGAAGTTGCAGTGCAGCAGATCAACAGTGGCAGTGCTATGAGCAGCACATATGCAACATATTGAGAGGGAGCTGCAGTACAGTGGTTGCAGTGGCAGTGGTAGAGTCATGGGCAGCAATACAGAATGGTAGCAGTAGTGCAGAGTTGAGTGGCAAGAGGCCAAGCATCAGCAGCACAGAACCAGTGCCCAAAATCTTGTAATGCATAAGTGTGATGTATTGCTAGAGCACACCCTTGATGCTAAGAGGGAGTGTTGATATTTTGTGTATTTGGGGTAGCATCAGTTGTGCTCTAGGTCCCAAATTTTGAGGGAGGACTAGATTTCCCCTGATCTACAAGACCCAGAAATGGATTTGGGAAATTTCATCCGGTTTAGAAGATATTAAATTAATTAATTATTTTAATGTATTTCCCAAGTTAAAACTTAGGAAAATAAAATAATTAAAGTGAATTTAATTAAACATGTGATGAAATTGGCTTAAGACACACGTATCAAGCTTTCTTTTAATCTTAGCCATTGATTAAAGATTTAATCTTGGTCGTTGATTTGTCAACGAAAAAAGTATAAAGGAAAGGCTTGGGGTCATTTGTAACATACACAGAGGCAAAGCACTGAAGCTAAGCTAAGATTCTAGGGCGGGGTTGCTAAGAATTCTCAAGTGTTTCAGTTGCAAATAGGGGAATTTAGACTAAGGGGATGATCTGATTCCGGGGTCTAGAATACACAAGAAGCAAAGAAGTGATCAGGAAAGACAGCGCGAGAGGAAGAGCGAGCGGGAAACGATGGCGACGTGATAACGGCAACAACATCGGACGCGAGAACAGCAGTGAGGTGATGTGATTTTAGAAATACCGAGGTTATGCGAAGACCCTTAGGGGCGGCGTAGTGGCTTGCGCCACCCGATCTGAGATGTGCGGTCCCTCCACGGTGACAACGGCGAGCATTTGGAGGCCATCGAGGTGAGCGCGATTGATCTTTAGGGCGAGATATGGGGTTTCTAGGCCTAGATCTGTTTGAGTTACGTAAATCCGTTTGAGGAGTGTGGATCGGTCGGTGTTGGTCTTAGATCGTTGGATATTCTTTGATCTAGAGTTTTCTCTGTAGGGTTTTCCAGATCTGGAACCCAGAGTTGTGTATTCAGAAATATTCTTAATAATAGAGCCCTCCAGCAGCCAGAGACCGGTTTTCCCACATTGGGTTTTTTCGGGGACAGTTTGTTCAGAAATAACTGTGTCACTTTTTCTATGTGTGCATGTGCTTATTCTAGATCTGAATTGGTAGAGATCTGTTATGTGTTTTGCTTTGTTGTTAAGTTGAATTTATTCAGTTGATAACTTGTATAAGTAGGAGAAGCTTAACCGGATTAACAAAAATAATTTCTGCATAAGAATTAATATTCAAAAATTTCTACATGCTGCATCTCCACTCGACACTATGGATGTCTGGTTGATAGATAGTGGTGCCTCAAGGCACATAACTGGGTTCAAGGAAGCACTTTCTGACTTGGTTGAGAAGGATGTTAATCTGAAAATTATCCTTGGAGATAATGTCACATATCCCGTGAAAGGGATAGGGACTGTGACCCTCCACTTGTCTCAAGGTCAAGTCCTCTACTTGCAGGATGTACTCTATGTACCTGATTTGAAGAAGAACCTTGTGTCTATTTCGACCATGGAAGACAAAGGATCAATGTGGCATTCATTGACAGGAAGGTGCGTATCTGGAATAAGAGTTTCAAGGAAGCTATCACTATTGGGTTTAGAGTTGATACACTCTACCAGGTTGGAGGAAGTCCACTATGAGCGATGACATGTGATACTATCCGACAGACTGAACTATGGCACTGGAGGTTTGGACACCTTCACTACAAAGCCCTTCCCGAAGCAAGGAAGGTGGTGACGGGGATGCCCGAGTTCACAAATGATCATGAAGGTGTATGTCAGGGTTGTGCCAAAGTGTAATATTCCTATTAGCGACAGCTAATTGGAATATTCGACTTTGTATTGTTTTGCCGTATGTGGTTTGTAGATAAATAAAAAAAAGTGAGTAAAAGGGGGTCTAACTCACTTTAGTGGAATAAAACACCTTCCTAGTAGCACAACGTTGTAACTTAAGGGGGGAGCCAAGGGGGGACACACACCACGTGGAGGAGAGAGAGACTACGTTGGTTTTGGAGGGAAACCAATGCTATAAAAGGTGGAGGAGCCTCCTCATTTGGGGCATTCTTGTTGTTGATGATATTGGAGCTAGACATTTTGTCTTCTTGAGCACACTGGCTGTTTAGCCTGTCTGCAGCACTGTTTAGTGCGTTGAGTGTCTCCGGTCGGAGATCTCGCCCTTAGCCCCGGGGGACTTCAAGTGCCTGCTCGAGCAAGGTTTTTCCTTCAGTCTTTAGCGGGAGATTTGGTTGGTTGTTTGGCTGAGGAGCTGGGCTTCTCTTGTGACTGCGCAGTCTTTGGGAGAGAGGACGTAGTTCTAGTTGGAGGTGTTCTGTTTCGGGATTTTCTGCAGGAGTTTCAGTTGATATCCGGTGTGGAGGACCAGTCTTTGCCAGGAGGAGGTTTCCTGAGGAGTTTGAGGCACTGTCACCGCTATTATCATTTGGCATCTGCGCTGAGCCTTGCAGAGGCAGCGTAATTCCTTGAGGAGGGTTCTTTGGTGATTTTCGGAGGCTAACCGTTCTTGATACGGTTTCTGGGTTTTGTCCGGGGTGGTGAGTACAGGTGATCTGCAGATTTTCAGCTCATTCCGGCAAGGGGATCAGCCCCTAGTTTCAGTCCATTCCAGCAATAGCAGTTTTACGGCAGTTTTCTAGCAGCTGGGACGCAGTTTCTTGTAGCAGCCATTTCCTGTCTTTCTGAGAGAGTTCTTCACTTGCTTCAAGCAAGAATAGGTGCTATCATTCTGATTATCCATTGTATTTCATTATATTCTCAGATTAATAAAATGGCTTAGCATTCCCGACATTTTTATGAGTATGTGCTTTATGTTCTATTTCTGGCATTTTCTATATTGTCGTATGCTTGTATTGCTGTCTATTTCCCTTCCGGGATATTACAGTGGTATCAGAGCATAGATCTGGCTCAGCCTGTGGAGCTAGCAGTCTATGACATCGGGAAAGAGATCATACAAAGGTTTGCTGGAATTTTGGAGAGCAATAGCAGTTGCAGTACCAAAAACGAAATTGGAAAAAGGGCCAAAATACAAAGGGTCAAATTTTGAAGTTTGGAATTAGAAGAAACCCTTTTGAGGTTTTTCTAGGTTTTGGGCAAGGATCACCTTTCCAAGTTCCTAGAATTTTTTGAGTAGTTTTCAGTGGGTAAATCAGAGGCCGAAGACAAGCCGCAGTATAGTTTTGGAGCAGCAGTGCCATTTCATGAGGAGCCTGTAGACACATAGCAGGAGGAGCCGATGGCAGGTGATGATGGTGCAAAGAGATTTGAGGAGATGCTCCTCAAATCAGTACAGGATCTGTCAAGGCAGATTGAGGTGATGGGGCAGAGATTCACCGCCGTGGATGCTAGACAGCGTGAAACCCCAAGGGGTTTCCAGATTGGCAAAGGATCAGGCACATCCCACCATTTGCCGGAGCATGATGCCACTCGGCATATGGCTTCACATACACCCACACGTTCCATTATGCCCACTTTTCTGGGTGCAGACACAGGGGCAGGAGCACTGCAGGAGCCGGAGCCTGGCCACATGGGTGATTATTTCGCCGAGTATCAGGCATATGGGCAGGAGTTCAGGGATGCCCTTCCATTCAGAGATTTTGTTCAGCTCCAGTGGGACAGCAGACCCCACAACTTTCACAGAGGGAACAGGCGCTCACATGACGGAGGCTTATAGCGCACCATGGACAAACTCCATTTACCGACATTTGACGGGTCGTCCAAGCATTCAGAAAAAGCTTGGGTGGAGAAGTTGGATACCTTTTTCCAGCTTGACCAAGTATCGGAGGGGGAAACCATAAAAATGGTTACCTCGGACTGAGGGATGAGAACACACAGGATTGTAGGGAGCCCGAAGATACACCTAAGGGGTGAGCCAGAGGACTCACCCTCATTATGTAGACCTTCTCGTCGTGCTTCTGCTGATATCATAGTGGAGAAGGTAGAGCCTACACCCGTAGAGCCATCCATTGAGGTAATGACCGGGAGTCGTGTCCAAGTTCCTGGTGGTAGTAGCACACAATGTATGGGTGAGGTTTAAGGAGATGTATCCACATTCGATGAGGCACTAGAGATACGTAGGATTGGATGATGGTTTGCATAACTAAGATTACCACTTCTGCGGCACCTTCGAGTTTTGAAAGGGAAGGCCACGCGCACGGAGGCCATTTTAGTTGCAGGACAAGGAGTTGGAGTGGCATGAGGGCTGTGCTGCCTGGCGACTGTTGGCTTGCATTAGGGAATGACTGATTCCTAATGGTACAACCGTAGTAAGCACGTTGGAGCGTCGCTCATTCCCCTTCGCATGCATGGACGGACTACAGCGTGTTTCACTTCTTCCCATTGAGAGAAAGAGACGAGCCACCAGTCGCATCTCACGTTGACTTGATAGCGATGAGACAACCAGAAGGTATTGTGGCAGGCGCATCCACATGTTGAGGTTGGATACGAGAGATTTTGAGTTGGTAATACCTGGTGGAGTGGGTTATGGGAGATGGTGTGGTGGACCCAAGTATAGTTTATGTGAGTTTGTGGCTGAGTACAGAACTCGTATTGGCATTGGGATCCGGTGGGAGGATCACCTATCATTTTCCGTGCAGTGTCGATCGACTATGTCTTGGAGGGTTAGTCAGCTTGGCCTGAAGGGGCTGAGCATGCACATTTGCTAGGGGAGTTTGCTGGGCTCCACACAACTGGCTTTATGGAAGACTTCCTAGGTTGTCTTGGTATGACACTTATACACCTGATCACGGGTGGTCAACATACCTTGGCAGGAGCCCGCCTGGAGGAGGTGGCATCGCGTGCCACTGCATGGCGCCTTGTATGGGGCCAAGGATTCTCACCTTTGTGTGGGGCACGTGAGACGCAATGAGTTTGTTGTGCTGGTGGTAACACTACCGACACATGTGGAGATTCACTTCTGACTCCCCGAGGAGGATTTGGAGTGATGATCCATTTGTCGACCTGCATAGTGATGCGACTTATGGAGATGATGATGGGTTCGATTGAGGAAGTCCAACATGTAGAGGCACAAAGATTAGGACACCACATCTGTGGATGTGTGGGAGCCTCTACATTGAGCAAAGGACTTCCCATGGGATGAGTTGCATGGTGTTGAATCGTAATGTGGGATTGCATCAGGAGTAGGAGGTCCTACATCACATTGAGACACGAGGAGGACCGATGCCCGGACACAAGCCATGGCACGAGGCGTACTGTGGTGCAACAAGAGCTTGGGGTATCCAAAGAAGATGCCGCAGGTATGCTCAATGTGCACATGTCGAGAGTACATGGATGATCAAGGGTGGCGCAGGGCATACGGTACGCATGAACAGGTTTTAGAGTGTTGCATCCAGGAGACTCACGATAGGGACACCAGCTACCTTCCTAGGAGTAGTTCACCCAGATCGATGAGGAGACATATGAGCGATACTTGATGGTATCGTAGGGGACTCACGTGATCCCACCCTCTTTCACGTCACCAACGGGGCACGCTGGATTTTGCCGTTGTCCTTTGGCACTTTGGCATAAGCAACAAGTACGCGAGGCTCACCCAAGATATTTGGATGACACTCAAAGACACCAGGCTTACGCACCTCTCAAGAAGGGCACCGGGTTGTTTCGTTTAGTTGGATGCACTACGCTGTGTCGACTGGGATGAGATGATCCTCTGCTGTGGGTGGCACACCTGGCCATCGCCGCCTACACCGTGAGCGGGTCATGAGGGAGACATGCATCATTCTTCCCTCAAGGCATGTTGAGATCATGCATGAGCGAGGATACCGGGTTTCGCAGAGGTGGCATTCCAAAGATGCGCTTCCAGACCTGCATACTGTATCGACACTTCATCGAGAGGGAGGATGGCCTATTCAATGCGATGAGGTGGCGCAGGAAGAATGAGGGCTTCCTCCTCCGTATGCCAGTAAGGAGACTCTTCTTCATATGAGTCCACAGATCGCTTGAGGTCGCCTAGGGAGCGAGAGCAAATAATGCCAGGATGGAGGCAAAGAGACCGTAGCCGCATTCCAATATACAGGTGAGCAACAAATGCATCGACACCGGAGTACAATGACGGCAGTTGTAGATCCATATCCTCTAGAGATGTTGGAGGTTGATGGGATTGTTATGCAGGGGGCTAGTAGACAGCAGGAGTTGTTGGATATGGTGGAGCATTCATCTTTTGGCCGACACATTGATGAGATACAGATAGATGTACATACAGTCGTTCGAGCTGCAGTACTTTCAGTGAGTAGTACTCTCCAGGAGTACATCGATGGAGCTTGCAGCATATCTTGCCCACTTTGGCCCATTATAGAGAGAGGGGTTTCCTTCTACAGGCAGCTCTCATTGGCAGACAAGGCAGAGCAGTGGGAGTTGATTACGGGCTGGCGGCAACACTTCAGGCGTGTTCCATATGTCGTTGTTATTGCTACATCGAATTCTTCTTCCAGGATGGACTGGCGGGAGATCATGAGTTGGTACCCTCTAGATGGTACGGTATTCTTCGTAGGGAGCACAGTCGAGCAGGGGCCCTTGGACATAACAGAGGTTATAGATTCCAGATGGCAAGGTGGCACAGGACATCATTTCTTCAGCGCTCCATCCCGATTTCAGGAGAGCAGGATCAGCATGGGATTGAGTCACAACTTGGATTGGAGAGAGGTGATGAGTTGGTATGCAGCATATGCAGCTACAGGTACAGCGCAGCAGGAGCCCGGGAGCATTGATGCTTGTTGGTGGTCTTCACCTCTTAGAGCATTGGTCATAGCCAGAGGCAGTGCACAGTCCGAGCCGTGGGACTTGTGCGATTATTGGCCACGGTGGCGATGGGATCCGGGAGGATTATTGGTTGGCTGGTACTGTGAGAGGTCACTTTGGGATCCTGGCATTGATATATCCCTTCATATCAGGGTGATGCAGAGGTCAGAGAGGTTTCAGTGGGACCCAGGCACATTTTGCAGTATCGGTGGGGAGCATCAGCTAGAGAGGAGGGTTGTTCAAGCGTTGCTTGAGGACAAGCAATTTTTGCTGGATGAGGATGCCACTTGGGAGAATGAGAAGATTCTACAGCATCCATCACTTCAGTTGCTTGAGGACAAGCAACATTTTGCCGGGGGAGACTGTAATATTCCTAATTAGCAACAGCTAATTGGAATATTCGATTTTTGTATAGTTTGCCGACTATAGTGTATTAATAAATAAAAGTGAGAAGAGGGGTCTAACTCACTTAAGTAAAATAAAGTATCTCCCTAGTAGCACAACGTTATAACTTATGGGGAGCCATGGGGGTCCAACACCATGCAGAGGGGGGGGCCCACGTAGCCTCTAGGAGCTTCTGCGCAGATTGAGGAGGAGCACGTGGAGGAGAGGGAGACCACGTCAGGGTTTTGGAGAGAGGCCAGCGTTATAAAAGGTGGGAGAGCCCTCTCATTTGGCATTCTTGTTGTTGATGATATTTGAGCTAGACATTTGTCTTCTTGAGCACGCTGGCTGTTTAGCCTGTCTGTAGCACTGTTTAGTGCGTTGAGTGTCTCCGGTCGGAGATCTCGCCCTAAGCCCCGAGGGACTTCGAGTGCCTACTCGGGTAAGGTTATTTCTTCAGTCTTTAGCAGGAGGTTTGGTTGGTTGTTTTGCTGAGGAGCTGGGCTCTTCTTGTGACTGCGCAATCCCTAGGAGAGAGGACGCAGTTCTTCTTGGAGGTGTTCCGGTTCGGGGTTCTGCGGGAGTTTCAGTTGATATCCGGAGTAGAGGATCAGTGCTTGCCAGTAGGAGGGTTCCTGAGGAGTTTGTGGCCCTGTTTCAGCTATTTTCATTTGGCATCTGCGTTGAGCCTTGCAGAGGCAGCGTAATTCCTAGGGGAGGGTTTCTTTGGTGATTTTCGGAGGCTGACCATTATTGATATGGTTTTTGGGTTTTGTCCGGGTTGGCGAGTACGGGTGATTTGCAGAGTTTCAGCTCATTCCGGCAAGGGGAGCAGCCCCTAGCTTTCAGTTCATTCCAGCAGCGGGGACACAGTTTCTTAGAGCAGCCATTTCCTGTCTTTTCTGAGAGAGTTCTTCACTTGCCTTGAGCAAGAATAGGTGCTATCATTCCGATCATCTATTGTAATACATTTTATTTCTCAGATTAATAAAATGGCTTAGCATTCCCGGCATTTTTATGTGTATTTGCTTTATGTTCTATTTCTGGCATTTTCTATATTGTCGTATGCTTGTATTGCTGTCTATTTCCCTTTCGGGATACTACACTCAAAGTCAAATCTAGTCAACAAGTCAAATCTGCAATTTATGTCAAAGTCAATAGTAGCAAATGACGCCCTAGCCAGTCCACAAGTCAATGGTCAAATTTCCTCCAAATGAGCTCGGTCAATATTCAAAACATTCAACCTTCTTTATGGGTCAAAGGTCAGTCAAAAGAGTCCCAAAACAGTGCCTCCACAACTAGTCAAAGCCAAAGTCAACCTTGTTGAAATCCTAGGTGCAGACCTATGGTCAACGTGGGTCAAAGTGCCTAGAAAATTATGTCCTTGTAACTAACAAAGCTCGTACTCTGCAATAATCTTTAGAACACTTCGAAGACAAAGACATCAATTGTAGGATAAGTAATTATATATAAGAATATTTTAATACAACTGAGATGATGATTACGATTGAGGGGTAAGGGCCTACTTATATACCTAGGCAGGTATCTCTTCACAAAAGGTCATTCTTTAGAGACATGCCTATTCACTACTAATTAACTATTATTCATTATTGTTATTATTTATATTATTTTTATATATTTTATTCATAACATTGCCTTCCACTCCAAAAA
The DNA here is from genome assembly GCA_034641835.2 of Pinus albicaulis. Taxonomy (NCBI): domain Eukaryota; kingdom Viridiplantae; phylum Streptophyta; class Pinopsida; order Pinales; family Pinaceae; genus Pinus; species Pinus albicaulis. Next base: position 1,171,391,562 of record CM076578.1, read on the forward strand.
AAATTGTCCTCAAAGCTTATTGTTGACAAGCCGTGTCATTTGTTCCTTTGTCTTGAGATGTATTTGTATCTTTCACAGTTTTTCGAGTAGTCATCTTTTTTTATACATGATGATAGGATCCTTGGAGTAATAAATAGAATTGTCTTATTGAGAAGGGATCTGACCATCCTAAATTAACCTTCTGTGGAATCTTTCAGTTACTGGAAACTTGTGATGAATTGCTATCACAGGACTGGATTGTGCAAACTTCAGTATTCTTTGGAACATAAGTTTGTTGTTTATGTTCTGAGTGATACAGATTCGTAGATTGATTGAGATATTTGTTCTTGTGATTCGGATGTAGATAAGGAGTTCTTTTGGTTTGTCTTTACCTTATCATGTGTGGCAACATTTTGATTTAGTTCAGGTACTGATGTAGTTGATGTTGATTTTTGGGTAGTGTTAACACTCCACCAGATCTTCGAGGCTGAGAAGAGACCAGCAAAGGTAACTACAAACCAAGCTCTCGCCAAGTAGCTAGCCCTACTAGGCAGGAGAGGGCTCTCTCCAAGGGATCACAGCCAAGAGGGCTAGATCAATTAGGTTTTAGGCTAGGTATAGTCGCATAGGGGTTTGATTGGTTGATTTGGGTGCTAGATGACTGAATTAGGTCAAAGAGGTAACTATGTCGAGGCAAATAAGACCAGAATTGCAGACATCTGATGGGGCAAAGTAGGTAGGTACTTTAACGCTTTAGGGTTTTAGGGTGAGATGGATCAAACTGGTGAGGTGCTAAAAAGAGCATACCAGTACACGAATTATTTTTAAACTAAAGAAACTGAAACAAATTATGGTGATTCTCCCAAAACAGAGCATAAAAGATGTATTCTGCTTATCAAACTTGAGAATCAAACATATCATAGAATTGGAATGAACATGGAAAGTACAAAACATTCATACATATGAAATAAAAGAAGAAACTATGCCAAAGTACAATACCACATGAATCCCAAAAGAATAGCTGCAACTCATCCAATATATTCCTGCCAAAATCTGAATACACTAGTGTCTCTGATTGATACAACAGCATCCAACCTCTCAAATGAGTGAAGAGGTGAAAGATATAGACATCAAACAACTTTTCCCAACCTCAGGGGTCAAATCCCTGAGTTCAGGGACTGTTCCACAAAAGACTAAACTGAAAACCTAGAGTGTAGGGAGGTCAAACTGACTTATCCTTAACTTTAGTGAAACTGATTCATTCATCCTCAAAAAGACTTTTACCTAATGTATTTACCCCTAGGTAACTCAAAAGTATCATAATTA